>BMAU01006808.1:222500-584934 GCA_019973935.1 Trichonephila clavipes
ATTTGCAATAAATTGGGAGAAGTTTCTGTTGGCCGTGAAGTGGAGAAAATGTCCATTTCACAATCCTCGCCCTAGGCCACAGCTGTGAATGAGAAACCTCTCCTTTTGAACAACACAGAAACCGAAAAGCAATAAAATCATCCCCTGCAAAACCATTTGAGGACCTCCCGCAATTTTAAGGAGGGAAGGCATAAAACTGCGGTGCGCTTTTGAAGCAGTTCACGAAATTCATCCGAAACATTTTCGCTACCACTAGCTTTGAAAAAGTAGACCGCTTTCGAAGTGAAATTCAATTAGCGGGTCATCCACTCAGAGGGTTAAAATCTATGGTCTCATACATTTCACAAGAGTGTCCCCATATTAAATAATTCCTTTAATAATAAAAAAAATATATATAAATCTAAAATTATGAAAAAAATAAATAAAATAAAAAGAAGATTTTTATCTGGTAAACCATATTTGGATTAAATGCAGCGTTTTTTGTGATAAAATTTCCCTACAAATAGTTTTATCGTTTTGTGTAGTAATACACTAGGGTAGTCTTTTTTACTATACGTTAAAAAAATTCAGTAAACAAATTTTCTTTAAAATATTTGATAATTTTTTAAAATTAAATTTGCCGATTCATAAATATAAAACCATTTTTCTTACAATACATTATTATTTTCATTTATTAACCCCACTTTATAGTTCAATGCATGACAGTATATTATTTTGACTGAAATTATTTCCGTTTTAAAATTTTGAACCTTAATTTTCAGTTTAATATTCATGCAATTTCTTAAAAATTTAAACTATAAAATATCAAGGAAGTAAATTTTTTAAATTTTTTTTATTTAATTATGATACTAACCTTACATAAGCTCTTGAACCTTTTTAGCGATATAGCATTTTTTACTCATAAGTTATTTAAAATGAGTTTCCTGTTAAAGATTTCATTTTCTGTGATTTTCATGATTTTTTTCATACATTTCTGCTCCAATCTTTAAAAACTCATTTTAAAAATAATTTTTAAAAATAATTAAAATTTATATATATATATATATATATATATATATATATATATATATATATGAATAAATTCTTTAAAAATTTAAAATATTTATATATATATATATATAAATATTTTAAATTTAAAATACTTTTAAAATCATTTTTTAAAGATTAGAGCAGAAATGTATTAAAAAAATCATGAAAATCACAGACAACGAAATCTTTAACAAGAAACTCATTTTAAATAACGTATGAGTAAAAAATGTTATATCGCTAAAAACGTTCAAGAGCTCATGGATATTTATAAAAAGTAAAAAAAAATTATACCACAACCATAAAATTTTTCTCTCAAGAATACAAAATTTTAGAATCTTTGTATTAAAAAAAATGAGATTCAAAAAAAGAAGAAAAAAATTATTTTAAGAATATAAAATAGTTTTTAACAGTAATTTCTCATCATGCATTGAAATTAGATTTTAATTCCTCTTTAAATTATTGATATATTTATCATACTTACCTAAATGAGAAAAAAAATGATAAAATGATAATTTCTTTCTTTTTTTGTTTTGTTTTCTTTATCTCCTGTTACAGACTTACAAAATGTAGAATAGATAAAAATAAATTATCCCAATCATAAAATAAAGATTTTTTTTCTCTTTTTCAAAATTGTAATTGTACTAGAAAGAATATTTTCTAACTTTTGAAACATAGTTAATTTTTTTCACTATCAGTACGTTGATTTTAGTTGTTAAATGTTGGATGTTTGCTGGTCTATTTTATTATATCACTATAAACTTCATTGTAACGTTTAATGTAGTTTTTAGATTTTTTTTAATCAAATCTAACGAATATAATCAAAATGTTTACATAACTATAATTAGAGGAGAGTATACATAGAATATCTCAAATAATTTTTATTTTTAAAATAAGTTGTCAAGATTTTGTCAGTAAAAATCCTTCCTCTTTGTACTTTTCGTTTACTTTTTTACATCATTATATTTCTTTAGAATTCTATTAAAGTTTAATCTATAAATATCTATATTGTACGAATTAGATCATTTCCTAATAAATATATATTTTCAATTTATTGCATAGCTTTAAAAATATCACTTTGCTAGAAAGTTAGTTCAGTGAAGTTACAGGAGCAATGTCAATATTACAATTCAGATTAGAGCTACAGTTGTTCAACAAAGGTAATGGAGATGTCTTCCTTTCTAACCTAAATATTTATCATTACTCTCTTATTCCCGACAGAAACACAAGCAAATAATACATGGGTATTTCCATTAAATGAAGGAAACACTACGGATTCTACTAATTATATCAATACGATCCACTGTACAATAACGTAGAATAACGGGAAATCAGGAGCTACTCTTGAAAAATGATTATATTTGCTACTCACGTGCAAGCTTTCAGTATAAGATATATACGTATATATATATATATATATATATATATATATATATATATATGTATATATATATATATATATATATATATATATTATGTTATATATATTATATATATATTATATATATATATATTTATTATATATATATATATATATATATATATATATATATATATATATATATATATATATATATATTCTGGTTTATATCTTTTTTCTGGTTTTATTAATGTAAATCTTAATCCTACATAATCGATACGCAGTTTAATTTATCTTCTTATTCTCTGCCTTTAATTATATTTTTAACAATTTTAATTAGTTCTTAGAATTTAATTTGAAAAATTCGATAGTCAGATCCTTGAACAATATAAAGCATATGTTACATAAACACACACACACATGTATATATATATATATATATATATTATATGTATATAGATAGATAGATATAAATGTAGATAATATGTATTTCACATGTAGATTATATTAAGTGTAAAAATTTCTACTTTTCATTGTTTTACTTTTTCATTCTATATATTTGCTTGACTAAAGCAACCTAGATTAATTTGCATTCAAGGTAATTTAAGTAAAACGTTTGTGGGCGTATATTAAAGTAATATGTTTAATTCCATTAAAAATCTATCAAAAGTACTAGAAAATAATGTTATTAAATCTAAAAGTATTGTTTCTCAGTTGTCGCAATTTTTTGAAATATTTACTTATGATTTTAATTTTGCAAATTCACTTAGTATTAATTAAAAATTCAGAAACGCATTTAGTTAAACAACAAATAGTGCACGATTGCAAATAGCGTTCTTAAATGTGACTTGTAAACGCTACAAAAATATCTGAATAATCTGGCATAGTACATTTTGTGTTTTGATTCATTTTCAAATATCAAAAGTGAAGCATTTTATTTTGAAATGTACATCTGTATGGTTAGAATGTACTATTGCTTACTTTCGGCAGAAGCTCACTTTGTAAAGCGTATCCTTAAAATTCCTTTACCATATTTTTCTTTTCTATTAGAAAACAAGTTTCTAGTGCTTTCCGGTAATGTCTTAAGTGTTATTTTAGTAAAATTTGTGAGTTTAATCAAAAATCATATACTAAGTAGTCATAAATAAATATAATAAAGACAATAATAAATATAATAGAAGGCAGTATGTAAATATATATAGAGAGAGAGAGATAGATAGATAGATAGATAGATAGATAGATAGATAGATAGATAGATAGATAGATAGATAGATATAGATATAAATACATATGTCTACTTTAAAAATTATTAATATGTTTAGACAATTGTATTTAAAACTGAAGAACAAAGGAAAGCTTGTTTATATTACTAGAAAATTACAATACGTATTTTCAATATCTTAGAGCAAATTGAATAAATGTTGTTTCCCCCTACCCGATAATATATTTATATACATGTATAAAATACTTTATAAATTAACATGACATCATCTACATGTAAGTGAAAGTTACACAAAAGGAATGTGAAATTAAAAACTTACACAAAGCCATCATTAAGTTAAAAATATTTTGAGAAAAAAATAAAAATTTGGTCAAAGTTCATAAAATGGTGCAAAGAAAAAAAATAGTTTTTTAGTCAAAGGGAATGAAATTATTGCTAATTAGTAATAATTTCAGTTGATTTGCCTAAAAAACTATTTTTACTTAAGAAAACGCTCTCTATTATAATTGTTACCAATTAGTTGTATGGAATGAAAACATTAATTCTTTTTTTTTACATGAATGCAAAATTTATACTGAATATCATGATTATATAAATGATGTATTATAAAATAAAATATTATATTTGTACAATATATATTGTTATTATTTATTTTAGATACGTATACTATTTAATGATTGCAATTTCATTTATAATATACCATTAACTAAAGTTGATAATTAAGTATTTATAGTGCGTAATATAATGTTAGTTCTTCATATTCCTGTACAGAACTTACTATCGGGTTTGATAAATAATTATACTTTGAATAAAAAATCATTGCAGTTTCTTTAAAAACACGTACAGTGTTTAAATTTAAAATTTAAATAATTCTATTTAAATATTATATTTTTAAACATTTTTTTAATTTAAAACAACAGCATTTTGTTTGAAAAAGTTGAATTCATATTATTTTATAAACTTTCCTTCCATTTGAGGTTTTTCATTTTGTAATATTTTTTAATGCAATCATTATTAAATAAAAATTGTAAAAAAGTTTTACTCAGTTACCAAAAAAAAAGATACAGATTTCAGTAATTAGAGTTAATAATTAATTTTGAAGATAAATTAACGGTAAGAAGATTAAAAATTCAAAAAAATAAGAAAGCATAAGTGCATAAACACTAATTATGTAATTATGTTTCCCTTTTTTTGACTAACTTTTATGCATTCTTTTAATTATATTTTTATTACTTGAGGAACATTTTAACCATTACTGTAGCAACTCATGTTGTCTTTGCTACATAAGTAATTCATAAATAATTAACTTATATATATATATTTGAGAATTGTAATTCATAAAAATAAATAATCAAATCCGAATGTGTTCTTATTGCGTAGCTAATTAATTTCTAAAGAAATCTAATTAAAACATATAACTTTTAAAATTGTCTTTCATAAATTTATTATAAAACTATGCAATTTCTCTATATTTTATAAAATGAATTATTTCATCATTAATTGAGATTTTAATTAAAATATTTTAATGAATATATATATATATATATATATATATATATATATATATATATATATATATATATATATATATATATATAATATATAAATGGGAGTAGACATAAGCTAATAAAAATAATTTAAGAAATACATTCAGGTCTCTTTTTATGCGGATTGTTTTTATGCGATTTTGAAGTTGTGCGGTTTGTATTTCAAACATTTGCGGTTTGTATTCCAAACATTTTTAGATTTTTGTTATTATTATTATTTTTTATACTGAGACGTAGATTGTAGTATTCCGAGAATTTCCGTATCTTTTTGGTGCTTACGTCTGCGGCTCGGCTGCGACAGTCTTAGATTCGCATTCGTTATTTCAGTTGTATTTCAGTAGTATACCGATACGATATCATTATTTTGAAATTATGTTTTCTCTTAGTGGTGTCTCGTTCATTTTTATAAAAGTTTCACTTTAATAAGAGGCGAATTTAAGTTGCAATATAATAAGCAGCAAATTTTGATTTCTGGATTTAAAGTGAGTGTCGTAAAGTTTTATTTTCCATTAGAAAATCGTAAGTTTAATTTTTTTAACTTTCTTTTCTAAGATTTTATTTGGTCCAATGGAGAAAAAAAAACCATCAAATACAGTCAATTTCGTTGGAAACGAAAATTGCAATTTTAGATCGCTTAGGAAAAGGAGAAGGATCTACAGCTGTTGGAAATAATTTTAATTTAGGCGAATCTACTGTCAGAGCAATTAAAAAGAATGAAGCTGCAATAAGAAAATCGGTCATTTCTGGTACAAAATTAAGCACCAAATTTGCATCGTACACAAGGGATGTATTATTAGAAAGAACGGAAAGAGCCATCGCAATTTGGATTGAGGAACAAGTTCAAAGAAGGATTCATGTAAGTGGTTATTTAATCCAAGAAAGAGCTCTCAATGAAACAGTCAAAACCATCAACTTCCACTTCCCAAGCTAGAAAAAAATTTTCAGCTAGCAAAGGATGGCTAACCGGGTTCTTAAAAAGAAATGCACTTCATAATATTAAGATAACAGGGGAGAGTGCGACAACAGATGAAGTAGCAGTAAAAGTATTTCCAGAGGAGCTAGCGAAAATTATTGAAGATGGGGACTATTCTGCCGATCAAGTATTTAACGCTGATGAAACAGGACTTTGTTGGAAAAAATTGCCTAACCGTACTTACATAGCAAAGCATGAAAAAACTGCAATTCGACATAAAGCAAGTAAAGATCGAGTCACCTTATTTCTTTGTAGCAATGCATCAGGAGATCGGATGTTGAAACCTCTGTTAATAAATAAATCTCTTAGACCACGCGCCCTTAAAGGTAAATATTTAAAACAACTGCCCGTGCATTGGATCGCTAACCCGAAAGCCTGGATGATAACAGCTATTTTTATAGAATGGTTCAATAATTGTTTCATACCAGAAGTGGAAGCCTATATGAAGGAAAAATCTTTCGATTTTAAAGTTTTATTAATTGTTGACAATGCAGCAAGTCATTCAGAATTAGAACATCCAAATGTTCAACTAGTATTTCTTCCACCCAATACAACAAGCCTTATTCAGCCATTAGATCAAGGCATAAAAAATATTATATTAAGACAACGTACAAATTCATCTTGAATAAACTAGAAAATGAGTCCTTAACAGTAAAAGATGTGTGGAAACAATTTTCTATTTTTGATTGTTTAATTCATGTTGCATCTGCTTCCGCTCAAATAAGACCTAGAACTTTAAATGCCTGTTGGAAAAAGATTTGGCCAGCATGTGTGACAGAAAATACAACCACTCAAACATCGACACTATGAGATGAAATAATTAATTTGGCACATGAAATTGGAGGAGATGGTTTTAATACCTTCAGCCACGATGATATAGATGAATTGCTTGTGGGTGATTCATTAAGTGACAATGATATTATTGATTTAACTTTAGATCTAACTGTAGACGGCGTCGTAGGTCTAGAAGGTGATAATGATGAGGAAGAAAAATCAACTCCCCTCACTGGAAAATTAATTCAAGAAGATCTTCAACTTTGCAGTAAATTAGAAAATCATTTTCTTATTAATGCCCCCAATTCTGAACGAGCCTCTAAATTACAACGTGAGCTGCAGAACTGCATGTCTGGATATCGTGAACTATATAAAAAAATAAAAGAATCCTCGAACCAAAGTTTATTTACTGATTACATTGTCAGAAAAGGAAGAGCTACACAGAACGAGAATGAAGTTTGTGAAAATCCGTGGCCTTTACCGCAAATATCTATTGCAGAGACAGTCTCTTCTGATGATGAAGGTGATTTGGAACCACTTCGCAAACGGTGAAAACCATTATCAGATAGCGATAATGAATAAAAATGTAAAACTATGTGTATTACTTTTCCATAAATAAAATGAATTAAGGTTTGAATACCAATTGTTTTTGTTTTTTTTAGCTTTTGTAGGAATTTCTTTCAGACATTCGAGGTAATTTATCATGCAGCCTATTTCTTTTCATTTCTGCAATTTTTATGCGGTTTTAAGTTAATTTTAACTAGTTGTTTTGGTTTTATGCAATTTTAGAAAACTAAGGAACGTATCCCTACTTTTTCCATTCAAGTAATGTCTTTTTGAATGCGATTTTTTTATATGCGTTTTTCGGTAGAACGCATCTAACACATAAAACGAGACCTGACTGTACTAGAAAAAAGTATTTAACCAGCCCGTGCTGATATTAACCAAAAGAGAAGTAACATGCAGTATTTTCATTATGCATAGACGTTTTATTGACCTAAATTTCAATTTCAAAATTTAAAAAGCAGCGTGTCTTTTTTTTATCTCATTTTTTTTCTCGGTTATTTTTATATTTTAGTTTTGGACGGTAAAGAAAAAGGATGATTTATTTTTACCTATTGTACCGCTTAAATATTGTTATAAATAATTTGGGGATCAATTATTCTTATCAAAATATATAAATTATTCGATAAAATGTGAAATTTTAATGAAAATGCTAAATCTGAGAATTTAGATATATTACTTTTATATTTATTTAAATAATAACTATTTTTTTTAATTTGGAGAAAAGAAGAACTGAATGATTGAAAAATTCACAAAACTGTTAAACTTCCTTAAATAAATTTTATCTTGGCTTCTTTATTTACCAAGAAATAACTTTTACAATGTTTATATCTACCATTTAAAAGAAAACCAACGAAAGAATGAAAAAGTAAACAATGTGGCTTCCGATAGAAGATATACAACTTCAATTAAGATCTTCCTCAAACATCACTCTCACCAAAAAAAAAATAATAAAGGAACTTCACGGCAAGAAGCAAAAATTTATTCTTTGCCCGAAAAGTTCCTTGAAGAAGTTATGCGCCACCATATCTTCCAACTTTCAAGGTATATACATTTCGCAATTCCCCGAATAGCTCTAAAGCGGTCTGCTCTAAAATTAAACCTATAAAATCCGATGTCACTGCTAAGATAGAAAGGATGGCTGGGAAACTTTGTTCTGCCTGTCCCTAGATAAATTTCTAGTACGTTGAAAAGAAAAACCAGCGCACCAGCATAACTCCACTGGGATTCTCATTTCAATAGACCCTTTCAAAGAGCACGCCAACGAGGTGGTATAAAAGAGAAAAAGAATTGATAGAGAGGGCATGACACTTAAGTTTGAAACGAACTTCTTTGGTAGATAGGGTGCTCTGATAGAGAACGACGGATAAAAAAAATTGTTAAATTGCCGTACTTTGGGACAAAAAAATTTTAAATCGCCATGCTATAAATGGGAAAATAGGATTCTTTGTTTGATCTGATTTGAGTCGTTCTACGAATAATTCTTTGCAAGATATATTGGTAAAAAAGTATTTTGCATGCATTTTTAACTATACTTGAGGGTTATACCTTTTTATTTTACTTTATTTTGTCCGTATTAATTTATATGTCTTCCTTTTCAAGAAATCCCAGTAGGTTTCAGAAATTATTAGGTAAAATATTAACATAGTAAGAATAATGTAATGCAGAAACTCTATCTTGTTAACGATAATTTGGAAAACCAATAAATATATTGTAATATTCAATTACATTAAAAGTAAACATTACAGAGCAAAAGAAAGTTGAAGTATTCATCCATTTACGAGAATTTTCATACTGACCATAAAATGACTTTATAATGCAGTTCGCATAAAAAAACAATTAGGGAGTTTTATAGAGATTTTTAAAATTATCTTAAGAAATGTGTAAGAATTAGAAGCAATGTCAGAAATATGTTATTTAATTTAGTGAACATTATCGAGACTGACTGACTAACCATGTTTCTTTTCAGAATTAGTTATAGCGTTAAATGCTATAAAAAGGTTTATTTTTGATTGCATATTGTAAGTTATTTAAAATTAATTTAATACTTGGAGATGTTTGTCTACATATAAAATTAAAAGTATGAGCTTTTCATGAATTAAGGATCAAATAACCAATAGATAAATGTATTATTAATACGATATAGTATTTCAAAAAAATTCAAAAAAAACTTAAACCATATAGTTTTAACTCTACACTGAAAAATTATCAAATTTTATCATATAAGATTCAAAAATATTTGCAATTATATTAATAAATAAACAAAGTGTTAACTATAAATCTTTTAAAGCGATAACTAATCAAACGATATTATATGTTCCTATAATTTTCGTAAATTTATTTGGCTCTCTTATTTTCTCAATTATTTATTATTATTATGTTTTTCAATTTTTCTCGTTCTACCTAAATTCTAAATTCCATTCGATATGAAAAATTTATGCATACTTTTTAAAAGTAATTTAACTACATTACATCTAAAAATTAATGTTTAATTAGAGTTTTTAAACTTTCCGTGGTTTCAATTATTTTAAATTAGTAATCCAATAACTTTTATATTTACCGTTTAACGTTTACTAAGAAATATAAATGTTTGAAAATATGATTGTTTATTCCAATGTGTTGATTCAAAAGAGCTGCCTCGGCAAATGCCTACTGATGGATTAGGAAAATCTCCTTATAAATTATGTTTAAGAACTCTCCTTTACCTTCATCTTTTTGTGTTTATTTAAGCCATTGTTATTTGTTTATTTAGCAGTCATCAAAAATATAACACATAACAGATTTCGTATTTCTTAGAAACTGTATTGAATTTATATAGCTATGAATAACCCAATGGGAACTAAACTTTATGCCATGAGAATCGTAAACATGTAAATATTTAACATACAATCATTTTTACTTAATAATTTATAATACATAATATTCTATAATTTATATCGTATAATATTCTATAATTTATATCGCATAATATTCTATAATTTATAATACATAACAGTTAATAATTTATAATACATAACAGTTAATAATTTATATAATACATATTATTCCATAATTTATAATACATATGAATGGGCTTTTTTTTTAACAAAAAGCATTCCTTATATTTTGCTTACGTTTCTATTACTGAAAAAATATCTATCATTTGATGCAAGAGTTTTGAAAATTTTAGATATTCTATACCCTGAATAAGTTGAAAGGCAGGAAGCAGAATTTTATGAAATCGGAAATTAAAAAATATTTTTAATAATGAAGAATAACAAAAAAAAAAAAAAATACAATGGATAAAATAATTAAAAAAATATTTTTCAAGATAATTTATTCCATAATTTATAATTATAAAAAGTAACATATATAATTTACGATAATTGTAAATTATAGTTCCATTTGTGTTATTTTCATTTATAATAAATTGCTTCTGAAAGGATCGAGTGCCTAAGAGTGTATTTAATAAAAATAATTTTTTTATACATTTTTAAATATTTTCCCATTAATAAAAAGTAATTAAAAGTGATATGCGAATATTATTTTGTTTCTTTAATCACAAATTTTTAAAATACTTTTGCAGAAATTTTGATGTAGAGATTTAAATCTTAACATAAATTAAGCATAATTTAAATGCTCAAATTTGTTAATCGTTTTCATAGCAGTTAAATGTTCTAATTTTGTCCATCATAATTTATTTACCGTATTAAAGCAAATTAAATACTTTTAGTAAACAATATAGCGTTGTAAAAAAATTAATAAGAAAATGAAGTTTATTTATCATCAAAAGGAACGGTGTCATTCTATAATTTATGATGTTGGAATAGAATTACTTGTTTTGCTTAAATTTATACAAGGCGCAGCTATTAAATAACGTGACTGACGCTGTAAGAAAAGTTATTTTGATATTTACTTATTATCACCTTCAATACACACCTGTCTGTTTTGGCTACTACTTCGCCTGTGAATCTCCCATTGTTTGAAACAGTTCTTCAAGTCTTATGTCCGCTCATATGGGACATAAAATAATATTTTTGTAATTATAAAATGCACTAAACCTTTTTGAATGTAGCATCAGTTTTTTTTTAAAAATTGAAATTAATTAGCATATCAAAAATGCTTCCTACATTTTGATAGTAATGCTTTGCATCACATTTGCAAAGGAATCGTAGCTTGATTTAGTGACCAGATTTCAAGAAAAAAATTAGGAAAGTCATATTTGCATTCTTCAAATAGGTTGAAAACTATTTTCAGAATAGTTTTGACTGTTTATCACAATACTAATCCTTATGTAAACTTGTAAGTTATTTCGAAATTTCTGACAGGTATTGAGAAATTTCATCTTATCCAGTATATACGCTTTGATCAAAAGTAGAATAAAAATACCATTGTCTTAATTAATATATTTTGAATGGAACTTCAGATGTACACTTTAAAAAGCATTCAAAGTATTAATTAATAAAAAAAAACCTTACCTCAGCCTCACCACAGCAAAATGAAACCGCCAATTTCCAAATACCGCTGTTACCAAACAGATTTAGTTTTTTAAAGAACTACAAACATTCAGGACTTACCATTGCAATATTTAATAATCAGCAACTCCATCCACACGCATGGGTTATAAATGACACACTCTGTACTGAAGCGCTTCTACAAGAAATGAAAAAGAAAATGAAACACTCCATTAACTCATGAGGTAAAGCGGCATCCAAAAATAATTAGACTCTCGCTCTTCGGAAATGAGGGGAAAAAATAATTCTGAAAACTGAATATACATTAATTCGCGTAACGTGCTGGAAAAGGGGATGTCTTTAAGACTCACGATGATTGAGAATGATGGATATTGTAATTAAGAATATCCGCATTCGGAAATTATCAAATGAGGCTTTACGAAAAAGATCATCGTTGTCTGCATTTTTCAATAAAGGATAGTTTTATTCGGAAATGTGCTAAATATAGAAAAATATCGACACATATCTCGAAAATTATTACTTTTTTTAAGGTTTAGTTATGTGTTTCCGACTTAGAATATTTTAAAGTGGAAAACGTAGTCTTGCTTTGAGGCACTAATTTTGAATGTTAGAATTAATTACTGGTAAGTTATAATTATTAAATGATTATTTTTTGTTTACTTTCATGATGTTTTCAATTTGTGTGAAATATTCTGAAAATCGACTTTATACATACTTTATTGAAGTAAAAACAGTAATATTTTATTTGCATAAAATACATTTTGAAATATATAACTTTTATCGCTTAAGAATTGTTTTTTTTTTCTAAATTATTAAAATTCTTTGAAGATTTATACTTTATACGTTTGGGGAAAATTAATTGATTTTCCTTTTGAATTTTCTCATGAGAAAATGTTTCAAATCATTTATAATTATTATTTAAAAAATAGGTTTAAATGAGATATACATTTCCCTTAAATAATGAAATTATATTTATTTTACTTTTTTGCAATTATTTAAAAAAAAAACATTTTATCATACTTAACTGAATTTTAAAAATGCATAAAAATTGTTTAAATAATGGATAGATTATAGTTCTTATCAAATATGCATATTGGCCAACGTGTTAGAAACAATTCAGATTTAGATTTGAATGAATATTAGGGATAAAGTATGCACTTTATTTTCTTTTTGTCTGACATGGGTTACATGTGACTACAATGGATTACATGTGATAAGCAAAGTTTAAAAATGTTTTTGACTACACATGAAGTTAAATGGGAAGAAAAACAGATTTTTCACCATTTGATAAAGGGTTTGTTGTCGGTGGTCGTTGAGCATAGGTCTCGATTATGATAAAAGTAAGTTCTCAAAAGTAGCCATATCAAAGGTTTTCAATTCTTGGAATCAGAACACACAGTCTTTCTTATGAGCGTGAATGGAGTCCACTAAGGCGAATTGTACCGTAGAACAGGGACTCTACTTTGTTTTAACTAATAAAAATCGTCCACGAATGGCTTTCCCAACAGCTTTCAGCTCAAACGATTCGCAGAAAATTATAGAGAACAGGAATGCGTAGTCGAGTGTCTGTGAGAAAACCACTCATTTCTACATGAAATGCCAAAATCTGTTTGCAGTGGTGTCTGGAAAAAAGACACTGGACATCTGATGATTGGTAACGCATAATGTGATCAGATGAATCATGCTACACCTTATTTTGCCATTATGGAAACGTTGAATTTAGCAAGCACCACACGAAGTTGTGAACCCTTTTTGCCTTACTCACATTGTTCAAGGATTTGGAGGGAGTATTATGATGTAGGACACATTCTGTTTGCTTGGAAGTGGTCCTGTTGTTCATCGAGAGTAAATAGGCAACCATGAGATACTTCGATATACTGACAGATCAAGTGGATGTCAACGGGCAATTAATAAATGATAATGCAACTACACGTAATGTTAGAAATATTCAAAATTGGCTCGCTGAGCATCAATCCGACTTCCAACACATTCCCAGGCAGTAGCATAGTACGGATCTTAATTCATTAGAAAATGTGTAGGACGTGATGAAAGGACAAATTGGACATCATTCTCCTCTCCCATCCAATTTACAACATATAAAAGGCTTCAAAGCCAAATCATGGTATTATCTAAACGTACATGCGCTACAGAAGCTTGAAGACTTGATTTTTAAGTCAACCCCAGTGCAATTATCCATATAAAATGTGGTCCTCTCCGGGTGGTAGAAAGGTGGTACTGATCTCGTGTTTCAAATACATTAGCCAGTGTGTGTATTGTATTATACTAAAATTCTTACTTATAATTATGTTCCGTAATAAAATGTATATTATTAGATACATGCATACGTTACATAATAAAAATTACTTTTCCAAATGTATATAAATTGCAACCACACATTTATTTATCAACTCGTTGAAATGGTATTGATTTACAAAATATTTTTAAATTTTTTAAATTATTATTCTTAAAATATGAAATTTTTATTTTTATATCCTGTGTGATATGATTTTTGGGCTTAAAATAGTGCAAACTGTGCTTTACTTAGATTTAATATGTGTTGTTGTTGTTTCCAATCTCCGTGGAGAAGGAAAACCTACACCAAAAAAAAAAAAAAAAAAAAAAAAGGTCATTTGATCTTTTCGCGTAACAGTGCCACACACCAGGTCTTAATCATGAAACAACTGTCGCAGGGAAAGGCCCCGACAGTCCATAAGACGAGCTGGAGAAGCAGGGAGAGAGCAGGGGCAGGTAAGAAAGACTTCTTTACCCCCTGCACAAACGTCATACTAAGCAGGTGGCCGCTTCTAAAGCGCGCCAAGGCCGTCTGATGAGCCCTGGAACTCCTGCACTGTAGAGATAGGCCTGGAATTTTAGCTGCGCATCATTAGTGAGCAGGGGGGTGCCAAGTCAAATTCATTTTAGTTCTGTCGAGGGAATGAATTTCCGAATGGCTTAAGACCGTCGAACTGGGGTTAGAGAAATCACAATCCCTACCAGCAAGCACATCATCTGCTTCGTTCCCATTCACACCCACATGCATTGGTATCCACTGGAGCAGTGTTTCTCAAAGTGTGGGGCGTGCCCCCTAGGGGGGCGCGATGACCCTACAAGGGGGGCGCGAGAGTATCCAAAATTTAAAGATTTTTTTTTTAAAATAACCGGAAAGAGAAGTAAAACAAAATGCTTTCTTCCATAATAAAAAAAAATGCACACAACAACACTGACATAATTTATGTTTATTATCTGGCTTTTTTCCGTCATCAAATAGCTATATTTGATCCCAAAACCAAATTAAAGAAAAAAAAAACATTTTGTTTTATATGTTGTATTTCCTCAATGAGAGATTTTTTTATTACGTTTTAACATAAAATATTACTCGTTAAAAGAAAAAACGAAACCCAGACCCTGAGAAAAATTCTAAGAAGATAAACAATTCACCACTGTAATTATTATTGAAATACTGTACATTAGTTGTAGAAAAAGAAAAGGAAGTCATGATTCACTTTTCAGCCAGGCTGAATAGTACGTTTCCTAATCATTTAATTGACCTTCAATCTTATGGTATGGTTATTATCAATATTAGTTCCCTCCCATCTTTTATGCGTTTGCTTTTCACTTAGAGAAATTGTAAATAATAGAGTTTTGCGATATTTGGAAAAGAATTGATTGGTTTAACATTTCTGTAGGATAATTGAAAAGTGTCTGATTTGCGTCCTTTATTATGATCTTGTACTTTTGAATCATTTTAGTTCAGTTTTATTGGATTTTTCTCAAATCATCAAAGAATTGAATAGTCCTTGAAAGAAGGTAAGTATACTTTCTATAAATTAAAATATTCACTAGAATTCCGATTTGTATCGTGTACAGTAAAAATAATTCTAAACAAATGATTGGGGTGACTGAGTCCCCCCCCGCACTACCATTAATGTTAGTATCGAGTACGCGCCTGCTCCCGGGTTAAAACATTTTGAAGTCTTCTCGCTTTAAATGTTAAAAAGTAACACAATTATTCTTCATCGGAATTTTATATTCTTTTTCATAATTTAACATTAATTCTAAATGCTAATTGTGTGAGGTTTAAAATTACAGTTCTTTTAAACAGTTATTTACAATTATAGAATTTATCTAAAAAATCATTTTACATTTTTGTATACAATGTCGTGCACACAGTTTTACTCTCCTTACAGTTCAGCTATTATATCAAGAATAATGTTTTATTTTTTAAAAAATGAGCTCGTGCGAAGAGTCGGTGTTTCAGCCAGTATACGTTTGATGTATCAGTACTGAAGAAAGTATTTTATAAATAATTTCTTATTACTGAATTTTGGCCGCGGTAGCCGAGTAATATAGGTATCGGATCGTGGCTTGCCTTGTCACGATTTCGAGCCCAGTACCACTAAAGACCCGTCGTGTAGGTCAGCGATGCACGTTAAATCTGTTGAGAGTTGAAACGTTTTCCCGTTGGTGTGGTGTGGTAGTTAGGAGAGAGAGGGGTGCCAGCTCAGGTGTCATCCACGTCACTTGACCATGGTTCAAAATTACGTGGTCCGTCATCAAAAACCCTCGTGCAGCTGAACAGTGCGACGTTAATATTCAATCAATCAATCTTATTGCTAAAATAAGAACAAGTTTAATAATTATTAGGGATTTCCACGGGCTTGTCTTGTAGAGGAAAGTTTTTCAAAGGAAGGTTTAATATCAGAAATTGACACTTAAAGAGTTATTTTTCTATATTTAGCTGAGATCTATATTTTGTCTTCAAGGCATCCACTGCAGAAAAACCGGTTTGACAAAGGTAGGATGTTGAAAATGGTAATAGTATACGAAGTGCTTTTGTTTTCAGTACAGATAATTCCTCATCCACCTCTACCCTAAATTCAAAGAGCGATTTATTACAAAATTGCCTTTTAATTTTTCACTGGATGTGAAATCTATGAAGATTTCCTCTTCGGAAGTTGAGAGCCCTTCTGGAGTATCTTGAAATAGATCCCTAATCCACTCGTAACTTGCTACCAAGCTGTCCTCATCCAGAAAATACTTTTTAAAATTATTTGCCAACATAGCTAAATGATTTTACATGTTTTAAAAACAACTTTCACATGTTGTTCTACAGATTTGTAAGTTTTAACACATATCGAGCTGGGGCTATTTTCCATCATTTACTTCAGTAGTGGTAAATCCAAAATTTAAGTATTTTTGAGGAGATCGCCTTGATTTAATTTTCGGAACCATGCTCGTTCGTCTGTGTACTTTTTGATTCTTTATTACGATCGAATGTTTGCTTACGACTTAAAAATGTATGTATGATATTATTTTAATCTACTGCCGTAAATACTTAATTACCGTGAATTACAATTAACGTGGAAATTAAAAAAAAGGAACATTCAAGCTAGATTCGGTAGCTATAGGAGTATCGAGTCGACCAAAATTGACTGGAATTGTACGAGGAAAAGCATTTTTACATGTTTTGCGCAGACGTCCGATAGGTTACCCAGACTCACGGATAGAGAGCGACATTGACTAGACTATTTTTCTAATGACAATTGTACTTTGAGAAATGAATGCTGAAGGAAATAAATCTTTAATTAAATACATCATTTTGCGATCTGTTCCAATTTAAAAATTAGAGAAAGAAAAATAGCATAATTCTAAGTAATATATATTTTAAGTAATTTTCTTAAAATATATATTACTTAAATGTTACATATACAAATCTTAATACAATTATCGTATTAATTTGTACGGTTTATAATTAAGATCGTATTGTAACTTTAGCGTCTCTCTCTCAAAGTGCATTTTTATTGCAGTAAATACATTATTGTTGTACAGGGGGGGCGACAAAAATTATGATTGAAAATTGGGTCGCCAGTATTGAAAGTTTGAGAAACACTGCACTGGAGACATACATGTTTCCTCTGATCAAACCTAGTCAATTCGGAGAAAATAATTTTAGATTTAATATGTAAACAGAAACTGTATACGTGAAAAAATTATGAAAGTACTGTATGTAAGAGCTTAAATATCATTTTCACACAATGCACAGTAATTTTCTTTTAAAAAAATGGAAGTAATAAAAATGTTCGTGATTTTTATCAATTAGAACAAATTATTTATCAATCTTGCATACTTAAAAAAACTAATTATAAAGTTGTTTGATTAATTTCTCTAAATAAAATAAGCTATTAATGGCCAAAAAAAATTTTTTACTTTACATTTTCGGTGTTGGTTCTTTTCAAGTATTTAATGTATAAAATCATGCATGAAAATATATATATATATATATATATATATATATATATATATATATATATATATATATATATATATATATATACATATATATAAACATACATATATATATATACATATATATAAACATACATATATATATACATATATATATATACATATATATATACATACATATATATATACATATATATATACATATATATATACATATATATATACATATATATACATACATACATATATATATACATATATATATATATATACATATATATATATATGTGTGTATATATATATATATATATAAATCACAACTTAATAATCAATTAAAAAATTGAAATTATATGAATCTTATAATACGAAACCCCATTTAAAAATATCAATGTCGAATACAGAAGATAAAATTGCAACGTTTTCAAGCAAAATTAAAAAATTATAAGATAAAAATTTATAAAATATCCAAGTGCAACCTCGGACATAGGAGCGATAAGTGGGGTTAATATAGTCTGATGGCGCCAACCTTCCCCCTATTGCAACTTGGTAAGTTAATCGGAAAATATATCCAATACTCAAAAATTTAAAAATTAAAAAGTTAAAATTAAACCATTAGACTTGAAAAATTAAACTATTTGTCATCGCATTCTGAAAGATATTATAACATTAAAATATTAAAATTCTAAAATATTTAAGTGCATAATATAAGTGAACCATCGAACACCAAAGATGATACACCCATCTTTAAGATAGTTGTATAGGTAGAAAAATATCTAAAATCAGAAAGTTCAAGTTAAAAACCCAGTATGTTCAAAAATGAATAACGCAAATCATTAAACACTCACCAAAGAGCATCCTATCAATAGTTCAATTCACATTTTGAACGATTTCTCACATTTAATACAACAATTACCACTCCTATATTTTGCTCATAACTCCACTAATGCCTTGTCAATCCAAATGATTCATACTCTCGCATTAGAGTTTAACTATTTGGTATTAGATGCGAATGAGATTGCATGCAAAATATTTGCTTGATTGGTCAAAAACGTTTGATTGATCATAAATAATTTTAAAGTGTAGTCGTGTAAATATTGGTCTATGTGTGTATTAAAACGTATTGTGTGTGTGGAATGCATATATTCCTCACAGCTGGACCCCTAACAAGCTGACATTGTGGACCTAATGTTGTGTGGTGGATTTGTGTATTTATGAGTTTAAAAATATATTTAATAAATATTTTTGATCTAAGTATTTTCTTAAGAAGTTAATGGGATAATCATTACGTATGCAACAAAATATAAATTTCTGGATGTTCTTGAATTTATCAATATTGTGTGTAGTTAATTTATTATTTCTCATCAAAAAATTTAAAATTATATTTCTAAATATGATACATGTAAACAACTATTTGTATATATATATATATATATATATTGCAGCTCTATGAAATGCGCACAATATTTTAATGCAGTAATAATGCTGTGAAATTGATTTTTAGTTGCGTCAATTTCCCATGTCAATGATCCTTAATTATCACACAGCCTTAACAATTCCCTAACATATATGATAAAGTAGTCAGGTTCAAAAATTGTCAATCATTAGTGGACCATTTACTAGTTTATAAATTTTAAATGCTGATCCATTTTTGAATAGAGGAAGATATTAAATGGCTTTTTACTGTTTTATGTAACTGTACTTATAAGATAGATAATTTTTTTTCAATGTAACAAAGTTTAATTTTCATTAATTGTTGAAAATGATGGCCATCTTTCAGGATTTTTATTGCCAAAAATCGATTGAAGTAACAAAAATATACGTATATATTTTTTTAAATTTTAATTTAACTCGTAAACATTCTAAAAGTAATTTCAAAGCATTTTTTTACCGTCTGCTTAAAACAAGAAAATTACAAGTGAACGAGAATTAAATAGAGTAAAAGGAAAAGCATATTCTAAACGGATGTATATACATATAAGTTTAATTAGTAAAATAGGTCTACATTTTTTAAGTACTTTTATTTTAAAGCTTCAGCTCAGGAACAATGAAAATAGTACGTCAGAGTTTATGTTTAATATATAATCTAAAATATCAATATTTAACCTAATTCCTAAGAAAAAGGAAATAATGTTTTAGAATGTGAAAGATTTAAATATAAATACAAATTTCATGTTGTGAATGATATTCGTTTTTAGTTTTCAAGAAATTTGTGATAAAAATACTTTAGTCCATTTTTCTCCAAAATATAAAAAAAGATATATAAGTATTTATAAGAAGAACTGCATCTTTACAAGAACAAATTCCTTATCCTTTTAAACGACTAATCCCGTATTTCTGTGGAATATGTATAAAAACAATCTTTACCGTAATCGAATAAGAGATCAGGGAAAAAAGAGAGGAGAAAAGAATACTGAGTGTTATTTCTGCCCTAAATCAAAAACGACGTCTCACTCGTATGAAATGTATTTTACATTCCGAGTTGAATTTTTTATATATGTGAGTGTGAAAGAAAATCTCTGCATCACGGAGCTTGGAAAGAAATGTGACCATGGCATCGATAATATATTCAGAGATTCTGTCTAACGTCTACTACTGATCCTATGTGCTACATCTCTTGAATAACGCTTTCTAAACTCGCTTTGGGAGAAAAAAATTATGGAACTGGAGGAAATTGACTAAAAAAGGCAAGATGGATCTAACTCGGATCCTTTACTCGCCAAATCTCGGGAAATTAAGGTATCGGGTTTCAGGAGAAAGTGGTATGAGCGCATGTATCTCGCTGTTTCTCTATTCGATGTTGCATTCTTGAAACGCTTTGGATTGCATGCAGTTTTTTGTTCCCGTATATTACATTTCAAAATGGGTCAAATACGTGTGTTACGGCATTTGGCATTTATAAATAAAATTTAATTTTCGAAGTTGGAATTTTATTTTTTTATTCACTTTAATGCCTTTAGTTGTCAAGGTTTTAGTCCAAAATGTTTTTAAAAAAAAAGCGCATTTATTATTGTTTATAACTAAGCATAATACGTAATAAAATGCGAAAATGGGAGACTTTTAGTTTAATTTTCAGTTTCAAAGTTTTTATACTTTTTTTATCATTGTGAAAAACAAAGCGTCCTAAATGCTAGCTTTTTATAAGTACATTCTGCATGCTATGAAAAATATTTCATATATCTTAAAATAATTACTCTCTTCCTTACAGAAAAATTTCATGTTCGTACCTCTTTCTAAACAATAACGAATTTTGTGTCTGTGAGCATATATGTATAGGCATATGGTGATTACAAAAGCTGTAACAGTGTGAGGAGCGATTTGTTGGGACACACTATCAACTCTATTCGTCCTTAAACGAATTTTGACGGTGCGCAATTAAGTTGACAAAATTTTAAATCAAGTTTTACTACCTATGACATCAAAGAAACCCAGGTGGCATTTATTAACAATATTATCCCAACAAAATCTTCAAAGATATGAAGTTTCACCTGTGGCTTGCCAGATCACCTGATCTCTCACCAATAACCAATATAGTACGGCAGGAACAAACTTGTAAGGCTACTGCAACTATCTCAGAATACTGGTGAATCAGCAGTTCGGTTACAATGAAGATTAATAGCTTCATTGATCCGATGTCACGTCGTGTTTCAGCTTGTTTAGCTGCCACAGATGGATATACTACATACTGATTTGTAATCTCTTTCATATAATATCTTCTTAATAACACAATCTGTTATTTAAATTTGAAATTGTTTTCTTATATTCCTATACACTACGTTTATATTAAGTTTCGCGATAGTAACTTGTTTCTTTCTAGGTGTATACACACACACACATATATATTGAGTATATTTAAAAATGAATTACTTTGAAATCAAAAATTTTACACCATGAAAAACAAAAGTCTATGTTTCACTTCAGTACATTTTTGACTTTTAGAATGTACCCAAAATGTATTTTTACAGCAAAATTTCATTTAACATGGAAAATAACTTTCTCGTTTTATAAAAATATGAATTGCAAATCATTAATTTTAATAATTTATCTAGTGATGAAAATGAACAAATTGTAATGTTATATTTTTTAACTTGGCACACATATTAAGAAAAATGCTTACAATTTATTTATTTTTTTAGATTTCCAACTGTTTCTATGAAGAAACTCCTACAAAGTGTATTCTTTGGCATAAGAAAAAAAGTTTATATTTCATATATCAGAATAATATACTTTGGTTTATACTAATTATGCTAGCATCTTTATATATTTTACTACTGTAACGCATTTGAGTAAGGCAGGCTTTATCAACTTTTTTTAGAATTATTGCAAGTATTCTATGATTCGTAGTTTTAGACTGTGATTTCAAAGACTGAAAAAATTGTCTTATACAAATGCAAAATTCATCACTATAAAGAAATGTAGCTTTGCGTATTTGTCTTAGAAAATATATTTCCTTATTCAAAATGTTACTTTTAAAGAATATCCTTCTAGAATACTAATACTGCTTGAGTTTCTTTGAATAGATGTACCTCTCTGGGATTATATAGCTTGTATTTTATTTCAGGACACAGTAATAAAATATTTCATTTTGAATAAATGTTAAAAGGAAAAGTATTAAACATAATGCAATGTTTTAAGTACTTTAGGACATTGCATGATTATGTAATAATATATTATACGTTATAAATTTTAGTGTATTTGCAAGCAAATTCGTTTGATCAGAAGTCAAACTTTTGTTCCACTTATATTTATTTATAAAAGATAATTGGAAACATGCTGATAATAATACTTTGTAAAAACGCTTGTCTAGAGAGATTCCTTATAAAATGGAACAATATATTTATGCAAATTATTAATCATGTATTTATAAAATGCATCAATGGCAATAGTAATGCAAAAATGTCTTACATTCTAGACTATTTTTAAAGGAAGTATAACACATATATAAAGTTGAAAAACGTTCATTCTTTCTTATTTTTGAAATTGACACACGGATTCCAATATTCTTCCACAATCCTATGAAAAATTCGATAAAAGAATTGAATATACACACATTGCTGTAGATCTATAATGCGACAATAGATGATGGACCTTGTAATCTGGCTCAACATCAAACACCAGGTAACATTTCTGATAGTCCATTGAATTTTTATTATCACACATGACACAATAAATGTTTTGTGTATCAATTTCATTTCCGGCTAAGGTCCATAGGCATCATCCGTTATTCTTAACTTAACTCAGTGGCGCGACATCCCATCGGGGACAAGAACTACTGTACCAAACTCAGTACACGCGACCTTGGGCCCTCAGGTGCATGGGCAGATGTTCCGGTCAGGATCATCCATTATTCAGTACAAGGTTATTTCTTTTTAAATCACGTTACTTCGGTAGGCAAGTAGACATGGTTGTGACCTCAAGGCTGGTACTGTTGAGTCCGAGATTTGAGTCTCGGTGTTATTGAGGAACCACTGAGGGACTGATGGATGTTAATTCTGTCGAGACTCATGTCCCCACGATGGGGACTCTGAGCAGTAGATCAGACACCATCCTCGTCACTTGAACTTGCTTCAAAATTAGAAATTGAATAGCACTTTGTAAAAAGACCACTATACCTGCAGCTTCATTGGGCGACGTTAATGAAAAATCTGTGCCACACCAACTCAGCTATTTAGAAACAATTCCAAACTGTGGTGTTTAACTTAAACATTACTCGTTGGCTGCTAAATTATTAATTATGATCAGTCTGCCACAAAGCATTAAAGTTTACAGGTTCTGATTAAACAGTTTCTGATTTCTAACAGTTCGAGTAATTTAGAGTTTGAAATAATTCAATATAATTGGTATGTTATAAATCTTCTATGTTCTTTACTTAGCTTATTTTTTAAGCATATTTTCAAAATAGCTTTAAAATATTTTCCTTTCTTAAAATTTAGTTTTTTTAACACAAAAAACAGGAAAGTAACATGATCAAACATGCACACTCAGGAACGTAATGATACTATAGTAACCGTTTCCAATTAATACTTTAAACTAAATATTTCTTTCCAAACTGTTAGAAATACTCATATAACATTCCCTAAAGTTTTCATTTATTTTTCTTAAATGTATGTGTATTTTACGGCTTCATAATTATAATTTATATTACTAGCAGCCAGACATAAATTATTAACTATTAAGTACATAAATTTCTTTGAAAATGAATATCATTTGTTAAAATATATCTCACATGTTCCTGCAGAATAATGAAAAAGAAATGAGTTCAACTCCTAATTATGTGCCATTTATAATCCGAATATTTTGTAAAGTTACCGAAAATATTTGTTCGTAGTCTAAAAATTACTTAAAATAAAATTCAATCTTGTATGAAAGAAACAGTAGTGCATTACTAAGAATTAATACTAATCATATCTTGATTCACATCTCAAACAAATAATTATTTTATTTAAACATGAAAATATTGCCCTTGTAATGAATCAAAGAAAATTAAAATATTTCCCATGACATATTGCTTGGAATTGATATATTGCTATAACACGGATTACTCAATCTCGCATGCATAGATATTACATTTTTTTATATTACGCAGTTAACAATTAGTATAACATGAATTTAAAAGATAAATGTTGATAACTCTTAAATACAACATGACCTACCGTTGGCAACCTTCTATATAAATTAGGTTAAATCATTCTTATGTCTTTCTCATAAGTTTATACTGCATGACTGCAAAGATGGTTGTCGATAAAAGGAGCTTTCGATATCGCTGTACGGCCATGGATATAAGAAGTATGCCAATAAAGTCTGCGTTCAAATTCATTTTGCTATGCATTTGTTGGAATAAAATAATTAATGCTTCCCATTATAAGAATGATGTAGTTTATATCGAAATAAGATAATGATTATCCATTCTTCATTCTGACTGCTTGGTGCCCAGAATAGAGATTTTTCGGCACAGAGTGTTATTGTTTTCATTTACAAGTAAATACTAATTAGATACTTAAACAAATATTGTGGAAATAGGTTTTCCTTTACAAAATTCAGTTCATAAAGGACATATGTATTAAAAAGGATATATTTTATATCGACCTATTGACAATTGTAATTTTAGTTTAAACAAAATTTTGTATTATAAATAAAATTATTCATTTTATTTTGTACATACTTAATGTTATTAACTACTATGCAGCTGAATAAATTTTGGTTTTCTGAAGTAAAATATACAGTTGTTTATTTATTGTAAGTCATATAACATTAACCAGCTTGAACAAAACTCAGTGACAATTTTTGTTAACGCATCTGAGATAGCTTTGATTTCCTCACTGGTTGAATATTTATGAGAATTGAAATAAATCGTTTAAAATAATCTGAAAAATCCGATTAGGCAGTGTAATTTACTGATTTCCCATAATCAGATTAGTTCCATTATCTCAGATGATAATCATACATCTGATTATTATCTAATTGTTTATAATTGTGATAAATCTCATAAACTAGCAAACAATGATTAACTGCATAATAATTCCCATACGATTATTTACTGAATTTTAAAGAAATATACTTAAAAAATTCTTTCATATTAAAAGATTTTTTAGAAAATAAGGTAATTATTGCTTCAAATAACGTGATTAAAGAAGTAATAACAACTTTACTAGACGTCTTCTACGAAAAATATGTATTTATGTAATTACACAAAGATGGAAGCACAGAACAATTGAGAGTTTATTTACGTCTAATTATAAAACGACACGATGGCTATTGGTGACGGATCTGGTGATGTTGAACCACGGTCAAGTTACGAGGATGATACTTCAGATATTACTTCAGCCATCATACCACATAAGGAGGGCGCACCCCACATTCTGAGAAAGGCTGTTCTAATATCACAGCGAAATTGACTAAGTGTTTGAAGATAAAAACGCTTCTTTTGAGCACGGCTGCAAGGAAAATTCATTTATGGTCAATAAACATTTAAATTGGGCATATTGCCCGGTTTATTAAAACATTCCACGCATATTAGTAATTATGATACTTAGAATTAGAATAAACCATACATTTTAACATCTACAATATATATTTCATTATTTGCGCTCCAATGGTGTGTGTGTCTGTGTCGAATTCACCCCCAAAACGAAAACAAATTCTTTAATTTATTTAATATGTCACCTTTCGAATTTCGCAAAGATTGATATTTTAACTTTATTTTTTCCTTCACATTTTTAAAAAAATATTCAACTGGTTTAATGAAGCACTTGCAATATATATTTCATCTATTAGCCTCAAAAATTCAACATGAATGTCCTTTGTACTTTATCTTAAGTTAAATTCTGAAAATATGTCAATAGCAATTCTGCAATAAATCGTCGACATACACTTTTAAGAAAAATACTCCAAACTTTGGATTTCTAAGGAGATGAATGTATTTCCGATTTCAACAAAGAATATTCTCTAAGATTTTTTAAAGTTCTCTGTTTTTGCAGGGAAAACGAATGCCCCCTTGAGAAGAAAAGGCATCCGGAGAATATGATGAAAATACCAAGAAAGATCAAAATGTCGTAAGGATTAGGAAATGGCTCTAAATCTTTAAGGACTTAGAAAATGGATGCCATAACAAAAGGAGAGTCGGGCATTAGCAAAATATTGCCAAGAAGAAAAGATTATGTTATATATAGGATAGTTTTTCATATAATTTATAAAACGGGTTTGTTTGCAAAAATGCAAGAAAGAAAGAAAAGTTTACCTAAATATATTAAGTAAATCTTGAGATGGAATGAGAAACAATTTTAAAAGAAAAAGGAGTTATCTTCATCATAAAATACTACTTAAGAAAATCCAAGCTTATTCAACAGTTAACTTGAATTTAATAAGTTTTGCTGTTAAAAGGAGATTATTCTGATGAGATCTCTATTTTGATGCTATATCTTCAAAGAAATAAATCAAATGACATAATTGTCTTTAAAACCGGCTTTTAAGGTTAGTAATACATTTATTATGATGAGTTGCAACTCTTTAGATAATTAAAATAACTTTATGAAGATAAACTAACTATTGTTTTCTAATACTTTATTTTTATGGAAGCATTTCAATAACGATGCTCAAACGACATAACATCAACAGCTAATTGAATTCAATTTTGGCAGCCCATCGTGTTATGTTAAGGTGATAGTACTTACATATTTTCATTTTAAGAATGTAAAATAAATATAAGCTTCAAGATTACTCTAAGTAAGAGGCATTGCCCAATTTTTTAAAAAAAAATTAGTTTTCTGCAGTGATTTAAGATGATTAAAAAAGAAAAACTCTGTTTTTGTTGCACAATAGCATTTAAATATCTGAAGGCATGCCAATTTTGATCACATTATATAAAATACATATATAGTGATTTTCTTCAGTAAATAAATAACTCAAATTGCATTATTTTTCCTGTATAAGAAATAATTATAATTGGGGTCAAATTTAAATACGTTAAGGAATTACACTATAATATCTCCATCAGTCTGGCAATGTAGATAGAATTTAGGGATATAGTTAGAAAGAAATGGTTTGGTGCAACGATTATTTGGTCGAAATTATTCCGAATTTGCCGGATATTAATCTGATTAAATATATACATGGGTTCCATGAAGGGCTGCGGTAGCCCAATGGTTAATTTGCATGTCATGAGGATATTAAAGATCTGATTAAATGAAATATACATGTCGTCCACGTTGACCATGGTTCAAAATTAAAAATTATGCGACGTTTCATAAAAGTATCAAGGAATGAGCCTAACTCCAGGTAATCCGACTCTGTAAATTCAGAAATGATCGGGGTATCCAATCTAGCCTGTATATCTGTAGTCTTAAAATATGTGTTATTTTAGCTTAAAACACATTGACAATTCATATTCGAAAACAAGTCTACGTCTGTCAGAAAAACTCATTGACTATTAGTACGTGTTTGTGTGCGTATAGCTATACTCTCTCTCTCTCATACACACATACCTACACACACACACACACACACATATATATATATATATATATATATATATATATATGTGTGTGTGTGTGTGTGTGTGTGTATGTGGGTACGGCTGTGTTACCCATTATAACATATAACTCTTTTATTTCTGAAAAACAACTAAAAGACCAAAACAAATGATGGATGTATTGTCCCACTTGTGACTCAAATAGTATGATTTATAGAGATAAGCATTGACTCGCTTAGTTAGCAAGCATTCTTTTGATGCATTGCTTGCCGAGTATGTTTAGATCGACGAGTTGCAAACGTATCAAGTTTTTCGAAGTGACTATTTATTAAAGCCCAAACTTGCCTTATTAGGGAAAAATTTGAAGATTACCCCAGTCAAGAAAATTCTTAGAGGAACACAAAAATATAAAATGGAAAGACACACTTCACACTTCTGGGCTATATCATGTTATATAAAATAAGCCCAGAGATTCCTGAAAGAAAGAGTAACTCTACAAGAAGTAAACTTTTGTTAAAGTATCCCCGTGCTATAAATTCCCCATGAATGACAACTAAAAATATCTCTTAATCTAATTACAAAATATTGCATTTCTAGTAGTGCAGTGAATGACAATTGAACACCCATATCTTTCTTTGACATCTCCAGATTCATCTTTTTTGGTTTTCATGACTCAATTCAAAAAGGGTATATGTCACAAAAAGTACTTATGTTTTAGTCCGTGAGATTACAGTCGAAATGTACTCAACACCAATGCAAATGTGTCTGTTATATTGAGGGATTGTAGGCGTATTTGTGACCTAAAACAACGTCTACTTCTTCGCGTATTCATGAACAATTTAGTAACTGGCACATCTGGTATGTCTGTCTTTTCAGGAGAACATATTATAGGTTGCAAGGGCCGATCAAAAGATCCCTTTTTTGTCACGTTTACCACTCTAAGATAAAACTAGATTTATCGACCTTTTCTGTAACAGAATGTCAAAAAAGCACGCCAAAAGTGTACTTTAAGGCTTTTTTCAGCTATTTCTTTACAGGTTAGTCGAATGACAGCATCAATTCAACCAAATGTCGTGTAATCCTGCAGGATGACTCCCCTGATTTTTTTAACACAATTATTCGTCTCCTTTCAAATGTGTTTGGTTTTTTCCAACTTCCAGTTACTCCATTGCTAAGTACTGGAATTACAACAAGTCAACCACTATTGCCTTTTGTTTCGTAAGGTTGTTATGGCACGTTTTATACGTGTTGGTTTAGGTGGAGATCTTACAAATAATTGAAGTTTCCCACGCGATCTGAACGCAGTAGGGATTAAGAAGCCATTAAATCAGACACACAAGGAAAAAAATAGGTATTCTCAGTACTTCACTTATATTAAATTAATTTGTAGAACAAGACAAAATAAGTAAGAAGGAATAACATATACTCATTTGAAATGAGATACACCATCTGAAACTCTCCAAACAGAAATCCTCTATTACCTTCAAATAGCTAAGCAACTATAGTTCCGAAACTCGGATACATACATGCATACATAATAATATATATATATATATATGTATCCACTCAACTGATAAAAATAGTTAAGAAGATATTTTAAGAATTATGTATATATTTAACGGTATTAATAACAATAGCGTAATATAAATTATTCCTTTTACTTAGATTTTTTATTTGTAATTTTTTTTTCAAATTTGTATACTATACATTAATGATATGATGACAAAAAATACTAAAATGAAATATCAATAATATCTTTATTGTTATGTTATCTGGTTGGATATTATTGCTTATAATATAAATAGTTTAAATAAACATATGCTCTGTAATTTTTTTTCCACATATTTATTAAATAGTATTCATCCGAAAAATAGATACCCCATTAAAAAACCGAACGGTTAAAAAATATTACCACTAGATGCATTTTGCATACAAAACTTGTAAAGTTAAGTCCACGACCTGAGATTTACCAATCAGGTTCTTTTATGAAGATTGCAATGCATGGTCATTTGTCATACTTCAGTTTGAATTAAACTATTGAAACTTTGAAACATTATTGGATGATAAAGGATGACATTATTGGACTGCTGATGTATAAAGCAAGGTTATCTGTTTGAAGTTCCCATTTTCTACGAATGTTTCGAACGTACTATTTGTTTACAAGTAATTTTCTGATAGCAAATCTTCTTTCTAAACGTATTTTAAAAAACTATGATAAGGTCAATTAAACTCCAAAATAATCGCCATGGAAAAATTTACAAATGTAAATCACTTAAAGGCAAAAACTATCCAAGCGATGAACGAAGTGATGAATTACAATCTCACGGAAGGCGTTTCCATCCAGCCTTCTAAATCTGCTGCAACATCTCTCTATTAGCACCTCTTTCGTTTTCCTTTAACAAAAAAGTAAATTACCGGTGTTTAAACTTCAGCTCACCTGATTAAATTTTCCAAGTGTTATATTTTAAAAGTGTTTTGAAATAGGAAACCTAAGCAGTCCTGGAAACTATAAATAACAATTTATCACATAATAATTTTTACTTAACTTTTAATAACATCATATAAAGAAGCAAAAGAGAAATTAGAGAAATCGATCAAGATTTGAGATGAATGAATCTGGATTGACAATGGCCCATACGGATTTTTAAATATACAAATTGCCTGGGTTTTCAAGCTAGACAAATTTACCGTTCATCAGTCCTTCTATATGTCAGTATCTTCAAAGTCCCAGACAATAAATTGATCAGAGAACGCTGCACGTGAGATCTTCATCGTGATATATAGGCTATTATGTTCAAGCGTGGATATAAATTTAATGTTTGATCAAATCTTCTAATGAATCTTCAACATAGCTGTAGTAGCAATGGATGTTAAAAATGTATGCCACATAACGATGCAGAAGAGGTATTTTAAGATGAAGATTTTTATATTGATAAAATGTTACAACATACAAAATATAAATGTAAAAAGTTAAAACAAATGAAAACAATAGACTGAATGTTACAACAGTAAATGAAACTGCATATACTTCTGAAAATATTAATTGTAATTATTAAAACAAATGATTCAAATATAAAAACCAAACAATACATTAGTGCAAATCAAGTTCAAATCAAAATAAGTATGAATTTTCTTTGTGAGATAATAGTATTAAAATTTCAATATAATTTGATTCCAGATATAAAATACTGTTCTTCTCTAACAAGTCTTTTTTTAATAAAATTAAATATCTTTAATATGAGCAGTGGAAATAATGAAAATAACAACTGCTTAACGGTTTTAAAAAAAATAAGGTTCTTCCGCCTGAGGGTGCACCGATACACTGAGCAATTTTAAACAGTAATTGGGTAATTTTATAAGTTATCGCTGCAAAATTATTTCGCTGAAAATATTTGCCTACATTTCATTGCTTAATATGTATTAAGAAACGACTGAACCTTATTTAATTCAAACTGCCTTTTTGCGATTGAGTGTCCAATTTATTCTTTACTCACTTTTAAATTACATTTTTCTGTTCCAAATAACTTATTATAATATTGTTCAACAGAAAAATTTAAATTACAACATATTTCAAAACACAAAATGTAAGGTTCTTTTTAAATTCCGCATTTTGGAATTTTTTTTCACACATTTTACATTCATTTTCATTTAAATTTGAACATTTATAATACAATAAACTGAAGAAATGTTATTTGAACTTTACTAAATTAATGATAGTATAATTGTCAATATTTTTATTAAAAATATAAAAACAAGAGTATTTATGTATAGAAAATATTTTTATGTGTTATATATATATATTTTATGTGTGGCAGTTTATTTGATTCCATTCATAATTATTTATGAATTGAGGTTTTTCTGTTGCAAATTGTAGATTAAGGTATCCGACTACGTTCGGAACCGTGATTTTGAAAAGCGCATAAATGGATAATTTTCATGATATTTAGTGTCCTTTCGATTAGAATATATGCATAAAATTGTTTTAAGGACATTTTTACCTTTTTTGTATTCAAATGTAATATTTTGGTAAAAAAATAACTTAGAATAATCTTTTTTTTTTTCCAAATGTTCTCATTTTGTGAGAAATGCTTCTTTTATAATAATATTTTGCCTGTATATAGCTCAGACCTCTCTACAGCGGCTCAACTAGAATTTTTTAAATATATTTCATAGAAGTGGGTTTATTCATATTTTACAACAACAGAGGGGAGCAATTTTAAGAAAAAAAACGCCAATAATTATTTCAATTGGTGGTAACTCTGAAAATGTGAATTTTTCAAGCATTCTAGTTGAACCTCTTTAGAGAGGTTTGAGCTATATACAGGCAAAATATTATTATAATAGAACCATTTTTCACGAAAGGAGAACATTTGGATAAAGGATTGTTCTAAGTTAATTTTTTGCCAAAATATGATATTTAAATAAATTTTTTGTCAGAATGTCCTCGGAACAATATTATGCATGTATTCTAATCTGAGTGACACTAAATATCATGAAAAGTATCCATTTAAGCGCTTTTTAAAATCACGGTTCCGAACGTAGTCGGATACCATAAAAACACAAAGTAAAAAAAAAAATGATATGCTTGCTTATTTATTTTTATATTCAATTGAAGGGAATCTTGCACATGAATTTTCAAAAAAAAGTATCAAGTTTCACACTTTTTTACATTTTCTAAAAAATCAAATATGCCCCTCTAAATCCAAATATGGATATGATACATGGAAATACGGTTATGGATATGATACATGGAAATACGGTAATTAAAAGCCACTTCTTCACACTTGCAGTTAAATGAGCTCCTCTAGGTCTCCATGTCTTTCACCATGCATACATTTTCGTTGACAGTGTGATTTGTTTTGTTTTTACAATTAGAATATTTTTTAACATATAAGAAATGTTTCTCTTTTGAAGAAGGGAAAAGACGACTCAGCACAATTTTGTTTTTAGTTTGATTGGTTGTTAAATGTGATAATTTTCGTTTGAATTTGTTTTGACTGTGAATACTATTTTATTTAAATGGATATTTCTTCTTTCCAATCCAATTTCTAAATTAAAGTATTTATTAGTGTTTTAATAAGGAAAATAATTATGGAGGTAGGATCTAAAATATTTATCAAACATGTCCTGCGTGTGTTAATTTATGGTGCAAGTTTCAAAAGGCAGAAGCTTAATGTAACGAAAGACACTATGATCACAAAACACCTACACGTGGGATTTATACCATAATGAATCAATTTTTGGAGATCTAGCTGATCATATGTTACTAAAACACGTCTACATGGAAATAACCTTTTTGAGTCAATTACCCGTTTCACGACGGGTGTGTCATACATGCAGCAGCCTCAAACTCGCTTACCAGAGGGTAAGCTGTTAAATTCTTTGTTCCATGGAGACGACATTCCTTTAGAACAAGTACGAAAAGTGATTCACATCTGTGTATCATACGGCTGCCGGAGCCATTTGAGGTGGATGCATATGCGTCACATACGTCTCTAAAATGTTTCCGTTGATAAGTTTGCTGTCGCAAAAAGGTTAAGAGCACCATATGATCAGTAACTCCCAAATCTATATTTGTAGAATTAAAATATTTAAAATTAGAGGCAAATATGACTATTACACAGTTCAATATGGGTTGTGTAGCAAAATAAATGATATTCAAAAATTTGCCATTGAACCCGGCTTTAACTGCATATCATGCTGTAACGGGTCAATCACCAAACCTCTCACTGATCCTCTTGGAGAAATTGACTTCTTTTAAATGTTTTTCTATTGAAAACTTACTGCCAAAGAAGAATATATAGTTTATGTACATGGAGGCTTATATTTAAGAATTAACCTTTAGGCACGAGAATAGTGAATGAGGTTAGGAGTTAGATGACAGATAAAGGTGATTAGTGATTAACGGAAGGTGGATTGAAAGGTTGTCGAGACTGGCTCTACGATTAACTGCTTAACATTTAAAGGTAGTTAATTGACGATTTAGTCAATAAGTTATAATTGTATAATAACGATAAGAGGTTGAGTAGCAGATAAAAGAATTACAGTAATTCAGACCTTAAGTAATCAGAGTTCTAAGCGTAAGTTAGTTAAATCATTATAAATTATTAAGTATCCCTTTTGCCGTGTAGTTTGTTCCTACGCTTTATAGAAATCTGCATTTAATACCCTGGGTTGTTGAAATTTAGTAAATGAATAATTAATTATAATTGTTTTGACTATAGATAATCTTCATTCTAACTCCCAAACACCAATGCACGGGGCGGCCTGTTCATTACAATGCTTTCAAAACTGGAAGGACGTAGGATTCATGTAGCCCAACGAAAGCCTCTTGAGGTCCAAAAAAAGGCTAAATTATTAAAAAGTATGACTAAAAGGAAATTAGATGTTTCTTTTGTTGAAGCAGAGAGCAAAAAAACTGCTTCTACAAAAGAGTGCTTCTGAAAAGCACTAAAAAATGTAAATCCTCAAAAATTACAAATTTTTACATTACAGCATATTTTCTCAAAATGTAAGATTTTTCATTCTATGTAAGTTTTTCTCAAAACTAATTAATGTATATTTCTTAAATTTTCCGCACGTGTGTGTGAGCATGCTCTTAACACGTTCTTACACTTTAAAGAAGGAAATAAGATATATCTAGCAAACCTTTTTACATAAATTATTTTTAAACTGGATTTTAGAGGAAAAATGGACATGTTTCTTATTTGTCTTTTTAGAGAAACAAGAAATATTTATTTTTTTTTACAAAACGGCAAAGCCCTGCACTAAAGTGTTATTAATAGAACACATAACTACAATTGGAAACATTTCATTTATGAGAAGTATGCAGTTTCTGAGAAAAAGTACGTAAAATTACATAATTTAATTTGGTTTCCTATAAATGTACTAGAGTCCCTAAAATCTACCCATATTCAGTGCTTGTTGTTTGAAGTAAATCGAGTCTTAAAATTGTCATAAACCAGTCCTCAAAATTTCTCAGTAGTGCAAAAGCAAGGAAATATCTAAACATTATTTTTTTTTCTTTATTCGTCTAAGGCCTTTTTTTCATCTATAGCCTTTCAACTCTATCGTAATATAAATGAATGTTATATAATTAAAATTTTAAAAAAAGTATATAACATTTTAAATAGCATTTTAATGTTTCTTTCGTAATTAAATTTTAATCGATAAAATTAATTTCGCTATTAAATACCGTGATCACTTCTCTTTAATCAAAAATAAATGCATTAAATATTTTTAGAATAAAAATACTTTCTTTTTTTAACCTTCTCTATTGGGAAACTACTTCATTTTTACACATGTTAGTTATCTTTTAAAAATGAGGGTATAACCACCTGGTAGAAATCTGCAACAAAAAGGAAGCACAAAAAACTATTCCAGAAAAAAATACTTATACATGGCAGTTTTTATAGGGATCGACAGAACAGTGTTGGAGTCAAGCGCTGCCATATATTCCAACATCCACCATCCCCTTATATATATGTGTGTGTGTGTGTGTGTATATATATGCATATATATACATATTTATATATATATATATTTATATATATATATATATATATATATATATATATATATATATATATATATATTAATAGATATGCATACTTCCCTATTTGAATCGGACATTCTTCACTATTTAATTAGTTCTAATTTTGCTTTCAAGAAACCCTATTTATTTTCTAAAATAAAAGTAGCCTAAGTTACCCCTTACTGAATCAGCTTTCGGCCAGTCAAAGTCCAATCAAAATAGGTCCAATCATTTCATAGATTTACTGGAAATAACAGGCATATAGACAGTCAAAGAGACATACATTTCAAAAGTTGGTTTTTTATCTATGTGCAGTATATATAATTTTAAATGCATTTAGTAAAAAAGCTGTTAATTGGAAATTACAAATGCACTTCAGTTTTATTTATTTGTATAGAAAATATATATGATAATGTAATTTTACCTCGTGAGGGCGCGATTACTTTGAATTTACATAAGAAATAAAAATGTTGCTTTAGGTTGACACAATGTACATGCTTTCAAAAGAATCCATACAAAGAATTATTTTGAATAAACTTCTGTGAGCACAAAATTCAACTGCTTATTTCAAACATTTATGTAATAATTAAACTTGCATATAACTAAGAATTTGTTTTTTCAGTAACTTCAAATTTTTTATAAAAAATCTCTATGACACGGTACTTATTTATATATAATTTATTTAAAACCTGATACACAACCAGAATTTCTAATTAAAATAGTGTGAAATAGATAATTTCTCTTTTATATGAGAATATTAAATTGCACATTATTCGTAAAGTTGAGCAAGGCATATTATTCTATGCATTTAAATTGCACTTCTGATGCTATTAAGATCAAAGAAATGACATTTTTGGTGAAGCATGTATGCCATGAGAAAGTAATGTTAATTAAGTTACTATTAAATTTAAAGAAAGTTTTCTTAGGTTTCCTTTAGGTGAAAGATTGACAGAGGAAGAACATTCAAATTCAACAATTCAGAGACTTTAAAAAACTACGACTAAAATTGCAAGATATGCCGAGGTAAGCCTACAATAAGGAAGCTAATATCAGTGGTGAAAAATCAGGGGTAGAATTTTAGAATTTGGTCGTGGAATCCACGAAACATTTATATGTAATGTAGAAGCCACTACTTAAATTTGGTAGTTAAGGGCATAGCAGAAGTATTCTTAGAAGCTTGTAGTTTCTTTGAATATAATCCAAAAAATTATTTAATTAGTTTTATGATGAGACATATTATTGAAATGGCCCGTGAGAGGCTTAATTTTAAAGCCCACAGAAAAAGCTATTTAGAGGTTATAAAACCTTTAACCCTTTACCTACCACATTATGATTTACTGCAGTTTTTTCATGAAATAATTTTTTTGGATCATTACATTGAATATTAAGGGATATACATAAACAAAATACTCAACGTTGGGAAATTTAATCCGTTAGAGCTAATTAATTAATCAAAGATATTCAACTGTAAAATTAATTATATACACTGTCCACTTAAAATAATTAGTCAAACCGTTTTCTAAGGTCTTCATTAACACAAAAAAGGAATAAAACACATAAATTTTGACATTAATTGTTTTTTCGGGACACAAATGATTATCTTCGCAATCCCCTGAAAACGCCGTCAACTGAAAACTCAATTTCTGCTATAAAACTACCCGCCTTCGCCGCTAAAATTCTCATTATTGAACCCGTGCTTCCATATATCTTGGAAGAGTGTATTTCAAAGAATATTCCTGCTAAGTATCGTCAGAGTATTCGTAAAAATGGTTATTCTATGTAATTTTAAATTGAGTGGTACTTATAAGTACTGTCGGTAGATAAGGGGTTAAAGTAATAACTAGGATGTATATTTATGATATTTTATTTAAATTATGCTGAAACTAACAATTCTGTAAGAAACGACACCTCTGAATTACTAAACTCTTTTAAAAAATTCAAGCTACTCTATCCCATTATTATTTGGTTTAAAATCTTAAATTAAATATTCTTAAAAAAACCAACTATTGAAGACAAAAGACCATTAACCATCTGCTATGAAACTCTTAAAAATAATCATCTTTTTTTGAAGACCATTCAATTGGATGCGACTTTTAAGGCAATGCTCTTAGATGCAAGATAACTGGCGAAAGGGATTGATATTAATACTAATCTGGAGAGGTGACCTAGGCACATCACATAATTCTAAGACTATATATTAATTTTGATTAAAAAGTACTATTAAACTATGATTCCGTGGAAAATCCCGAAATAAAATTCAAAGTAAATTTTACAAATATGGCCATACAAATATTGCTTTGGAATGCAGATTTAATTTTATTAGTACCCACATCAATTTCTTTCAGTTCCTATACAATACGTAAGATTTATAAGTAATTTCCCTAATATTTATTAGTTAAAACTTACAAATAAATAACTCATGTTGACCGATGGAGAATCAGTGAATATAAACGTGCTTTCTATAGCAGTTCATATAGCGTAATTTCGGCTTTATTAGGTTAAAAAAGAAAGGCATAAATAAAAAGTTTTTAAACTTCAACTTTAAAATTTGTACAAAATTCTGCTACTTCATTAAGAACTTTGCTTTCTATGTCAATATAGGTTGCAAATGGAAAAAAGGAGTTTCTCAAAATCAAAAAAAAATAATAAAAAATTTCTTACGAAGAACAATGTTACAGGATATATTTAATGGCTATACTACATTGGCAATTGAACATGAATTATCTGAACAAATGGAATTTAAGAAATTAAGCAGAAAATGAAAATAAGTTAATTAGTTTTAACTTAAATTAAAAGTCAGAAAAAATACTTGTAAGCTTTTGTTTATTTTGTTAATTGTATTTATTTTTATGTTGTGTGTATATATTGTTATGCTTCCTTTCTGTTTGCCAGAATTATTTATTCAAGCTTTATCGCGGTATGTATCTATGAGTGTGAGCAGTATATTTTTTAATAGTTTATGGATTAGGCTAGAGTGGCAGCATTTTTCATTTTTGTCCAGAGCGGCAAAACTGCTAGAGCCTGCCCTTTATTGAGTGACAATAGAATGCATTTCTCCGTTTTCAATATCTCATGTCGGGATGAAAGAAACGGAATACTTGACAGTACAGCATTAGCTTACTTGCATATTAGAGATAACCGAGCTCTTCCAAAAGGTTTCGAGTTGTGAACCGGCACTCGGCGAAGATAAATTATGGTTTTCCAAAACTACAAACGCATACAAAATGGTTCTGAATTAGGAATTGTCCCAAAATCCGTAAGAATAGAGAGAACGATATAAAATACAAGGTGTGGAAGTTAAATACCTAGACTACGCATGACTTATCCATCAGACTTGGTGTTAAAGGGTGGGAATGGAATATATTTGATCTTGATCTTTCTTGTGCTCCTGGCACGTTATTCCATTCCTTAATCTGCTTCAGTTTGTTTTTTATCCTTCTTTGAGAAAGACGTTGTTGTATCGAAGTGTCGCGATCATGATAAACGTAAAAACCGAAATGTGCATAAATTTGAAATTTCTCGTGAAATTAAAAAGAAAAAAGAATTCACCAACTGAAGATTTTAAATTATTAAAGGGGTCTTTGAAAGTAATTGCAAGTGGCTTAGACAAATATTTGAATTACAGAAACGATTTTCGAAACATCGGGAGCTTGTTGAAGATGAACTTTTCTGTCGATCTGTGATATCAAGAACAGCTGATCCTCATAGTTATGTCCAATATTATTGGTGTGATCATGATTAAATGGGTACCTCGAAGCCACATGGTAAAACAGCAGTTCTACATTTAGGTCCTGGGAAAGTATACGGAAAGAGTGAGGAAGAAAAGAGGGAGAGAGAGGAGAATGAGAGAGGAGAGAGAGAGGAGAGAGAGAGAGAGGAGAGAGAGAGAGAGAGGGAGAGAGGAGAGGCAAGCATTGCAGAACAATTACACGTAGATGTTGCACCAAGATAACGCTTCGGTATGCATTGCAATCGCTGCAAAACAGTTCTTGGTGGACAAACGCTTTACGCAGCTCAAGCATCCTCAGTACTTATCAGATCCCGCAACAAGCAACTAATATCTGTTTTTCAAAGAGAAAAATACTTTAATAGGAATACATTTTCATTCTGTAGGAGATGTGAATTTAAAAATGGCCCACTTACTGTAGGCGGTGACATCTAATATGTCAAATCTCTACTGTGAACGGTGGGTAACTCCTATGCAGCTATGTATTGATAGGGATAGGGAGTATTCTGAAAGGGATTAAAAATTATTTGTACATTGTTCACAATGAAGCTAATTTTTAAGACCCTCGTTGGTACTGGAATGTGTTTCATAGTAAAAATACTAATGTGTAAATCATTAAAAGCGCGCTCAATCACTCATAGTGATGCTTTCTCACTAATGAGACGAGAAAGTTTCTGGAAAAGAAATAGAAAACAAAGATACCACCACTCAAATGAGTAGGATTCGATATGAAACACTGTGAAGGTCCATTTTTGTGCTTTCATATTTTTAGAATGAAGGCAAGTGTTACAGTGACCACTTAGCAATAGAATGTGTAGATCCATTCAAAAGAAAGATAGCCATAGGGACCCTTCGGTTCTCCAAACAAAACAGAACCGGTGCATCCCATCACGGTATGGGCATTAGGTGAGGCAGGAGAAGATATCGGAGACGAAAAAGGAAAAAGGAAGTAACGCCACAAGAGCACATCCATCCTCACACCTTCTTCCATTTTCTTAGCACTCCAAGGCAAATGATGTAGGTAAGAAATGGAAAGGAATGTGAGCCATAAAAATAGGAAAAGTGAGAGAGACCTTCTGAATAGCAGAAGAAAAAATGGTTATTGGTAGTTGAAACAGGGCAAAAGGCAGGAGGGAAACATCAAAAACTGAGAATAAAATTACTAAATTAGCTATACAGGCAGCAACTAAATGCTACATGCCATTGTTATATTTGTTAAAACAGTTACTAAAAAAGCAAAGGAAATTTGTGCTACAGCTAATAATATACGTACGAATTGATTCTTATAAATCAATTTCCTGAAAGGGGGCTTTCAAATGTGAGTATACTATGTTGTTTGCTATATACTTGTCAGTAACAAAATAATATATTATATTAACACAAACACACTTCTGTCTTAGAAATTATACACCTATTATCACTTAAAACATTTTTACGTGTAGGTACATTCTTCGAAAACCCTCGTGAAAAAGAAAAGTACAGTAAAAATGGAAACTCATTCAATGTCATCAAAAAGGGAAAAAAAACAGCGGTTTAATTTGTAAAATTTTGTTAAAAAAATAGTAAAGGAAAATCAACTGTATAAGATTTTATATATAATTCATAGAATTACTAAGGAACCAATTACGAACATCAATCATCTCGATCAATGCAGTGTGTGGATAGGTAAAAAAAACCTTAAAACTAGAACCGCGGCAGTTTCGGTATACTTAAAACCACGGGTGTTGTCGAATTGTCCCCCATTAATAAAAACCCGTGTTGCTAAGCTTGAAGTACGCTATAATTATTTGACAATGACATTTATTCACGTTTAACATTAAATTGTTATAATAATTGTTAAAAAATAATAAGATATTTCGATATGGAATATTGTTTACAGTTAAACAAATTTACAGACAACATGTAAAGAAATATTTAGTTTCTTACCAGTCAAGATTTCCTACACAGTTCATGCACATTTCGGGTAACTTCTTTTAATATTGTTTGTACATTTTCCACTTATCGGTAATCTACTGTCAGAACAAGTATCTACAGTTTTGTTTCTACACTGGAAATCTTTGCAATGAACCCTTTTTCGCATCTGAGCAGATTCTTGAGTAGTATCCGCTTTTGTCTGTGCATCTGACTTGTATTTTCTTTTGTAAATATACGCACTAAGCAAGACTGCAATGAGTTGTTGAAGATATTCTTTCCTCGTAAGTTTTTTAACAGTTTAAGTTTTCTTTGAATAAAATCCATTAATTAATCCCTGCAAGATCAAGAATATTGTAAAATACATGAACTGGCTACCTCCTTTTGATCCTGCCTCTTTACAGAATAATTCCGAGCCATTTGGTTGGCAATGTCGACACCAACTTTTGTTGAGTTATAAAATGACATTGTTTCTGGAAGCTTTTTTGGGTGATTTTTGCTGATATCAGTTGTGGGATGAAGGGAGCTGAACAATAAGACATTTTATTTCTGGTTTTCCCTGATAAAGTGTCAAACTTTTATCATCAGGCCCCAGTAACAATGTATCCTATAGCGCTTTCTTTACTTTTTCACAAATTCAGGTACTTCTTTCCGATTCCATTTCATCGTCCCAGTTAAACGGGTGCTTTTCGTTTTTAACATTTAGGATAAATTTAGTGTAATCAAAAAGTAATCTGTAGTGATATTTCTTGCTTTATTTTCGAAAGGTTCTATCAAACGCAAAACGACGTATTAAGAGAGAAATATGTTTACAGGACGTTCCTCATATTTACACAAATATGGAAAAACCATTGAGCTCATTATTACTATTAATACCAGTGACAAGCCAGAACTTGATACTAATTTATCTGGTTTTTCTTGGCATATATTGATTGAAACGATATCTAGCTTTAGACGGAAACAGTTGTTCATCAATAGTTATATATGGTCCTGGTGAAGAGTCAAAACTATCGGATTTTCAATATATCTCTTCCATACTTCAGAAATAAATAAAGCACAATTTATCTGCTTGAAGGAGTTTAGATCATATAGTGATTTGACGAATTGCAGAAACTTCTTAAGTTATTTGAATCTATCTCTCACCGTAGTGTCCGGAAAAAAGTGGACCCCAAACAACATACCACAGACTATCAAACTCCAGATTATTTGTGCCGTATATAAATAGAGCAAACAAAATTGATAAAAAAGCATCTAGTTCGTCTAAAGTTGTTGACTATTCATTTTTTTCGCTTCCTCTGTACAATTTTTTATCTGACGAATCATAGGCTTATCTAAAAGCAGCCTCCCTGATCTAATCGCATAGCCATTTTCAATATTTCGCTTTGCATAACTGGTTGTGCTACTTTTTTCTTTGAAAATATTATGTTCAACAATTCTTTTGCAGGTACAAATTCCAGAGGTGATGCTTTCCCAACCCATTCCATCATTTCTAAGAAAAGTTCTAGCGTTCATTTCTTCTGGATTTGAATCTGATAACTTTTTACGTTTATTTACACATTGTTTGTTTTCTTTCCAGAAGTGGTTTTTCTGCTAGTGCATTGCACAGCAAAATGAGATACGGTATCTTAGAGGAGCATTTCCTACTGCAGAGATGGTTGAACTACAAATTTAGTACTTGTGATTTTAATATGGTCAAAATGACACATTCTGCAGTTTCAGGTATAAATATTAAAAACAAAAAAAAGTTATAAGTATTACACGCATCATATTTTCGCAGGTTATTTTTGGTATAAAAATAGGAAAAGTGTCAAGATTTTTTTTTCAATTCCGTTCGTAAATTTTAGATAAAATCGAAAACAAAATTGCTTTTGGGTTAAAATGACCCAAACCGCGGTTCTAGCGTTAAAGCCTTTTTGTTAGGAAAGGCCTTAAATCATGCGAGGGGGCTGATGCTGAAATATATAACGCAACGGTCCTTATGACGTAAAATGATTACTGAAGTAATAAAAGAAACGTAATTTTATTAAGATTTCAATAAAGATCAAATCGTTATAGAACATTGCTTTGGAACCTCGATTTCATCAAATATCCTTTAAAAGGGCTGCTGGCGTCAGCCATTAAGAACAACTATTAAAAATGCTCTAGGGATAGCGAAAAGACAGCAGATTGTTCGCAAGAGTGCATTGATTCCAGAAGGAAGTGGATACTTACGCAATTACTCAAGCTGACTGATATGTCCAGCAGCTACAAGTACTATTTATACGGTGTGGCTCAACGCACACAGAAACGTATATTGTTGCATATGGGAAACGTAAACAGGAAACGAAAGGTGTTCCTGTGATATCTTCACATTATCGACAGCAACTCCAGCAATTTATCTGAGAACATCACAATCGGACTACGGATTGCAAAATTTTAATTTTTTTTTTTTGGGGGAATTTTAAAATCCAACTCCTTTTGTAAAAATTAATTTTTTGACCTGAAATTTTTTTATAATACTCTTATGGATGATCTAAACAACTTTAGGGATCTATTTTAGAATAACTTCATTCGTTTTCGAGAAAAAAAATAAAATGTTGAAATACAGGCTAAAAATCAACGAAAAAGCCAACATGTATTACATTTTATTTTTTTAAAAAAAGTATTCAGTTTATAGCAAAATGGATCCCTAATTTTATTACATGCTTTATTTTCAACACGCAAGAAAAAAATGGAAGTGATTGGTAAATAATTGTCGAAGGAGTAGCATTTTGAATGTACTAAGGTTTCGAAAAACACAAACTGAGAAAAACAGGTTTAAAGTTTATAATTCTGAAAAAATAATTATTATAAGCTTAAATAAACTTAAAATACCACTTTAAGATGTTAGTTATATGTATTTCTTTAAAATAATTGCATTTTCATATGTTTTCAATCCACACATTTTTATAAATGATCAACTTTTAGAGAGTACTAATTGCCCATGAAAATTCAAGAAAAATGTTAAAAAAAATTTTTTTCTGTCACGACAGAAATTTTAGCTGTTTTTCTTCTTATAATATTAATATATTACATTTGTATGAAAAATATATCAGGAAGAAGAACTGAAATTATAAAATTATTAATATAAAATGCCTTAATTTAAAGATTTTACATGCACACATTTCACAAGGAAGAAAAATTACATTATTGTATTGCCTCGGAAATATTCTGCTTTTAATACTACACATTATTTTTTATAGTTATTATTTTTATTTATAAAATAGATTTTTTTTTATCATAAAGCATTTTTTTAGCTTTTTTTTCTAAAAAGGGGGTGTGGCTGAATTGCCTAATTTGTTTTCAAATGAAGTTTTAGTCAACTTTTAACTTTCCGACATGCACAAGTAATATATCAATCGAAAGATAATAATGCAAAGAATAAGATTAAAAAAAAATTAAAAAAAACGATAGATTTGTGATTTTTAGGGTACCAAGTCACCTTAAACTCCATCTACTTGCTATATGTAATGCGCAATCACGCTGCATTTCTAATCATTTGCATATCTCCCCAACATGTACCTTCATACCAAGTTTCGTTACGATCCCTCAATTATTTCTTGGTGCTCTAATTCTTTTGTCCATGAGTTTGTTTAATATATATATATATATATATATATATATATATATATATATATATATATATATATATATATATATATATATACACATTGCATTATAGTCTTTATTTCTCTATTTGATGTTGAAATTCCAAATGTGATTAACATAATTGTATATTCCTCTTAAACTACAATACTATTATAGAAGACAAATGTAAACAGTATTGTTTGGATAACTATTAATTGTTACTTTAAACTGTTTGAAAAAAAATGCAACATGTTTAAATTTTCTGTTGATGCAATAGGCAGTAACAAGGGTCCAACTGGGTATAAAAATAACTGTGTTCAAACATACCGACATATATACTGACGGGAAAAATATCTCAACAATAAGAACGAATTGTTGTAGATAAAACGAAAATTGGTAGGTATGTTTATACATCTGAAAGATGCTATCGATTCGAATTTCACGTTTCACGCTTAAGTGGGGTGATAGCATTCAATCCCTAAGATTTTATTAATTAGGATTACTTTAAATGTGTGCTGTAAAGTTCGTCAACGTTATTCATCTGTAAAATTTGATGCATTGAGTTGATGTTAGCCGAGAATGCTTTTAATCAGATGAAGAAGGCAAGATCAACAGCTCACTGAGTTTGGAAGAGGTTGTGTATTAATTCTACGAGAAGATGTATTTTCTCCTCGCATTATTGATGAACGAATTGAAAATAATGTGCCCTAGTCATATGATTGATGGGAGAAGAGTTCAAGCGATGGTACTTCATCAAGAAGACCGGGTTCCGGATGGCCATGTTGCACTACTGAGAGGGAAGACCACAGTAATTGGCGTACGATTGTGGAGCATCGTGCTGCGACATTCGCCAAATCTAGAGGCAGTTGATACCACAGTGACACAAGGAACTGTTAGAAATATGTTACTCCAAGGACAGCTCTTGGCCAAGTATTTCTAACTGGAATTCCATTGACTCCAGGCCATGGCCGTTTGTGAAGCCATATCTCATTAGAGGACGGAGATTTGCTGTGTTTTCTGATAAAAGCAAGTCAGCTTTGTTGTCAGTGATCACCATGTGTGTTTTTCCCTGTCAGTGCACTACATGTTCAGTGAAGATTTTTGATATTCAATATGTTTGCAATTGATTCTCTTTCGTTGTTTTTCTCAGTTTCAGATTAACTAACCGCAAATATTTCGATGCAATTTTAATCAATAACTGATTTAAATAAAAAAAAATATTTAAGATATCAAAATTTGACAAACGTTGTATAATGTATTTTTTTTATCTTTAAACTAGTTCAGTAAAATTTTATGTAGGGTTTTTAAATTTATAAGTATAAATTTTATTCCTTTACGTCAATGAATGACTTTTCAGGGGTCTAAAATATATTATTTGATTCAGATGTGTTCCCTCTCTATATGTAAAATAAATAGGTTCTGAAAACAACTATTTAAACTATTATAAAGTAATAGATTTACTTTCTTTTAAATTTAGGAAAGAAATCATGTTTTTGTAAGAGTTAAAAATATGATGATGAAATCATGGACCTTTGACAAATAGTGCATGTGACTTTCAAAGGAAATGTATTTTTGTGTTTTTTTTCTTTTTTTGTCTGTCTGAAAATATGTTTTGTACTCTTTAATTTTTTTTCTATTTTTCCTTAAATATAATTGCAGGGTTATCGCTCATCATGGAATCAAAAGTTACGTATATATGGAATTTAATACAGATAATGAGGAATTGTGTTTCAAGAATTTCGAAACACCCCAGCATGAAGCAAATATCTGGTTTAACTACATATAAATACATTATCATTTGCGATGTCATTTAAATGTTTCCGTGGAAATTATTATTTCAAATGCGAGAGCTGCTGCCATGGAAGTTAAATTATTCAATTGTATTCCTTGAAATAAAACAGAAATTTGAAATCCTATTTAATAAGATTTAACTTATTCGTGAAAAAAAAATTGTTTGTTATTTTAAACATTTTTATATAAATGTTTGATCTTTCGCAATTTCAAACACAAAACTTGGGATTCTAAAAATGTATGTTCAATACGTAAAAATAGTTATATGTGGTAAATACAAATGCGATATCAATTTTTTTCATATTCTTTTTTTTATTTTTCACTTAATGTATGTACCGTAAAATCCGGCGTATAAAGCACACATTAACACAAAATTAAGACCAAATTTACGGGAGGGCGTTATACGCCGGGTATATAAATGAGAGCTTTAAAAATATTAACTGATGACTATAAAAGAGAATTATACTTCTGCATAGTTCAAAATACTGTTTATGTAAAAAAATGTAAGAATTCTTATGGACTTAAATGGTTTTAGTTCTAGAAGTATGCTATTTTTCTCCCAAAGCATTGAATAATACCTACAATTAATGATTTTTCAAAACATAAGGGTATTGCTTACGTACTTTTAAGGTTTCTTCGTAAAAAACAGTGCATGTTATGCGGCGAATATACCTAAAAATTTAATACTGCACTATAAAGTATTGGTGCACGTTATACCCCGGATTTTACGAATTTAATATTCATAACTTTCCATTGTACATATTTTTTCCAAAAATTAGAATCTTTACTCAGTAAGTCATTCATTAAAGTATTTTGTATGTATTGCAGAAAAATGTTTAACAATGATAAAATTAATATAAACTCATGTTCCACAAAATCAAAAAGTAAGTAAAGAAAAAGAAAGAGAAAAGAAAACAGCAGGAAAAATATAATCCGAAAATTTTATTCTTAGTCGGAATATAAATGTGTACAATTCTTATTTGATATTATATTTTCAAAAAATTCCGAAATTAATTTATCTTATAATTTTGCGCTTTCAACAGTTACATACCAATTACAAGAAATGTTTGTTTGGTATCAATTAATAATCAATATACATTTAACAGTATGCTCAATTTCTAAAGCATACTGAATAAGTATAAGTATAAGTTTAAGCTGAGAAAAGACGTTTTAAACTTATTGGAATACTTTCGGAATGTAACATTCCCATCTATCAATTACATAAAAATAAATAATTTATTTGTGTTAATACCCTTAAATTTTTATGCTTACATAAAGTGTTACTTTAGACAAACAAAATTAAGTTTTGATTTTGAAAAATTTGAATGTAATAACAAATATTTTTAAATAATTTTTTTCTCCCTGTGCAAAAATGTGTATAAGCAATATTAATAAATTTTAAAATTATAAAGGCACTGGACACACTACTCGAAATTGCTGACCACAAGATCGCGACTATGACCGCTCAGCTACCACAGCTGCTATATATAGCGATAAATAAATAGACATATGTAAATTGACACGTAATATATTTATTGTATAAATTGACACGTATCCTTTTTATTTGTACCTAACGTGATCTGAGAACATATTTTTCTTTTTAATTTATCTAGTAGATATCTGTAACGTAGAACATGACTGGAGCAAAGGACAATTCATGATGAGGTCAAGATTTTATTACACAGAAACACACATTAAGGAATCACTGCAACAAAACACACGCGGGAAAGTTATTACAAATGGCAAAAGCGTGTTTTTCTTTCACATTAAAATTCTCAGCTTCCAAGATATTTTTACTTTTAAAATAATATTTAATCATATAAATGAGCTTTAACACGCTAATTAGTGAAATTTGGTAGCTGAAACAATATTTTATCATCTAATAATGAAATTAGTCCACGTGTAATTTTTTGGTGATAAATTTACGATTAGAGCTGATAAGACAGTAAGTTAAAAGAAACTAATTTTCGAACAATGTCTTGAAGTTTTCAAGACCATCAGGAGTTGAAGAAAATCTATCAAAAAATACCCTAAAAAGTTTATTATTGTGTATATATATATATATACATACAATCGGACCTCTATATTGCGAATTTTTCTGTCTAGCGAACTCTTTCCTGGAAAAAAGAACATTTTAAGATGTTTTTCATAAAATAATTTCCCTATAGCAAAGTCATTTTCTATGTTACGAACTTCGCTTCTTGTGATTGATTTTTACCCCCTCTATTTTGAAAGAATTTCTGGACATTTCGAGTTATTCTCTTTGCATATTGGTCAAAAACCTTGAACTGGTTTTATTAGATGCCTAACTCACCAAGAGCAATAGAATTCTGGGCACTTCATTCAAGATATACAAACTTAAAATTGCACCTTTTACACTTCACTAGAAACATCTTCGTTATCCCCTCTTAACCTAAGTGTAGTTGTTTGGTGTCCCCTTATCCTTGAATCAGTCATCTTTCATTTGTAGTTTCGATGAGCTGTACTAGTAACTTTGTTTACTGTAGCTCGAAAATGTCAAAACGTAAGCGCTTAAGAATGCAAGAAAAAAATTAAGAGGTGAATACAGGTGTCATGAAAAAGCATATTGCTTTAAAATTTGGAATTCCTCCAAACACAGCTTATCAACTTATATAAAAAATTGAGATAAGCTACAAAATTATGATGGATCAAATACTAGTTCAAAACGCTTAAGAACGCTTTTTCTATGGTAGTTTTGAAGTAAATACTCACAATGCGAGATAAAGACGTTCCGATCTCTGAACCTTTCGTAATATAGAAATGGATGGCTTGAAATATTTTAGAAAAGTCACGGAAAAATATGCCTTGAAGGGATTTTTGTTGCATTGCAAGAAAGTTAGGCGTTTTATGAAACAAAACATTTTTTTCAAACAGAAAAAAAAAACACTAATTAAATTTAAGAGGGCATGCGATAAAGTATGTTTAGAAATTCTAGTTATAAAATAATGTATGTAAAATTCACTATTTTTACTATAATATTTTTTGCTTTATTTTGAAAATACATTATTTCTTCGAATACTTTTTTCTTGTTTTTCTTTTTTTTTGTTTTTTTTTGATGAAAAATATATTTAAAACAAATATGTATTAAGTTATAAAAATGTTTGAATAATTACTTTTTTTTAAAAATTTATAGTGTATTTATGAATTTAAAATTGTTTTTCTGTGGTTTATAAAGTATATTAAAAGATGAACGACTACATAGCAAAATTTCCATATAACGAGCTTTTTTTCGGGATTTATCGACTTCGTTATATTAAGCCCCGACTATACATATCAGTATTCACAAACGGCTGTTCACAACAATAATACTAAAATTATTAAAATAAAAATTGAATACTTTTAATTGTTATCATTTACATGTTTTTTTCTTCAAAACAACTTCCGTGGCAGTAATGCATTTATCCCAAAGTTCTGTCCACTTCTTAAAAACATGTAATAGTCCGTTTTGTGAGAGCTGTTTCAAAACTGCCTCCGCAGCTTATAATCATGCTGTGAGGCTTGCAAAACGTTTGCCTGGTAATGGTTTCTTAAGTTGAGGAATCAGCCAGAAATCACATGGAGTGAGATCAGAACTGTATAGAGGGTGTGGGTAAAATCTATACGATGTTCTGCTGCGAAACACCCATTACTCAAAGAGCAATATGTGGTCGGGCATCGTCATAGTACAACAGGAAGCCATTTCGAAGAAATGGACGTTTCCTTCTAACTTGATGTACCATTGTTCACACCACATTCATGTAGTACGAATCGTTTACGGTAGTGCCGTGTTCAACGGAGTGTTGATACACAATTCCTTATTAATAAAAAATATGGTCATAACTCTACCAGCAAATTTCACAGTTTTTGCTTTCTTGGGAGTAGGTAAAGGTGGATGATTCCATTCACTGCTTTGTTGTTTTGTGGTTGGATCATAGTAATACAACCAAGCTTCTTCTCCTGTGTTAAAGCGTTTTAAGATCGTGTTGCCTTCTTATTTCATTCTTCAATTATATCATGTAATATCAAAGGTCTCTGATGCTGATTTTTACAGATCTTCTTTCCATTTCGGCAACTGGCCCCGTCTCGTAGCCGTCCACAAATACAGTTCGATCACGTGATACTCAAGAATACGAGTCTGTACACGCCATCTATCGGTAGCTTTTGTTAATACAGACAACAAACTATTCTTATACCACAGAAATTAACAATCGGATCAGTGGTTTTGCTGCAGTAAAATTAGTCTCATTACTTATTGAACAGCCTACGTATATGCAGGGCGCTGCCAAATTCGACCGACCAATTCAAAAGGGTAGTATTAGGCAGCATGAAGTCGGCAAACAGTCATAAAAAATGGGGTCCCAAACAGCATTCAGTTGGTAAAAATTATGAACCATCGGGAGGACGATGACCAGAGTAGCCAAATAAATGCAGGAATTTGCAACGGGGATAAGGGTTGAAGAAACTTGCTCGAAATCAAATTTCCCCTCGTCTGAAAAGAATAAATGCAGAGAGCAAGTTATCATAGGCAGATGTTGCATAAAGTGCTGGTGTTAAACTGCATTTGGTAACAATGTCAAATTATATTAACGAGAAAGCCACCAAGAGATATGCACTTCATATACGACCGAGTCGATTGCAATGGAGATAATGAACCAGGATTATTTTCCGACGAAGCAATGTCCTCACCATACCACTTTCATGTTATATCAATTCTGATATGACTTACGCGGCTGTAAATTATAATAATTCTTATGACAATCATTTGTTGTAGTCTTTCTGACGTGAAGTTGTGATGCATTGTTCCTGTTGTAAACATGCTTTACGTCTAATTAATTATTTCCTATATCCCAACGCACTCTTAATTCCATTCAACTGCATACATTTTTTAAGTGTTCTTGTGGATTACTAAATGTGGTTGCAACCCCGTGTTTTATGGTGATATATATATAAATATATATAAATGTAAGGATAATTAAATTAGATTAAAAATTAAATTCCCTACCTAGTACTTAACTCATATTTTTCATTTCATCTTCAAGTATGAAACTAATCGCCCATTTATTTCTTTCGAACATATGACCTAGCGAATAAACATTTCTATATCCAGATCGTTATATTTAATAGCCCTATATGTCAGCATTAACTTTCAAGTACACTCATAAAATCCGTGATACTTGTCACGTATGTGTTTTAAATGTTAAGTCACTTAGTTTCTACGTGGCTTCTGGTTTAAAACATATATATTTATGTATATATATATATATATATATATATATATATATATATATATATATATAATTTTAAAAAAATGGAAGCAACTGTATTATATATATATATGTGTATGTATGTATAATTTTAAATAATGGAAGCAACTTTATTACATTTATATATATATATATATATTATATATTATATATATATATATATATATATATATATATATATATATAATGTTGCTTCCATTTTTATATTAAGAAATAAAAAAATTATTAATTTTTTTTTACTACAATATTAAAAATTATGGTTATTTAACGACTTTTTAAAAATTTTACCTAATTTTAGTTGTTTATGAATATTGAGCACCATCAATGAAAATATTTTCAAATATTATTTTCTTCTCACTTGGAATTATATATTATCGGACATATTATTTCAGCCCATTTTAAGTCATTAGATTTTCAAAATAAAATTAAGGAAATATAATATTTTTCTACCAAAGTTGTCAGTCTATACTTATTGAAATTTCAGCAATTTAAATTAAAGAGCGAAATTTCCATTTTGAATTTCTAAAATCAGAACTCCAAATTTATTCGCATGATATTTAATTTCATAACCACTTAAATATTTTAATCAGATTTTGCTGAAAATTGCTAGTGAAAAGGAGAATTCTCATATTTGCATATAGTATTTTCTGAAATTTAAAGTAACTACTGCAACTACGTTCATTTTGATTAAGTTACCCACTTTACTGTGTATGCTTAATGAGTACTTCGAAATAAATGCTACTTTCACTACTTTCGTGTTAATGATTGCTTACGTGTAACTCTTTCACCACAGAATCCCAGAAAATTTCAACACACACACAAACAGATATTTCTTGGATTCAAATTTATTTCTCACGAATAATTTTCACGGGACAATTCGTACTTCAGGTCCTTCTGGAATAGAATTTTCTCGCAACTGCTAATTAGAATGGCATATATTTAGAAAGAAAGAAGAGAAAACATACGCATCATGATTGGTAGCTTATCTGATAAAGAATCCGAACAAATGTCTAAGGGATTTTGCATTTAGGCTTCGTTATCCATTCTTGCAGAATAAGTTGGAGAGAAATTAACTAAGCGGAACAAAGCAGGAGTTAGAGATTAAGTGTTTGATGGTAATTATCACAATACGCATTACTAAATCAAGAAGTCGGAGTATTTTCAATCTAGTATTAATTATGTTATTTAAAAGATATTTTTGTGCTTATTTATAAGAAATAAATATATATATATATATATATATATAAATATATATATATATATAATGCAAATTATAATTTCAGCGATTTTAACTTTTGTACAAAAAACATAACGAAAAAATTCATGCAATATGGTTTAAGGGCTTAATGCTCACAATGGAACTCAATACGTTTCAAATACCATTTTAATAAATTGACCAATTATAAATGCGTAATACATAATTCTTAAATCTAGATAATGGCGATGATCGCACGCACACATGCATATCCGAGAAAGAATTCAAAAGTTAAGGGACTGAGCTCATAATGTGAATTTTTTTTTGTTATAGAGTGACTACGATAACACTTTTATGTGTTACTGTATTCTTCTCCTTTTCCAAAAAAAGTTTGCCCCTAAGCATGCGATCATTGGCTTTCCACGGCTTCGTATTTGGGAGATGGATGCATTTAGTTTGAAAGATGCATGCTGGCGATTGGAAGAAAGTGTGTTTGTTGAATAGAGAATGAATATCGAATTTTGTGTTCGGAGACTTACGAAACGTTGAATCGGGTTCAAGGCAGTCATACATTATTACGAACGCATGCTTTTGAGGTGCATTGAAGCTTCTGAAGAGGTAGAGAAAATGATGATGGCGATAAATGCTCTGGTCGTCCGCAGACTTCCTAAACTGGTAAAAACATCGAAAAAGCTTCTGCTGCGTTACATTACAACAAGCTTCAAACAATGGCACAAATAGCAGAATCAGTCGGGATATCCTTGATCACATGGCAACATATACGGACTAAGGATCTTAACATGAATAGGTAGTGTCAATACAACGTTTCCCATATAATAAAGGAAGGCAAAAGGCAATTCGAATGGAAATGGTGGGAAACAATCTCGCCTGTTGACGAAGATCCTTCTCTATATGGCAGAATTGTTCCTGGAGACGAGAAATGGTGCTTTATTGTGATCCTGAATCCAAGATAGCATCGGCAACGTGGAAGTATCCACAATCTACATGTAAGCAGAAATTCCGCCAAGATCGCTCTAAGAAGAATGCCATGTTGGAGGTGTTGCTGGTTTTCTTTCACACACACACACATATATATATATATATATATATATATATATATATATATATATATATATATATATATATATATATATATATATATATGAGCCATTTTCTTTTAAAGTGGTGTGAGTTCATTTTTGAGAAAAAGTTAATTATAACGTTGAATGCAATCTGCTATGAGCTTTTTATTTATGGACAGTTCCCCAAAAAATCCTTCACAATTTCAATCATATTGTCAATGTAAGTTTACGTAGTTAATGAAATTACAAATATGATTACTTTGATATAGTGGTAAATATCTCCATATAACACATAAAATGGATTTACATTACTTTCAAAGAAAATGGCTCATATATACCTGAATAATTTCAAAGCTTATACATAATCTAAGCTAACACGACTTTTGAGTAATTCAATTATTTATTCCAAGTTTCTTTCATTAACACGCAATGTGATAAATAAACATATTACTCTATCCAAAACATGAACTGAAATGTACTTAAATGATTGACTAATTTAGCAAATGCTGAGATATTCGATGGATATTTTTATTAGCTTCCAATTATGTATAATAAAATCAAATGAGGTGAATTTGATGATGGAGTGTGTGGTTATTAAAAATTTACTGTCCAACTCTTTATAATTTTTCTTGAAAATAAATTTGATTCTCTGTGGTGCAAAATGAATGGAAACATATTTGCTCATTAAATTGCATTCTTAACATATGGATGTGAGCATTGATTCATTATTAAAGTTTAGACTGGCTCTCTCTCTCTCTCAGAGAAATAATAATACAAATATCTTCAGCGTATTTCCTTCGTGTCTAAGCAAAATAAAAGCATTATGCTTAAGCGGTCTTTGAATATTCTAAACATGATCCACATGACCACTTGTCATTAGGATACAGCTGGAAAATAAATTAAAGATTAAACGCTGTTCACAATTAATTTGTTTATATCTGGGTTGACCAAACCAGTAACTGGTCTAATCAAACTTGATAATATACATAAGTAATTGGTTAAATTAGATTATGATTTTTCAAACTTCAGTTAAAGGCCACTCTGGGAAGTTGTGGTGAGTTACAAGTAAATATTTGAGTTGACTGATCTGTGGCATTGACAGTCTAGCTTCCCCTCTTCTTGTAGGCAAGGGTTCTGTTGCTAAAGAAACTCTAACATTTACCGATGCTCTCTTGTTACCCTCATTAGATTGCCGTAGACTTTTAACTTAAATTCCAAATAATTCCTCAATTCAATTTCTTCACCTACTTCAGTATTTCAAATGTCTATTAGGCATAAATATGTATATCAAGTCTGAAAAATTTAACTTAAATTTTAAGAGAATAATAAATAAAAATTATACGTAACTCTTTACTAACGCGTAGGGACTTAGAGTGAGAAGGACTATTTAAATTTTTATAGCATGCTAGTTAGAGGCACATAGAATGAACGAGTAGCGTGATCTGGCCTTTTCGTTGCGCTAATTTTCCTTGTTCGAATAAGATCGGCAGCCAGTGATAGCTATACATTATAAGTTTTTACCATGCTGCTATGAAGCTTGCATTATTAAAGATGACTCTTTAATATTATTTACAAGCAGGCTTGGAGGTTGACATATATATATATATATATATATATATATATATATATATGTTTGTGTGTGCGTACTTACAATTCTTTCACTTCAAACCTGAAAATGTAAATTACAATAAAAAAATATTGTTTCAAAAAATTATTTTTATTGCACTTTGGTGATTCGATATTTTATGACTTCAGCATATCTACTGGAGGATATTTGTGTAAACGTCGATTCAGTCTTCTAATAATATAGTCACTGAGAAGTACAATATTTATAAAATTAGTTTATGAAAGCGTTTTATTTTTTTTTTGTGTTCCAATTTGCTGTAAAACTAAACAAATTCAAAAGTAATACATGAAACTAGAACATGTATTTAACAAAACCTCTAGTATTTGAAACATACGATTGTGATAATTTTTACTCATTTATTTATTTATTTATTTCATTATTATTTTTCAATTTAATTTGTGATATCCAAAGTTTACTATCTTATAGTGTCAGATAATTGTCTCATCAAAATATCAAAGTAGTTTGCCTATCAGTATATTCATGTTTAAAATTACTATTACAAACGTGTTTTTCATAAAAATTTAAAAGGCCCCAGTAAAATTGTATAATTTGTGTTTTATATATTTTGAAGAATGGCTAATACAATATCAACCTTCAATTTAAGGAAACATTGTTGTTTACAGTTAGTTTTTTAGAACTAAAATATTCTCAAGCATATGAGAATTTTGCCTCAATTTTTGTGAATATTGCATGGAAACAAACCTGTTAGTCTGTTCACCGTGAGAATAACAATTCATAATATTTTAGATGATTCCTTGAGATGAAAAGCGTTTATTAGAATAGAAACTGACCAGTCTCAAGCATGGAAGCTTGATATTTACAGTTGTCCTGAAAGTAGTCTCTCGGTTATGAATTCAATTTCAAACTAATGTTACTTACAGCAGGAAGGTCGGACAAAGTCGCCAAATAGCATTGATATATGCACATGTCCGTAACTTAGAATTAGTGGCACTACGACATAGGTAGAAAATGACTCATCCGCCTTCATGTGACCTTGCAGCTGTGTAAGGAAGAATAATTTCCAGGCAAGCATCTTGCAGAAACTGAACTTATTACCCGGCCTCCTGTCTGGTACTTCATTTTGACTGCATCCAATAAGAAAGACCGGATAAAGTGGGGATGAAAATATTCGTCTTTGTCGCAACACTAATGGATCCATGTTCTTTTCAGTTATAAGATGAAATCCACCAGACAAAGTGGCTTTTGGTCGAGTCTTCATTTCGCCAGAAAATAGAGAAGCTTGTATTCCTTCTACATAACAAACATCTACAGATTTTGTGGAAAAGGAATCCTTGTGTGTTGTGGCATAATGTTGGGAAGTCATACACTACTGTGCGTTTTCGATGTGGGTACTTTCAACTCACAACTCTATATTGATGGGATTCTGGAAGACTGTGAGTGATTTTTCTAGTTGGTATGGGCCCCAGACTACATTTTTATGGACGATGGTCTAAAGATTATCACTATGGTCATATAGAACTCAGATATTTGACAAATGTTATAAAGGAGAGGCAACATATATATATTTGCCATATAGACTGACTCTTAAAGTCTCTGGATTACATTTCTACTGAATATGTTTGGGATGGTCTAGGAAAAGCAATTCTTTTGAGTATTTCTCCTCTCATGATCCCCCAGGAATTAAAAGTGCCACTTTCAGAAAAAATGTTATTTGTTGCCACAAATACTTACTTTAATCCTCACAAACAAACTGGCAACTTAACGTGAGGGTTGTACATTAGTTCATAAACATTCCACTCCATATTAGACATAACTTTCCCGAGGTAAATGCTTTGATCTCTGACTCACGGTTTCACACTTTTGGATATGACGTGTCTTACTTCACATTTAAAATCCTTTCAATACTGTTGCAATGCTGTATTCGTTTTGACATTATATTATGTCTATGTGCCAAATTTAATAGCAGCACAGTAAATAGTTCATCAGTTTTCAGATATTTTATGCTTGTGACCTTAACTTTGGACATGAGTACAGACACTATATTTTAAGGTATCCGACTACTACGTTCGAAACCACGATTTAAAAAAACCCGTATAAATGGATAATCTTCGCGATATTTAGTATCAGTTAGAATAGAATACATATATAACATTGTTTTAAGGACATTTTGACAAAAATACTTAACTACAAAATTTTAGCAAAAAATTAACTTATAATAACTTTTTTCAAAATGTTCTCCTTTTATTAAAAAATAGTTCTAAAGTAATAATAATTTGCTTATATAAAGTAAAGACATCTCCAGAGAGGCTGAACTATTTTTTTTCATAAAAAATCACATTTTTTTCAGAGTTACAACCAATTGAAACAATTATCGTCTTTTTTTTTTCATAAAATTTCTCCCTTCTCTTGTCGTAAAACATGGATAAACCCACTTTTAAGTTATACATTTCAAAAATTCTAGGTGAGCCTTTGTACATACGTCTGAGCTATATACAGGAAAAATATTATTATAATACAAGCATTTTTCACAAAAGGAAAATATTTTGAAAATTAGTCATTCTATGTTCATTTTTTGCCAAAATATTGTACTTAAATAATTTTTTTCATAATAATGTTCTTAAAATAATTTTACATACATTTTATAATTTAAGTGGCACTAAATATTATAAATATTATCTATTTATACGTTTTTGCAAAATCACGGTTCCGAACGCAGTCGGATACTTTAAGTATCGAAAGAATTCTCTAGAAATTCAGAAATCACATTGCTTAGAGCATCCATGATTCATTAAGTCACTACTTATCCCAATATTTGGTACACATTTGGCTAATATTTTATCTAGAGGTTGAGTTGTCTAGCAATATGATTAACATGGGCTTATAGATAAATATATTTAATGTCCTACAGCAATTTTTTATACAGTTAAACTAATATCATGTAGCTTATTAGCTTAATTCCAAGTTCTGAAAAATCAAATTGATATATTAAAAAAAAAAAAAAAAAAAAAGAAAAGCTAGAAGATGTGTGTGTGTGTGAAAAAAAACATTGAATTTGATGGTGTGTTTCTCAAAAGCGTTTTCAGGCTATTCCCAGAAAGTTCGCTACTTCCTCAAGGGACAAAAAAAGTGTATTTTGCCATAAGAAAAGAGTTTTTTTAAATATATAAACAATTATAAACTAGTACATATATACACTATTCAATATATATATATATATATATATATATATATATATATATATATATATATATATATATATATATATATATATATATATACATTGGACGTATAGTGATTTCTTAGGAAATATAAAAGAGGATTTCAGCGATAGATTTTTCCCACTCTAGCTTTACTGTATCCTGAATGTGTTTAAAAATCAACTTTTTTAATAAAACTAGAACAATTATAAAGGGAATGAAACATTAATATATTCAAATTACTTACACACAATCCTTATCCTAATTTTTTCAATATTAGTTCTGAAATAAATACATTATTACATTCAAACACTACATACTTAATGAAAATTTTCTTAATAAAATCTATAGATTTATTTCTATAGATCTAAATCTATAATTAGTTTCTTCTATGTATTCTATTATTTGATATCAGTTATTCAATCTTTGCCATTAGGAAACCTACAAACTTATTAATATAGTTGGAATGAAATTGAAAATAAAGTAAATCAGGAATTAAACTATTTCTGTTCTTATAGTGCAACCAGTCGTGGAAACTTCCAGATACATCGAGTTCATTTTCTAAGGTAGAAAATAATAACATAATTTAATCATTGGTATATTTAATTAAACAAATGCTCAGAAACTTTTGACTGCAAGAGAATGCTATATATTTAATTAAGCAGCTCTTGAGAATAACATTTGTTCCCATCGAACATAACGAAACATCCAATTAGATACTTGGCTTCACTTTAGTTGTTTAAAAGTTTTAAGGTTATTTTTCACTTCAGAAAGGAAATAACTGAAAGGCATCTCTGAAAATCGATTGAGGTCATAATGCTTGACGATTAGTTGAAATCATAGCACATGAAATAGTTGTTTAAAATTATAATAAGTGTCATTTGGTTAAATTATGAGGATTTGATTTCTTCTAATCTTTACCGAGGGGGAAGATATTTATAATAAGGTATCCGAGTACGTTCGGAATCGTGATTTTAAAAAAAATGGATAGCTCTCATGATATTTAGTGTCACTTAGATTAGAATACATATATAAAATTGTTTTAAGGACATTGTTACAAAAAAAAATATTTAAATACAATATTTTGACAAAAAAATTAACTGAGAATAGCAATTTTTCAAAATGTTCTCCTATTGTAAAAAAGCTTCTAAAATATTAACATTTTGCTTATATAAAGAAAAGACTTCTCCAGAGAGTCTGAACTATTTGTTTTTAAAAAATTCACATTATTAACAGAGTTAAAACCCATTGAAATAATTATCTGCGTTTTTTCTTAAAATTTTTCCACTCTATTGTCGTAAAATATGGATAAACCTACTTCTGAATTTTATACTTCAAAAAAACTAGTTGAGCCTCTGTACAGAGGTCTGAGCTATATACAGGCAAAATATTATTATAATACATGCATTTTTCACAAAAAGAGAATATTTTGAAACTGGGTCATTTTATGTTCATTTTTGTCAAAATATTGTACTTAAATGATTTTTTATTGTAATAATAATCTTAAAACAATATTTTATATGCATTTTCTAACCTAAGTGACACTAAATATCATAAATATTAGCCACTTATACGGTTTTGCAAAATCACGCTTCCAAAAGTAGTCGGATACTTTAATATAAGGGAAGTAGTAACATGCGCAGGATAGTATTCAGATCTATAGAAGGGCCATTGTCGTAAGTCTGAGATGTTATAAAATATTAAGAATGTTTAAAATTATGATTCATTAAAGAAAAACATTTTTAAATATAGTTTTAGAAAATGAATCATTTTAGAGAATTTAGTTTAAAAAATTATTTCACTTTGAAATTAAATCATAAAGAACTATTTTATAATTTACTTTTTAAAATAATGTTTACATAGTAATGTGTTAAACACACACATTTTTGCAAACTTCCTATAGCAATCAATAATTGTTTCTTATTTTAAAAATATTTTTGATCGATATAACAATGATTTTTTTTTACAAAAAATTGAAATCAGCGAAATAACTTAAATATTTATGTTCTTAATGCAATAAATGTTTCTTTCAGAAGAAATTTTCTTAAAGAATTGCATAAAATGTCTTGGTATTTCCTGATAATTATTACTATTTAATTATACAGCACTTAAACTGACACTTAGAGCTATATCAACAAGTAGTTTCCTATCCTCAAAAAAACTACACAAAGTTCAATTAGAATATTTAAGTTATGAAGGTTTAAAATTATCTACAATGAAAATATGAATTAAGCAAGGGCTTTCGCGATAGGAAGAATATAGAGAAAATTTGATGCCATTTTATACTAATGTCTTTATGTGTCCTTTTTGGATATCACTTTTACTTTAAGGTGTCGACTACGTTTGGAACCGTGATTTTAAAAAAGCGCATAAATGGAAAATTTCCATGACATTTAGTGTCACTTAGATTATAATACATGTTTAAAATTGTTGTAAGGACATTATGACAAGAAACAGTTATTTAAATACAATATTTCGGAAAAAAATTAACTTAGATTGACATTTTTTTTCAAAACGTTCTCCTTTTACAAAAAATGCTTCTATAATAATAAAAAAAATATTTTGCTTATATAAAGTAAAGCTTATCCAAAGAGTCTGAACTAGTATTTTAGAAAAATTCACATTATTTTCAGAGATACTACCAATTGAATTAATTATCGACGTTTTTTTTAAAATTTCTTCCCTCTGTTGTCATAAAATATGAATAAATCCACTTCTAAGCTATATATTTCGAAAGTTCTAGTTGAGCCTCTGTACAGAGGTCTGAGCTATATACAGGCAAACTATTGTTATAATAGAAGCATTATTCATGAAAGGAGAACGATTTGAAATTGGTCATTGTGTGTTCATTTTTTATCAAAATATTGTACTAAAATAATTTTTTATTATAATAATATTCTTAAAAGAATTTATGTACGTTTTCTAATCTAAGTGAAACTAAATATCATAAATGTTTACCATTTATACGCTTTTTCAAAACCACGGTTCTGAACGTAGTCGGCTCCCTTAAAAACTTTCCAAAAAGTATTTTTAACAATACGGATTTTTTATATTGTTTCTAATATATAGAAAGGTAAATATGTTCCCTCAACTGAGGAAAAAATTATACAAAAAAGTGTATTACGACATGAAGATAAAACAATTTGAAGTACAGACAGCCCCTGTATAATACAATATTTTTCAGACATGATTTTTGTTCATACAAAAGAGCAGAAGTCGTCAAACTTTTAGTTCTGGAGTGCCAAACAACCTACCAATATGATTAGCGGGCCAGACAATCCGACATGTTTCAAACAATTTGACTCCCGCGGTTATGCATGCAGAGTTATAGAATAAATGTCAATAATTTATACATATAAATAAAAATGAAGTGTCTCTTTGTAATTTGAAATTAACAGCTTTTTACTAAATGCATTTAAAAGTATATATACGGTATTTATATGAAAAAAATCAATTTTTTAAATTTTTGTCTGTCTGTCTGTCTATCTGTCTCTCTTTCAGTCTGCTTGTTCCGGCTAATCTCTGAAACGGGTGTACCAATTTTGACGAAACTTTCCCTGGCTGATGTTATAAGGAATAACTCAGGTTACTTTTATTATAGAAAAAAAAATTAGGGTTCCATGAAAATAAAATATTAAAACCAATGAAATGGTGAACAATATTCGTTTCTAATAGGGATTGTTGTTTTCAATAGGGATTATTTTTATCCAATAGCGATTATTTTTACTCAATAGGGATTATTTTTATTCAATAGTGATTATTTTTATTCAATAGGGATTGTTTTTATTCAATAAAGATTGTTTTATTTTTTGAGCGCCTTTTGTCTCAACATTTCTAGCAGTTATATCAAACTATTTTGTTTGATAAGGTTACTGAGACTGGTGATATTTCCTGTTCATGCCCGATCCTAATGACTTTAACAGTCTTCACTTAACCCTTGCTTGCGGCTTCGTTTCACCCTACCCAGTCCTCCCCCTATCTACAGTGTCGAAGGTCACGAGTCCCTCTCCCCCCGCTTGCAGATTCGTTCCACCCTACTGTTACTAAGACCTGTTTTGAACTGTTGCATCATTCCAATGATTTTATTCTCTCTCAAAAACACTAAGCAACATCAATTTGTCCATAACTTAGACAGCATTTCAACTTAAATCAGGAAGTTGTGAGGTCTTATGTCCTTTGGCTTCTCACAAGGCTCCGCATTTAAATAGACGTAAGCCAATTTCATACATTTGTTGTTTATTTCATTGCCAAACACTGCACAAAGCAGTCACAATAAATGTTTGTCTTGCAAGAGTGATTGTACAAGTTTGAGTGTGTGGAGAGGGGGCGATCGCAGAGCCAACAAGTTGTTTTATTTAGTTAAGTACGTATATAGTTATTTCTAAAATAAATATTTTTAATTACGTTTTAGGTGAAAAAGTGCACTTACACCCTTAAATTAAGTAAGTTTATTCAAAACTGTAAATAACTTCATTTAACCTGCGCAATATCTATACATATAAATAAAAATGAAGTGTCTGTATGTAATTGAAAAATAACAGCTTGTTACTAAATGCATTTAAAAGTATATACGGTACTTATATGAAAAAATAAATTTTTAAAATTTTTGTCTTTCTGTCTCTATTTGTTCCGGCTAATCTCCGAAACAGCTGCGCCAATTTTGATGGAACTTTCACTGGCAGATGTTATAAAGAGTAACATACTACTATTATTTAAAAAAATAAATTAGGGTTCCGCGGAAATAAAATTAAAACCAATCAACAATGTAAGATTCAAATACGGTTATTTTTATTCAATATAGATTATTTTTATTCAACAGGGATTATTTTATTTCGTGAGCCTTCTTTGTCAACGATTTCTAGCAGTTATATTAAACCTTTTTGTTTGATTAGGTTGCTGCCACTTGCAACATTTCACGTCCATGTTCTTTCATCCTAATGATTTTACAGTCCTCATCCCATCGACAGTATCAAAGGTCATGCGTCCCTCTCACACTTTGCTCAACAAAAAACAAAGAAAAAAGTAAAACAATAAAAACTTTGATTCACAAAGTAGAATGACGTTATACTTATAGCATAGGTATTTCTTTACGTGGAATATATAATTATTAAGTTTTCGTAAACTCTGCGAATTGAGTAAACATTTTTTTGTAAAATTCACGTCAACGAAGTCGCGGGTAACAGCTATTTAACATAAAATAAATGCATCAGAAAGTAATATTAACGTATTACACATCCAGATACAAATTAGTTACATTATTTTAATGCGTTTATTACACAAAATTTGTAACAATGTGTTAATTTTGCTGAGCAGAAGGAAGATGTTTTCAAATATCGATCCATAAGAGAGTTACGGGGCGTTATAAGTAAAAAAAAAAACTTTTTCTTATCAGCTATTATATCTAAATATTTAAAATTTAACAAACATGGTTTTTTGTTCAGCTGAGATATGCAAAAAATAGTGTTTTTTTTGTTTAATTTACAATTCACGTAAAATTAACTCATTAAAAACTTCTTTATCCTTCAGTCTGTATTGCTTAAATTTTCAATTCAGCCGTGCAAAGAACGCGTATACCAGCTAGTACAGATATATAATTTTATAATATATATTATGGCTGTGTATCGTTTAAAAATATATCTTAACATGAAAATAAACAGCATAATTATATTTATTTCTTAAACAAAAATACAAATAAATAAAATGATACAAATATATATTAAGTACTTCTAAACGTATTTTTTAATTTAAGAAGTAAAAAACGTAAAATATAAATATTTCTTTTCATTACAATTGAATAAAAACATAAATAAAAGTTTATTCCAACCTAGTCATTACACCGGTACATTTTCATATCACAAAATCAAGGGTATTATTTGTGACTTTCAATTAGGCCAGTTTTTGAGAATTCAGTTGTTAAAAAATTTCTTATGAGGCATTATTTTTTTTACTTAGATATCGAGAACCAAATGTGGAAAACAGAGTACGTGCAATGTTCTCTCCTCAAACAGTTAAATCTCTAAAACAAATGGCATTCAATAATTTACAAAATGTTGAAAATTCATTTTCGGGGTTATTTCTAAAATGTTTCCTTTATTCAGTAAATATCAGTAATTCTAAAACAGGTTGTCATTTTATGTCCATTACAAATTTATCTACTTCCAACCTCTTAAATATTGTTAAATTTGTAGAGCAGTGCAGATTGCAAGTGAGAATTGTACGGCGTACTATGCTTTGCCGACTCCTGCAATAGAACATCCTATAATAATATTTCATTTTTATATTGTTAGACAGTTAGTAAAATCCACATATATGTAGAAATCCAAATTTCACACCTGATTTAAAATATAATAATACCTTAAATAGGCAAATTTTTTATTAGAAAATTTTCCTTTTATGGTGTATCAAATTTCTCTGTAAAAATAAATTCAGAATTTAAAATTATTATTTTTTATATTTTTTTGAGTATATAAAGTATATTTTAAAATATGTTCAAGAATATGACTTTTACTTTAGTCATTAGAAGAAGGAAATATTATTACACTTATGATTTTTTTATGTCAAAAAAATTACCATTTTTTAAATTGTAAATATGAATGACAATACACATGTAGATATCATGCAGGCATAAACAAATTTTATAAATTATATAATTATTTCAGCTATAAAAAAAATCACACTTGAAGTAAAGCTTGAATAACAGAAAATTAGTATCAATCCAAAGTCTTAGAAAGTGATCAAGCCACATGATAAATTAAAATGCTATACTAGTTGTTTTTTTAATTCTATAAAATTGATGTTTTGGCGAAACAACAGTCGATATGCAATATTTAAACATAAATACAGACCAACGATGGACAACTAGAGCCCAAGGGATACATGCGACACAACAAAAAGTATTTTTTTGTTTCTTGCAGCCCGTCAAGATTGTTAGAATATTCGCTTTGAAACGCAAAGTTTGGAGGACGAAATCACATAAATATTTCATAATTATTTTTAGAAAATTTACGCTAATTTCAATTTGCTCTGTAATGCCATTATTGCTGATATTGATACAGCATCTAAGGAGTTACAGCTCTTACTCAATGACTTGAAATTAGATTACAGTGTGAAGGAAATGTTTAGTATTATAACATTGACTTTCACAAATCTTTGTCAGCTGAAAAATATCTATGTATGTGAAGAAATGTGCGGGGAAATTGTTCTTTATATTTTAGTCGACATAAATTTGTGAGCGAAGTTTTTCTTGCATGAAGATCAAAAAGAGTAAACATAGAAACAAGTTGGCTGAATAAAAACATGCAGGTTGTGATAAGATTAAACAACAGATCAACTAGATACCCCAAACATAATTTTAAAAAAAAAATGTAAAAAAATATGTGATAGAACACATTGGTCTCATTGAATGGATTCTAAAAACCTTTTTTTGCATTTATAGATTGAAAGAAATTAGCACATTAACTAAATTGGATAAAATACTTCCACTAATTTTTATTTAACTCATGTGTTGATTTTTAAATTGCATAACTTATACCTATTCTGAGAAGCAATCATTTTAAAAAGGTGTACTTCCCACCGTTATTCTCCAGTGTGGCCTGCGAGCGAAACAAGTTTTCCATCCCTGATCTAGCCGATAAATATATACATATGTACAAATACAATATATATATACACTGCTGGACAATTGCTAAGGACGGATCACAAATTGCTATGTAGCATAACATTAAGCGAGACATGAGGCCTAGTAGGATAAAATATAGTTGCCACACTGTTCAGACATTAGAATAAAGAATATTTATTGTTCTGGAAAGTACAAAAGCTGTGAAACATCTGAAAGAAAAAAAACTGTTCATTTGATCTGCGTACGGAGAAATGGAACAATGCATCTAAAAGTCAGCAGGCGCCTTAAATAAAGGTATCAGTACGGGATATGTCTACCGCGGAATGTGATGCCACATTCCACACGTCGTACCATACTTTGCACAACATTATCCAGTCCAGCAGCTGTTGAGGCAATTTATCCCATTCCTCTGTGAGTGCACGGATGAGGGTGTTCTTGTTTGCCGAACGATAGTTTCGACCAGCAACTTGCCTCCACAAAGCATCCCACACATTTTAAATGGGGTTTAGATCTGGAGAACGCGCTGGCCATACGAGACGTTGAATACCCTCGCTGTCTAGACATTCCTGAACAGTGAGTGTTCGATGACATGTTGCGTTGCCGTCCATAAAAACAAATTTATCACCGACAGCACCACGGAAAAGACGAACATGAAGAAGTAGAACTTCATCAATGTATCGTTGGCCCGTCATAGTCCCATTCGCAACCACATGTAGGCGCGTCCGGCCATTGATCATGATGCCGGCCCACACCATAATACTGCATGTCGGATATCGGTCCTTTTCCTGGATATTTTCTGGACGATAAGCAGTACCACTCTCGCGCCAGATCAGTTGGCGTCTTTAATCCGATGACAGACTGAACCTACTCTCATCTGAGAATAGTACGCATGCCCAGTCCTGTTCAGTCCAATTGTGATACTCACGACACCATTGCAAACGGGCAGTACTTGCTGTCTGGTCAATGGGACGCACACAACAGGTGTGCGTGCGTGTAGTCCTCCTTTTCTCAAACGTCTGGCAACAGTTTTTCGGGAGATCTGCTTTCCTGAGGCAGCAAGAAACTGATTTGCCACCAGCTGAGCTGTGGTCCGTTTGTTCCTTTTTGCTGATAGGACGATATATCTATCTTCTGCAGGCGTCGTACTTCTAACACGACCTCCCGCGGGCCGTCTACTACACATTCCAGTAGGTTTAAATGACTTCCACAGCCGTGAAACAACGCTGTGAGCGATGTCTAACTCCCTAGCAACATCTGTTATTGTTCGCCCTTCTTCGATCTTTCCAATAATTCGGCCACGCATAAAATCATCTATGTGATATCGGGAAGACATGCCAAAAATTTTAAGTTCGTCTATTAAATCTTTCCTGTAAAACTTTGACTTGAAACAACAACTGTCCACACGCGTCAAAACCTTTAAAGCTCTTATGAACGCTATCACGTGATGAACAGACGTGGAAAAAAAAAATTGCATACTCATACTTCTTCTTACTAATATCCGCACTTATTCTAATTTTCCACATTTTGCTTTCTTTCATTTTGTGGTTGCTATGGATGATAGTGTTGTTCGTCCTTAGCAATTGTCCAGCAGTGTATATGGCAGGGGCCCCAGTCCTGCTGGTAAAATGAGGAGGGCATCACCTTCCAAATACTTCTTTATTTCGCTTCAATCACATAAAATCCAACATGGTGGCCATTTGGTGGGCAACCGGGTGGTACAAATGACAACATCTCAGCTAGGTGTCACCAGCTAAGCCTTTTTGAGTATGCGTTCTCCTTCGTCAACGCTCACTCCACCTTTAAGTAGGCTTATTTACCCACAAATCCTTACGCGATGGTAAAGAATTCGCTCTATTTTCATTTATTACTTCCTTAATTTTGAATCTAAACTTTTCAAAGCTGACATTTATATAATTATATATAAATTTAAGAATTTATATATAACTAGAGAAAATTGCTTTGTGTCTATATTTTGTTGCTGTTACTAATACCACCTGATCGGCAGAGGCCAGAGCAAGGCCCACGAAATTCATCATGTCCAAGGGCTATGTTGCATCTGTCGTTAGCCGTAACTTTGACAGGTGGCAGAACGATTTGGCTCAATTCCAACCCAATTTAGAGGGAGAACACTCTAGGGGTGGTCAGAGGCCTCCCGACTCTTTTCCTTTTCCACCAACCTTAGGAGAGGACTTTCGGCTCGACGGCTATTTAGAGTACCTCAATGCCGCGCCGGCACTATACATTTACAAACACCCATGTCTTCTCCGGGATTCGAACCCAGTCCCTACAGCACAGTAGTCAGCGTCACTAACCACTACACCGGATGGGCGTGTGTCTATATTCTTAGCCGTTAGTACTCAATACCGGAATATTGTGTTAAATAGAAAATTTATCAGCCATTAATATTATATTTTATCATTTGTATCTATATAAAAGGACGGAATTTGTACTACAAAACATTTGCGTAATAGTCATACAGTGGATCACGTTAGGAATGTTGCAAGGAGGAATGGGTCAAATGTCCAACATTTTCGTATCATACCACGATACACTGCCAAACATATTGGTGGACTTTGTCGAAAGAACGCCGTGTAGGGCAGCGATACACGTTAAATTTCTCGAGAGCTGAAACGTCCTCCTGTTGGTGTGGTAGTTAGAAGAGGGGGTGCCAGCTCAGGTGTTTTCCACATCACTTGACCATGATTCAAAATTATGTGGTTCGTCGCCAAAAGCCCTCGTGTAGCTGAACGGTGCGACGTTTATATTCACTCACTCACTCACTTTGTCTCGATAAAACAATAAAAATTATACTACTAAATAAATAATTAGCACTTTAATTAATGAAAATAATTATTAATAACAAATGCTTAATTAAATTTTACGTATATATGCATAGGATTATAAACAATCGGAAAAAAAAATATCAGGGACTAACGGGGTAGAAGTCTGGACCCGAGGATTTCCCTCATGGGTGCGCCACTGCAGTCCGTTTTTTTTCTCGTATAAAATGTACCCTATAGCACATATTTTTTTTTAATGTTAAACGAGTTTTCCACAAAATAAAGACAAAAATGCTTCCTAATTATAGAATGTGTTTTGGAATTTTTAAATTGCAGTATATTGTAATCAGGTTCACTAATTAGCTATTCTTATACATATGTTTGGAAAATTCGAGATTTTTCTTCCTTTTTTTTTTTTTTTTTTTTTTTTTTTTTTGAAATCGCGTTTCGAATTTTGGTCATTTGTGTAAGGCAATTTTAAGTTAAAACTATCTATGAATAAAAAAAAATCACTAAATTATTGTACGCTAAATATTCTGTTTGATTTTAAATCCTCAATATTCTTAATTTAATAAGCTTTATAAATAATTATTTTGAGTTACATTTAAGAAAATCAATTAAGTTGAATCAAACACATATTCGTAACACAGTGCTTCTCAAACTTTCAATACTGGCGCCCCCTTTTTCGATCACAATTTTTTTCGCGCCCCCTTATACATTAATAATGTACTGAATGCAATAATAATTCACTTTGACGTTAAAGTTACAATAGGCGACCTTAATTATAAACCATACAAATTAGTAACATAAGTATTAAATTTTGTATACTACTTTTAAGCAAAATAAATAAATAAATAAAATAATAGGATAATTATTATGTTATTTTTCCTTTCTCTAATTTTTAAATTGAACATATTACAAAATGCGGTAGCTGCTTAGAAGACAAAATATAGATATCTGCTAGAAAAAGAACTCAGAGGGTCAATTTCTAATAATAAGCATTCCTTATAAAAACTTTGCTTTCCAAGACAAGCTCATGGACGTAATTAATACTTATTAAACTTGTTCTTAATTTAGTATAAATTAATTAGTTATAAAATATTGTGTGCAGCACTGATACATTAAAAGTATACCGGCTGAAGTGCCCGCTCTTTGCTCGAGTTCACATTTATAAGAAAATAAAACATTATTGGTATAATAGCTGAATTGTAAGGGAAGCAAAGCCAAGTGCTCGACAATGTTTACAAAAACGTAAAATGATTTTTTTAAAATCGTTGCTCAAATTATAATTAGTTTTAAGTGAATTGTAATTTTAAGCCTCACAGAATTAGCATTTATAATTGATGTTAAACAGTAGCGCACACAGTAATTTTTCAAGGAGGGGTCCGGGGTCGAAAATTCACCAATCTTGTATCAGGTTCCTTTTGATTTTGTCGATTTTCGGGAACAAAACACAGTAAAAAACTAATTCTTGAATAAATAATTAACATTAACTAATAAAATTAATCATGAATAACAAATAATTAACTAAATTTTGCGTACTATAAACTTAGAATTATAATCAATCGGAAAAAAATCAAGGGCATTTGGGGGGGTCCCGACCCCCCGCCCCTTGTGTGCGCCACTGATGTTAAATAATGATCAATAATATAAAATATCGATGAAGAATATTTGTATTATTTTTAATATTTAAAGTGAAAAGACAACATGTTTTAACCCGGGAGCAGGCGCGCACTCGGTACGGACGGGTTATTGAGTCACCCCAATCATTTTTTTTTATAATTATTTTATTGTACACGATACAAATCATGATTCCAGTGAATAATTTAGCTAAGAGAAAGTTTACTTAACTACTTTCAAAGACTTTTCAATTTTTCTTTGGTAATAAGTAAACAGTTTTGCCAGAATTAACGATACGTAATCTGTGTGTCCCGCGCGACCACTTCCGGGTAAAAAGTATATTCATTATGATAATATGTATGTTACTGCTAAAAAATTGTGTGAAACGTTTTTCGTTATGCTTTATTCATTGAGAATATTTATAAAAATATGTCTTGGCAAAGTAATCCTTCATGTGCTTGTGTGTATGTGTGTTCTCCGTGGTTTTCCAAATATCATAAAACTCTTTTGCATGAAAAAAGCGCAACAGAGAACACGTAATAGAGGGGTCATAACTAACTGTACCTATAACTTAGAAGGTCAAACAGATTACAGCTATGATGTGCAGTATTTCAAAAATAATGACAGTGATGAATTTTTTATGTTCCTAAAGTTTTTCGATTCTGGGTCCGTTATCTGGTTTTTCTCTGAAAGAGTAGTATGTTAGGTTAAAAAAAGCGTAATAAAAAAACTCTCATCACGGGATGACAGCAAATCAAATAATTTTTTTTTATTTGGTTATAGGATCAAAGATAGCTAATTAGGTATTGAAGAAGTTTTTATTTTTGATGGCTTAGTATCGCCTATAAATTAGAACAGAGTAAAAGTGCATTTTTTATTATGTCTGAAAGTACTTTGTTTTAATTCATTCCAGTAAACTAATTATTTTTTAAATCTTTTATTTTCGATATGCTCGCGCCCTCCAGGGGGGCGCGCCCCACAGTTTGAGAAGCACTGTCGTAACACATCACTACTTTCATGATCACTATTTTAACAGTTCATATTCTTTAAAACAGTAATATATGCAAAATGAGGATTATAACAGTTGTAATATAATTGTAGAAATTAAGGAAGTAAATTTTAAATTTGAATAGTAGTTGAAAAAAAGACACTATTTGATACTGATAAGGTTAAGTATATAAATGAAAAAAAATTATTAAATGCTATACATTCGAACACCTTCTAATATCTACTTGAAGTATCCGATTATTTTCGGTTTCAATCTTTTAAAAAAACGTATAAATAGTTTTTGATATTTAGTATCGCCTAAATTAGAATATCCATATAAAATTGTTTTTATTGTTATTAGAATAAAATTAGTTTTAAAGCGGCTTTTAGTCAAGAAAGAAAAACATTGTAGAAAAATTGGCATATGTTAAAATATTTTTCCTTGTAGGGAAAAAGTCTATGTAATAATAATATTTGGAAGAAAAGACTTCTGTGACTCTACTATTCATTACTTCACCTAGGAATTTTTTTTAGTTTAGAACATCATTTTTTCATTTTTAAATAATTCCTAGTAGTGAAGTTCTAACAAAACACAGGTTTCTATTTCATTTGATATTAACTCTGAAAATGTCGATTTACAAGAATCCTTGTTCAGAGTCCATAGAGACGTCGTAGCTATATAAAAGCAAAATACTTCTACTACAAAATCATTTTGAAAAAAAAATGCATTTAAAAATAGTTTATTGTAATAATATTTTTTTAAAAAAAGTTATTTATATATTCTAATTCAAGTGATGCTTAACTTAAGAAAGTTATTCATTTACACGCTTTTTTTTAAATCACTGTTTCATACGCAGTCAGAAATCTTAATTAAGTGACAAAAAGATTATACAAAAATTTGAAAGAGCAAATAGGCAAGAAAAAGTAAAAGTATGGGGGAGATTTGTAATATTTTCTTTAATCTCTCCCCGCATTATTTTCGCTGACCAACCACAATCACCGAGACGGTTAGACTATTGGAATGTCTTATTTTATTACACAGGACGTTGGTTTCAAACGACTGTAAGAAGTTTGGTCAGTGATCTGAGTCACCATTTTGCTGTCGCGGAAGTTGTTGGACCGCATCGAGAATGATTGAAGACGCTCACACGCGGGAAATAAAACTAGGAGCTACTCTGGTTAATCAGTAACTGTTCATCCATTAGAAAGATTAGCCACTGAGTAGATTTTCATTCTGAATGATTAAACTCCTGAAAGGTGTGTTAATTTAAAAAATGTAATTCATTCTGTACGGTACATTTATTTTTAGTTTGCAGGGTAAAAATAGATATTGAAAAGACAGTTTAATATTACCTATGCCTTTTATAGCTAAACCTAATTTCTTACCATACTTAGCTAAGACTTCCCTACAGAGCATATATATAAAATTTAACTTTTGGAAAACTTTAAATAACAACCAATGCCTTTTTTAGAAATTTATGTACTCTGATGTATTAAAATATGAATAAACCCATTTCTAAGCTATAATTTTTTTTTAAAAAAAATCATGTTCTGATCAAAAGTAGAATTCGGTATTAATTAAAGTAGAATGTTTTGCAAATGTAACCTTTTTTTTTTAATTTTCTGTCAAAAAATTCCATTAAATTATTTTTTTGTAATATTTAAACAAATCTATAAGTATATTCTAATTCAAGAGACACTAAAAAAAAACATGAATATGCTTTTCCAAAATGGTGGCACCAAACGTCACCATATACCTTAAATTTCACAAAAGTGTACATTTTTTCAAGTATTCGTACAAAAATGCCTTATTTAGATGTACCTCTGAGAAGGAATATATTGATAAATCAATCATTCATTCCAATATCTAATTCAGACTCTGAACTAAAATGAAAACAAATGAAATATTCGAACATTTGCAGACTTCTTTCAACGATATTTAATAAGACTACCATAAAACCTTGCGTATAACACGCACTCTGAACACAAATGTGTGAGATCTAAATTTAGGTGTGTACGTTATACACCGGGTATAAAAATGACAGCTTCAAACAACAACAACAAAAAAGACATGATCTTAAAAAATAAGACTTTTACATAGATCAGGATACTGTTTATTTCAAAGAATTAACATACTTAATGGACTTAAAGGGTTGTAGTTCGCGAAATATACTTTTTTCCCCAAATATTCGGATATTATCTCGAATAAATAAAAACATAACAACATTGCAGATTATTGAAAGTAATAAATAAATAAAACCTTCTCTGATATAAGTAAATTTTTCGCAAACACTATCGAGGGGTTTTTTACTGTATTGAAAAGCCTTCAGAATAATTTTATGGGTGACACTGCACATTAAAGATAGTACTTCAAAAAAACGTATATATACGTCCGGTGCAATTAATGCTTTGGCTGAGTGAGACATTTATATACGCTGGAAGCACTTAAGTGTCTAAAGCAGTATTGTTCCCTTGGCGTAAAAGTAACATATTATTGAATTCAATACAATGTATTGAATACATTGTTATTGTATAGAGTGAGACGTGACGATAATTATGATTGATTATCATAACTATCGATATGCAAGTATTGAAAGTTTGAGAAGAACTGACGTAATGCATTTTTTTTGCTCTTTATAATAAAATATGTTTATGTCTTACGATGATACTAATAATATTCTAGTTTAAAGTAAATGTTTTTTTAAAAAAAATTCCTAAAGTAATTAATATTTCAACCTTTTTTATTTTTTTAAACTAATAAAGATTATCCAATGTATTCAATATATTCTTTGTATGTGGCTATAAAACAATTTGATCTGTTTTCGGAAAAAAGATACACTATATAAATCAGATTAATTAAAAGCAGCACTTCCTTGCATGAAATTTGTTATTCGGTTTTTCTTTTGTATAACATATAATTAAGTGAATGACAGCATCTTGAAGTTGATAGGAGGTTTAAGTTTTCTTAATATTTTTGAAAAAAATATGAAAAAAATATTATTCAAATAGAATTATCATCAAATAGCCTTAATTTTTTTAAAATTAAAAATAACACCAGTATAAAGGTCATAAAGAGCAAATACTATAATAGCATAATGTTACCATTTTTACGAAAATTTAAATTTGAATCACTTTGAAATTATCTATACGAATTATCAAATAATTATTAAGAATAGTATTACTTAATTAAACAAGTTTAGTTCTGGTAAGTATTAAAATTGTTTTATTTCGCATTGACTTATTATTTGACACAGACCATATACAAGCATTTGACATCTGTTTTTTTTTGTTATGCACAATACTAAAGTGTTTGTTTATTTTAATTCTAAAGATTAAGGCAGAAATAGGTTCACAGCTAAGTTTCTCAGATATCTGCTCCTAAAATGTACAGCACACGACGTTCTATTTAAAACATTGGAAAACTTTGCTAAGAAAAATGCTATTCTTTAGATTTAAGTACGCATATTTCCGCCTACAAGCCAAGACTTTTAGAAATTTCTTTAAGTTTAAAATTTAAAAAAAAAAGTTTAGCTTACTTACGCATTAGCTGATCTTGAAGAAAATTTTGTTTTAATTAAATATTTTTCACTAGTTTTTCTCAAGAGATTTTAATCTTTCAAATTTCCGGGTGTTATTGATGGAACTTCATTCTAAAAGAAGAAAAAAACACACACAAGCCCATTAAATTCTTTGACAGACCCCAGTTTTCTAAATATAGTTCGAAAAATTCACAGTCATTCATTGGAATGACCGAATACTTACGATCATAATTCAAATAGTAGCACCTGAAACACAGATCAACCATCACATGCGAATTTCTTTTCCAAACAAAAAAAAAATGCTTCATAATGTATGACCGATATTGATAGTTTAAAATATCACAAGTAAATGAAATACTTCTTGTTTGTTTTAGACAAGGTTATCATAACTAACATTACCTTTATTGTGGCATCTTGTTCTTCACTTTATTGGGAACATTTCATCCATTTCAATCGTTTAATAAACATTTTCAACATCAAAAAACATGAAAATAAAGCATTTTTTATTTAAAAAAAACAGCTTATTTATGGTTTTTAATTTTGAATAATTTATTAAACAACAAAATGACTCGATTTGTACACACAAATTGACTCATGTTAACAAAAAAGCAATTTCCTACTTCCAATTATTTGTTTCTTGTTTACTTTATTTCACTGATTGTTTATAGAAAGATAAAACTTAAAATATTTAAAGAAAAAGATCTTCCATATACACATAGTACCCAAAACGTGAAATCAATTAAGGTCCTTCTAAGTTTTAGTGACGCATTTAATTCAAGAAATTCTTATTAAAGACTATTTTTTTATTTTAAATGAGCTATATTTTTTTGTGCAGATAAGCCTCTGAAGACACAGAAAGACCCAATATGTGAGATTAATGTCATTGGTGGAACAATCTAGGGAAGCTTGTTGTACTAAATTTTTGATGCTTGAATTTACTTAGTTTAAGCCTTCTTTGGATACTAAATATTGATTCTGATTAGATTTTTCCGAGAGTACCAGAACATAATTGGTACTCAAAAGATATTGTACATGTCACATAATCATATGGCAAGCGTGTATAAGATTGTAGCATCCAGAATATCTATCGATTGTAGCCGGGATCGAACCTGCAACCTTCGGCTTTCATGTTGGGCCCACTACCTCTATGCCACCAAACCGTCATTTTTCTTACTAAAGAGGAAAATAAAATAAAACATGAAAACAGTTGAGTTACTGAATAAACGATAGATAAAAGTTTTCATTTTTCAAATATGAAATACACAACGTATCATTTTTTTTATTATTTTTATGAACCTCAACATAGACTCCAAATGTCTAAATAAACACTAGCTACTTCCTTATGATTGATTTCAACTTGGGAATCAGTATATAGGTCAAATCCAAAAAGAAGGGGAGGGGAAACACCTGGAAATGATATAAATAATTTGAAACAATATCTGCAAAAAAAAAAAAAAAAAAAAAAAAGAACAAGAAATAAAAGGAGTGAATGGAAAGAAACCTGCAAATAGCATCACTCTTCTAGCGAAATCATAAAACATCCAACAAAAAACTCGTCTTTTTTTAGCTACACTTCCTCCAACTTTACTTGGAAATTTCTTCTTATTCCAGAAGTGAGTGAAAAGAAATATCTCGTATGCAGCCTAATGATGACAATCACGAGGATTAATGAGAAATGGACAAAACGGTCAAAAGATCCTTCCATTTAAGAAAGAGAAGCCTGTTAGATAAATAGCCTTAGAGAATTACCTGAATCATTAAAGAATATAAGACTACTTTCTCTCTCTCTCTCTCTATCGCTTCTTCGTGGAGAGAAAGAAACCTAATTCCCTTAATGTGAAGGCGGTAATCAGGGTAATTAATTGAATCTCTGAAAATTGTCTTCCGTAAAGGATGGACATTAAATTAGCCTATATTTATGAAGCATCCTGTTCTCCCGAAAGTAAAGCATCATTCCTATAATCTCAAAAGTACGCTTAATCACTGAACAAGGAGTATCTGGTAGATAATTCCAGTCGCGAAGCTCGCTTCGTCAATTTTTCCGAAGGTAAGGTTACATGAAAATGTTTGGGGAGAAAATGGATTAAAAAAATTGTTTTACCGCTTATTTTGCTTCAAACATTAAGAATTGTGGGCCTAGATAGAATGAAAATTTCTGCTATTGCATAAGAAAGGCATATATAGACTTGTGGATTGGCAGTAGTATTACAAATTTCATGCTTCGCAGATGCAGTACATTTTTTATTACAACTATCGGAGAGTAGTTGATTGTGATTGAAAAAATATTTTTGCATTATTTATGATGCTATTTTTGGGGAGATAATTTTTATAATGCGTTAAAATGAACATTTATACTTTTGTAGGTGATATACAGGATGTCTAGGCTTAAAGTATCCAAAAGTAATGGCTTATTATTAATGAACTACCCATCAGAATATAACACGTTGTTCATCCACGGATTGGAAAACCCTCCGAAATATTTTCGATCCGGTCCGATTGGCGGCACATACACGCATTGTTCGGCAATCGTTAACGATATACTTATTTACACTGACTTCATTAGTACAGACGTAGACGCCATAGTAAGAGGTAAATACTCACTTTAGTTAATGTAATTTTAATAAGTCATGCATGTATCGCAGCGTGTTCGAACAGATTGAAATGTCAACGCTCCAACATCAAAATATATCTACCAATGGGACAGAACTTTAAAGGAGACGGGAACTTTGCTATCTGAAACTGGCAAGTATCCCTAAGTTTTTGTGATGGAATACACTGTTGATCGTGAGCGTGATTCATTTTGCAGGAGTCCTGATAAAGACTATTAGTCAAACCATTAATGGTATTCCATTCTTTTCTAAGTCGCTGTACATGCGTGATTGATTTAAATTATGTTAACCAAGGGCTTCTCAAACTTTCAATTCTGGCGAGTCACTTTTCAATCGTAATTTTTATCGCCCCCTATACAATAATAATGTATTAAATGCAATAATAATGCACTTTGACGCTAAAGCTACAATATAAGGACCGTATAAATTAATAAGATATTAAATTTAATATATGTTACTTTTCAGTAATATATATTTTATTTTTTTTTCTCCAATTTTTATGTTGGAACAATTGAAAAATGCTGTGGCTGCTTTGAAGACAAAATATAGATCTCAGCCAAATATAGAAAAAAGTACTTGGAGTGTCAATTTCTAATCGTAAAATTTCCTCTGCAAGACAAGCCCATGGGAGTCTTCAATACTTATTAAACTTGCTCTTTATTTAGTATTAATAAATTAGTTATAAAATACCTTGTGCAACCGTGATATATTAAAATCTGAAAAACCCACTCTTCTCACGAGTCCATTCTTTAAAAAAACTAAAATATTTTTGATATAATAGATGAATTGTCAGGAGAGTTAACCCAAATGCGCGATAATGTTTACGAAAATTTAAAATGATATTTTAAAATAAATGCTCATATTATAATTAGTTTCAATCGAACTGTAATTTTAAGCCTCACAGAACGAGCATTTAGAATTAATAATAAATAATGAAAAATAATATAAAATTCCTATGAAGAATAATTGTGTTACTTTTTAATATTTAAAGCGAGAAGAATTTAAAATGTTTTATCCAGGGAGCAGACACACACTCGATGTTAATGGTCTCGCGGGGTGATTGAGTCACACCAAACCTTTTTTTTTTATAATTATTTTTATTGTACACGATACAAATCGTGAATCCAGTGAATATTTTATTTAAGAGAATTCATACTTACCTACTTTCGAGGGCTTTTCAATTTTTCTTTTGTTCCAAATAAATAGTTTTGCCTGACTTAACAATTTCATGACCTGTGTGCTCCGCGCGACCACTTTCAGGTTAAAAGTGTGTTCAATATAAAATATGGATATTATTGCTAAAAAATTATGTACAACGTTTTTCATTATGCTTTATATGTTTGTGAATACTCATAAAATAAATCTTGGCCAAGTAATCCTTCAAATTTCTCTCTGAGGTTTTCCAAGTATCAAACGCTTTTACAGGGAACTCACCCCCCTCTCACAGAAATACATTTTTTATAAATTCCCTAAATGAGAAACAAACACATAAGAGATGAATCATAACTGACTGTTCCAATAACTTAGAAGGTCAAACAGATGTTGAGAAAATATTTTCTGCTGTCTACAGCTTTATGTACCGTACTTCATAACAGTGATGGGTTTTTATGTTCCTAATTTTTTTTCGATTACGGGTGTGGGTTTTATTTTTTCTCTGAAAAAGTAGTATTTTAGATATAAAAAAGAAAACATAATAAAAAAGCTCTCATCATGGGATTAGATCAAATCAAATAAAAGGTTTTTTTTGGGTTGTAGAATCAAAGATAGCTAATTAGGTATTGAAGAAGATTTTTTTTGATGACGTTATTTCGCCAGATGATATATATTTATCATACCAGAGAAAAAGGGTATTTTATTATGTCTGAAAGTATTTTGATTTTATTCAATCCAGTAATTTTTTTTTAAATCTTTTATTTTCGATATGCTCACGCCCCTTTCGTAGGGTTATCGCACCCCTCAGGGTGGTGCGCACCCCACAGTTTGAGAAACACTATGTTAACCAAATTATGCACTGCGCCTTTTACTGTGGCGTTCAGATCTTTACTAATGAAGCAGCGAAAAAAATTATCGTCTGCGATTGCTAAATAATGCACCCACGTGTCGCCAATCAGACTAGGCTAAAAAAAACCTCGGACAGCTTTCCAATTCGTGGATGAACCATTTGTTACATTCTGATGGGTAGTTTTGTAATAATAAGTCACTTCTTTTGTATACTTTCAGCCCTTAATTATAAGCCTTTATAGTATCATGTACTATATTTATAAGCAATTGTATGCAGACATATAAATTTATTGAATTTAAAATCTCTGTGTATGTATAGAAATGTGACAATTCAAAATTCATAAAATGTTAAATAAATCAATTACATTTTAAACCATTTAAGTCAACATTGCTTTATTTTTTTGATACCTGTTGACTAATTTATAATAAGCACATTTGATATTCAACAAACACAGAAGAGAATATATAAAAATGTATCATAATTATCAACAATTTATATATTTATAGAAATTGCACATTGACATAATTTTCATGTATGATATTTAATACATTGCACGTGCTAACTCTATATTAACAGATTTAGATTTGATTTTCTTTTAGGAGTCATGTATTATTTTGTTAAACTTGTGATAAATTTTTAAGTTTCAAAAAAAAAATAATTAATACAATTTCAGGTAACTGATACAAAAATGTATTAAGTAAAAATATTTGAAATAACATTTACTGAAATATTTCTAACACAGAATAATTAACATGAATTAAAAAAATCATTAGATTAATCTACTCTACAAAGTTTAAAAATGAAATATGCAAATTTATGTTCAACGCAAATCATGTATATATTTTTAATAAGTTTTATTATGACTTTTTCATTGTTTTTTCATTTACCGTAATTTAATTTTTTTAATACAATTTTAAAAAAATAAAAAAAAAAACATTGTATGGTACATTTTTTAAATAGGAATTTTTAAATTTTTAAGTAAGTTTCCCCCAAAACTTAGAGTGTGCATAAAAAAGATACCTAAATATTACTTTAATTGAAAGAATTAATATTATTTTAACCAAGTATATTATTGAATATCTCTCTCTACACACTAAATAATACTTCAGATCTTTAAAGACAAAAATTTGTGTTAAAATGTGACATTCATCATTTTTCGTCTTTAAATCCCTGATAAGTTAGTTGTTATCTACTATTAAATATAACAAATAATTTAGTAATATTCTTTCTGAAATTTAGATCCATTCAAAAAATTTTAAAAAATAGCAACGACAAAACTTTCGTAAGGAAATAAATTTCTTTGAATATATTTTTAAAATCACTTCAGGTTTCTCGGTATCATGGGTGAGGTCATTAAAAAAGGAAAATAATGTCATTTTGAATAATCCAAATATATCTATACTTCAACTCTGAACATTTATGAGCTGTGAATTTGCCAAAAGTATAGACAGGTCCCGAGACCAGGAAATACGAAACACTTTGCTTCACTCTGTCTAGACCTCTTAGTACCAAAATGATTCACTGTTCTTCCTGAGAACAACAGATAGGTATATATAAGTTTCAGAAGCTTTTATTCAACAAAACCACTTATTGTTTTCACAGCCTTTGAAATTAAGAACCATTTTTTAGCAAACAAAAAAATCCAACTTGGACAAACAGAATGTTTTATGAAACATTGAAAATGCATAAATGTGTGTATTCTAAATAAAATAAGATATTTAAGTATAATAAATTAAAGTAAAATTGTTAAAAATGTACATCAAATGAGCTGTTATGAAAATGTGATAAAATTTTGAATTTTACAGAAGTCAAAAAAAATTTATTATTATTTTCAAAGTTAAATTAACTGAATAAACATTATTAAATTGAAGTTTACCAACACAAGCTAAATTTCATATTTTAAGCAAATAATTAAAAAGATTTACAACAATAATATCACCTCAGAATACGTTTTAAAAAGTTGAAAATATAATTACGTTTGAAATTTATTTTTTTTTAAGTGAATTATTCTGTATGTTATATTTACGAAAAAGCCATTTAATAAAAAATCAGTATTTATTAATTAACAACAAAATTATTGTTTTGGGGTATTAAGAGTAATTAATTACATATAACTAACTAAATATATATATTTTTGTTTATTTAATTTGAACAGAGTAGTGAAAATAGGTGCATCTTTTTTGAATAAACCGGCTAAAAAAATGTAAACATAACGTTTTCTTCAGTTTCGACATTTGAGAAAATGTTTACAAAAATATTTATTATGTTTAAATAATGTTATAAAAAATTAAAAATTATTTTGACACATAAGTTTGCCATTCTTTTTTTAAGGAAAAGAAATCAAAAGGAACAAATATTACTAAAAAATCAGATACCTTGTTTGTATTTGATACTTTCCAGTTACACATTGTTATTATTTGAGTTCGTTATCCCATGATAATTGCCTTGCATTTTGAATTTTGCTTGAGGGAGATTTTAGTTTTATTGAAAAAAGTCACAGTATTTACAAGTAAGACTTTCTTATTGCATAAAAAAAGGGAATCACATATCAAAATGGAATTTTTTCTAAATTTAGAATGGAAAAAAAATGAAAATAATTGGATTGCACTTTCAAAAATGTCTCCAGTAACAGTTAAATCTTTTCTTTTTGAATGAATGATATAATTTAAGAGTTCAATTATTTAATTTTTTACTTTTATTCAAGCGAAAGAATATAGTCTTTAAAATAATTATTTTAAATTTAAACTCTTACAAGGAATATTGCATGTATAGAAAAAGCTATACTTCTTTTAGGTTGAGGTTTGGAGAAATTCTATTTTTTGACTAATCTTAAATGTTTTACACGAAAACACTAAAAGGAATATTTGCATAATTTGAAATTTATATTCGTAAATTTACAGGTTCAGTTCTGGATTACTGTAGTAAAAACCATTCAAGAAACCTTACAGCACACTAATTTTATTTTTTGAATATGATTTCTTAGAATTTTGATGATAAATAATATACAAAATGTTAATTTTTCTTGGGGACGTTCTCGGGATTAAGATAAAAACATAGTGAGACGGGGGATTCAAAGTAAAAAAAAAACTTAGATTAAATTTAAATCAAGCCCGTTTTAGAAAGTTGGAAGGAGTGACTTCTAATCCAGAAATTCTGAACGAATCTCCTGAACGAAAACTACGTGAATGTAAATCGAGCTTAAGTTATGTGTAATGAGTTAACCCGACACTTCTCGCGCAGGATAAGTCATACCCAATATCTAACTTTTTTTAGCTTTCTTTCTAATTGTTTCTTGGAGATGGATAATTTCTCATGTAGATGACTCCAAGGTTCTACCCTTTGAGGGGCCTTAGCTTGTATGCGAATTCTAAATATATATTTTTGGATACCGGCCCTTCGGGTATGCCATACTCTGTGCGTAAATCGCCTTTACTGTTCTAAATGCATGGACACGGCTTCAATTTTCCATATACTATGGCGTATTATTGTAGTTATTATGAAAATATGTGATATTTAAATAATTTAATGCATACTGTATTTAGTAGATATAGTACAACAGTATTTTGGATGAGGAAATTCTCTTCGAGGTTATGATGAGGAACAATCAAATGATAAACAGTATAACGGCAAGTATGATTCCTCCACAGATTAAAGGAGTGCATAAACAATGTACTGAATGTCCTTATAAAAAAACATAAAAACTAAATTTACGTGCTAAAAATGTACTAAACATATTGTATTGAGAAACAGTCGTGTGTAGTAAATAGTCATTTCATTAACTAAGGGGTTGGAATCGCATGTACAGGTATTGTACTGAAATTTTTGTTTTCTGTAATAGGGCTGCGTACGGATATTTCTACCTTTTCAGGCCTAGTACATTCCACAGTAGCTGGTATCACGTTTAAGCGCGGCACCACTTAGGTAATACCAACTACCGTTAGTAATTTTCGACGCACTGTTTCTTCCGCAGAGGGAGGCACCTGAGCTCTGCCGATGCGAAATTTGTATTCAGGGATTTAATTTTGCCGGGAGCATCCAATTCAAATGGACATTCAAGTGATCTTTTTCATGCCGTAAAATCATACGACAGGGTTTCTGTCAATTATCTTCATCATTAAAGTCCACCAACTTGGGACGTGGTCGAACTTGCAAACTTGGGTACAGAAGGCTGGCGACAAACTGTACTAATAGTGGTAAATACCCATGCATGATTTTAATAATATTTGTTAATAATAGTTAGACATATAATAAAAAATGGTAAAAAATTCGGCGCATTCGAATCCGAGCAGGAAATTTCTTTCCCCCTCGGGAAGGTCCTGCTTCACCATTTTCTCCCCTTCTGGTATTGTAAAAGGTTTCACACTTTGCAAAGAAAGAGGGAAGGGTTGCCAAATTTTAGTCAGGGATCTTTCAGGAGTACGGAAAATCGCAATATTTGGCGCATTATTATATCAAAATAGATTTTTTTTAAAATTCTAAATCCAAAATACCCATTTTGAATTGAACGGCCTGTAAATTTTCTAATGAATATTTTGTTGTTTTTTCTTGTCCTTTTTAAGTAAAATCTGAAATTAAAATAGATATTTTCTAGAGTTTGATGAATAGCATTTCAGAAGTACTATGAGAGTAGAACAAGATTTTTATTGTATTCATTGTTTTAGTATGAGAAAACTATTATAGAAAGTTTTAAAAAAGGGTCTTTACAATATAATCATTTGTATGATAAAATGATTTAAAAGTTTTTAAAACTTTTTTTCTGTAAAATATTTCTTTTGTTATGTAAAATATTTTCATGTTCCTAAAAACCAGTAAATAATCATTTAGCGTTAAATACTAAGATATCATTACAGTTGTGTCTTACGTAAATTATTTTAAAAAGTTGACAATCATATATTACTAAAATATTTGTTCTAGTAAAACGTTAAAATATTATTTAAATACGCCGAATATTTAAATCATAGCTTCTATAATCAGAGCTTAATGACAACAACCTCTGAGAGTAGTATATATTTCAATTATAAACTCGCAATAATATCGATGCTTGCATTTATATACATGTTTTGTAAAATATATAAGTAGGTAGTCACATGTAATAAATCTGTTAAAAATTAAGTGTACACATACTACCTTCGGTATAATTATTGCAGCTTATATATTCAAGTACAATAATGAAAATCATGTTATAAAAATATCCACCCCATGTTTTCAAAATTATTCGACAGAATTTCTAACAGAAGAAAAACTTTAAGAAAATAAGCATAGCATTATTATACTAAATGTTTTATTTCACTCTAAAATAAAGCAGTTTACATATTTAACAACAATAATTAAACCATGTAATAAAAAAAATAACTCCTCAAATTTTCAAAAATATTCGATGAAATATGTAAAAACTTTAAGAACAACATGTAGGACATTTTTCTAAACATTTTAATTTTCGAATTAGTGCCCTTTTAGTGCATGAAAAAATAATAATAAATATACTCCAAATATTTTGTGATTAATTAGATTTGAGTTTTTAATAACATCGCATTCTATAGCAATATAAAGGCTACTGGGGCTGTACTTCAGAAATCTGACCCTCTCACTAAACTTTCACACCATGCCAACATGGTGACTTCGAACCTCGACAGAGGGTTGCGGTAGCCTAGTGGTCCAGGCATCGGATCATGGCAGGCATGTCATGAGTTTGAGCCCAGTACCACGAAAGACCCGCCGTGTTGGGGAGCGATGCACATTAAGTCTGTTGAGAGCTCAAACGTCCTCCCGTTGGTGTGGTAGTTCGAAGAGGGGAATGCCAGCTCTGGTGTCGTCCTCGTTACTTGAGAATGGTTCAAAATTATGAGGTTTGTCGCCAAAAGCACTCGTGTACCTAAACAGTGCGACGTTAATCTTCACTCACTCGAACCTCGACAGAATTAACAACTGGTTTTATGAATGTTTAATCTTGAAAAAAAAATGTATTAATTTGTTTTAATTTTATTTTACGGTACTTTTTTGTTTCTAAGAGAAATTTATATCTTAAATTGAAAGCTTTTCTAAGCATGTTTTTGAAATATCTGTTTGTGAAAGTGAGTTCTACTTTTTGAAATTTTTGGCTCTTAAAAGAGCCTTTTTTTATTTTTCGTTTTATTTTTTTTAAAAATGTATCAGTTTTAATATTTTGAACTCTGGTCTTTTATTTTTATTGGTTTATGTGTTAAGAAAGTTTTAAATAAATTGTGTGATAATCTTCGAAGCAGTTCTGGTCAATACAAAGAGCCACATTGCATGACTTACAGATTATTGTGGTTCTTTTTTGTACATTTTTTTCGCGCAATAAGCGCACCTTCTTCTTTTCTTTTCGTCATATGGCCAATGAGAAAATGTATTATCATTTGTCCTAGCTTCTTTTGCTACTGAATGCTCTGCATTTTTATGATTTATTTTTCCTATTAGAGATGTAATTAAATTCATTCTAAATTCTTTTAAACTAAATTTTGACGAAGTTCGGCATGATTTAAACATTAGAAAAGCATTCAGAACAGCAATATCGATGAGGCTAAAGAATAACTTTTTTGTCCATTTTCTAGTTCGTCTAGCAAAAGAATAGGTGGATGCCATGCGGTCTCCTAAATCAACATACCCCATATGCTTGTTGTAATCTGCCACAATTTTTGGCTTGGTAGTTGTTAATTTTTCTATTTCGCATAGAGAAACGTCACCATCAAATTTTTTTTTAAATCTTTTTTGTTCTTCAGTGATTAATTCGTTTCGGGGGCTGTGCATATTGGTCAGCATATATACTTGCCTCTTATCTTTCCAACACAATGCTGTCATTCCATTACAAAATTTCACGGCAACATCACCTTGTCTCATTTTACAAGGAGCCAGATCCTTTGGAAAAAGTTTTCTATTAGATCACACAGTTCCACAGGAGTTAATACTTCTTTCTTTTAAAAGGTCTCGAAAAAGTTCCGGCGAGGAAAAGAAATTATCCATAAAGACTTTGACCTTTACCTTTTATACAATCTGTCATTGTATATACAACGTTATAGGAAGCAGATGTTGAAAGGTTTTCTTTTTTATCTTTACCTAGATATACTCTCATATCATAAGTATAGCCAGTGGCATCTGCAATTTTATACATTTTCAAACCCCACTGTTTGCGTTTTTTTGGGATGTATTGTTTGAATAACACTCTTCCTTTAAATTTAATGATAACTTCATCGAAAGATAAATTTTCTGTGGGATCATACACTTCTTTAAATATCCTGTTAAAAGAATCAAAAACTTTTCGTATTTTCCACAATCTGTCTTAAATTGGAGAATCTCTGCTTTCTTTTAAACTATTATCAGAAAAGTGTAAGAATTTTAAAATAATTAGGAAACGATCTAGGGGGAATCACTTCTCTGAAAATCGGAGTTTCTATCAGAGTATCAGTTGTCCAATAATCCTGTAAGCTATCTTTTTCGATGTGTCCCATCAATAAAATAAGGCCAAGAAATTTTAAAATCTCATTTTTATCGGTTGGTTTCCATGAAGATGCATGCTTTCTTTTATCAGATAATTCTCCATGAAGGTTAAGTAGATCAAATGCATATCTATTAGTTTCTTCAACCAGAACTGCTAAAATTTCGTCTGTTAACATCAGTTTAAAAAAATCGTTTTCAGTTTTGAAACTGATAGCATCAACTTTCAATCCAACTTTGCTAGAAAATGGCAATACATTTATCATTTCCGAGCCTTCTACCTCTTTCCATGCGAATAAGCCATCAGCTTCCTCATCCAAATTAGCTGATACATCTAATTCAATCTCATTATTTTCCAAAATACTATTTTCAAATTCATCTTCAAATTATGAATCACTATCATCAAAATTTTCATCTAAATTTTTCATCAAATTCTCGATCTCGATTTGTGTGAGAAATTTTCGGGGCATTCTAAAAAATAGAAGGAACAGCAAGATAAAAAGAAAAATATGTTGCTCAGACAACGTATAGTCATCGAATGAAGTACATATATGTATATTTTAAAGTCGAAACTTGTTCCTAAATATCGTCAATGATAAGGAATGCGCAAAATGTTGGCGAAAAATAACCCACCCAATTATGGACAATAGAAGCAAAGTCATAAAACGGGTCAGGGAAAATCGTAAAAGGATATGCAGAAAAAATGGTGGTGGTGGGGGGAGAATTCTCTCTAAAGCCTTGGTACGACAGTCGTACCAGCGCCGATGCGAGTGACAATTAAATTTCTGGTACGGCAGTTGTACCGCCGATGTTTAAAGGTTAATCATTGTGAGAGTTGTTGTTGTTGTTGTTGTGGCTAATGCCACCTGTCTGACGTAGTCAGAACGAGGCCCACGAAATTCATCGTGGCAAGGGCAAGAGGTACGCCTGTCGTTGGCCTTGAGCACCATACAGGTGACAGTGCGATTTAAGCTCAGTGAAACTTCCCCGAAGGGACGATAGATGGCGACACGACCTCTATCTCCACCTCCACAATTTCTGCAAGTGAACTGAAGAGGAGGGAAATATTGTGAGAGTAGAAGTATTTGGTAGATAAAGTCCTGATTGCGAGAACTCAATGCATCTAAAGACACACCTTGCGTACAGTACTGCCACTATTACAATCAGACCTGCTGTATAACACACTTTTTAAAGGCTTCAACTGATAAAGAGCAAATATACACGTCTCGTTTACCTCTTGTTCGAGTTGATGGCACTTTGAAAAGTGCACTTTACGTTTCTGGTGTGTTACGAGCCGAAAGCTCAAACCTTTATTCGAGCACTGCGAAACCTTACATTTCATCAGGATAATGCACGATCGCATGACACCGGTAATATAAGCGCCTACCTAGGTGCGGAAAATGTTCGGCTGTTGTCCTGGCCTGTACGTTCTCCTGAGCTCTCACCTTTAGAAAACGTTTGGTCCCTGGTTGCTAAGAGTCTAGTACGTCATCATACGTCAGTCGCTACGATTGAAAAGCTGTCTCCCCGTGTTGAAGCTGCATGGGCATCTGTACCTCTACATAACCTCTAATATCTTGTTACTTCCAGTATTATATATTTGTCCAATAAATATAATTTTATCTGCATTTTTCTTCTTGGTGCCGCAATTTTAATAGCCATTAGTGTACATTATCACACTTGGAAGCTATAAGGTTTTCAAAATGACAAAAAATTACAAATGCCTCCTTTTTTTAAAAGTTTAAAATTAATTCCCTAGCAGAAAATATTCTTTCAATTCGAAATCATGTATTTTCTTCCTTAACCGGACTGTACACACAACATTCCTGTGATTCAGCAATCGTAACACATTAGAGAATATATTATTTTTTCAGTGACGCTGTGTATTGGTAATTACCTTTGCTCACCTAATACATTCCCCGGGAGCTAGTATATATTTTCTAGTGTTGCACCATATAGGCGGATATCAATTCCCACAGTGTAATTTTTACTCCCAGGTTTTTCCCGAGAGAGAGGCACCTGATGATGAACTGTTCCAGGAGTTTAATTTTGTCTGGAGCACCCAAGCCAAAATCTACATTCTAGGGATCTTTAAAATGGCGCTTAAGCAATAGACATGCATTTTGTCAGTTTTTTGCATAAAGAAAATGCAACGATTTGGTTTGAAATTAAATCCACTAGCTTAGGGGTACAAGGTCAGCTTCAAGTCAGACGCATCAACCACAAGGCGCAATATTCAAATATAGTACGGAACATATATTTGTAAAATAAACTCACACATACACACACACACACACACACACACACATATATATATATATATATATATATATTTATATATATATATATATATGTGTGTGTGTAATACTGTCCAAAATTAAGGTAACAAACCTGTTTTTAGACAGTTTGAAAATACCACCAGTACAACTGATAGGAGTTGTATTTTTAAAATTTTGAGAAGAAAGGATAGTATAATATGAATTTTCAGCTTAGGAAACAATGCTGTTTAGCGTAAATATATATTTGCAGAACTACTAGATTGAGACCGCTCAAATGTGAGAATTTTCACTCCAGTGTTATAAATATTGTATTAAAACGAGCAAGTTAGCATTTTTAAAGTTCGAATGAGTTCTCGTAATCATTTACATGATTCCTTAAGATGAATTGTCGTTGTCAGGCGTAAAGCTGACTCGTCTCTAGCGGAGGGAGTTAAAGGGTTATACAAGTGACCGAAATATTGTCTTCTGGTTATGGAAATAATTCCAAACATGTGATACTCACACTAGGAAGGTCAGTCAATTTCGCCACAAAGCATTGACATCTGCACAGGATCACTATTTGGTATTAAGCACATAATGACATTCGTGGACAAAATATTTCCAGCTTGTTTGTGACCCTGCTGTGTCTCGAAGAAAATTTCCAGGCAAACACTATGCAGCCATATTTGAGAGACTGGTGTTTATACCCAGCTTCCTGTCTGGTGCGTCTGTTTGGATGCATCCAGCAGGAAATACACGGATATTGAGAAGCTAAAAACATCAGTTGTGGACATCAAAAGAATGGACGCGTGTTCTTTTCAGTGATGAATCAAAATATACCTGACAAAGTAATTCTCTTCGAGTCTTCCCTTCGAGAGAAAACGGATCTCACTGCCTTCCCGCCTATAAAACAAAACTCGACGAATTAGGTGATAAATGAGCCTATGTGTATTGTTGCATAACGTTTAAAACTATCCTGAATATACATCCCTTAACGTTTTCAATGCTGTTACTGTCATGTCAAAACGCTATAGGGATAATATCCTGAAAGCTTATTTGAAATTTTCCTGAGTGTTTTGTGCCTGGACAACGTTTTTGACGGACGAAAATGCCCGACCACACAGATTTCATATTGTTGATCCATTTCAGGAATTAGGGAATATTCGCTGTATGGATTTATTCTGCCATCTCTTAATCACAATTCTACTGAATGTGTTTGGTAAAGTCTAGGAAAAGCCATTTCTACGCGCAGTTCCCCTCCCAGGAATTAAAAATTCTGCTTTTGGAAAAAAATAAGCTTTGTCACCATAAATACTTATTAAAACTATCATAAACAGAATAACAGCTCATTGTGAGACTGGTGTAGCAGCTCATAGTGATCACACTTCATATTAGACATACCTTTCCCGAGGTGAAGGCTTTATCTCTGATTCATTATTTTACACTTGTTGAAATAACCGGTATCTTATAATTTAGTATTATTTCTTTTTCATATTTTTATGTTGCTATACTTGTTCTGATGTTATTATATGGCAACACAATTAGTAGTTGATAAGCCTTCACACATTTTTTGGCCTTAAATTGGGACATGTATATATATATATATATAGGGTAAAAATTATTTAATTTAATATAGAGAGATAAATATTCAATTATCATCCAAACTGCAAAACACTGAAATTGTAATATACACCAGACGTAAGATTTTAGAAAGAATATATTAGAAATTATAAAAATAACAGAATATAAAGTGAATGGATACTACAGCAATATAAACATTGTTGACTTAAGACAGCGAGCGCTTATATATCAAATAATTTAAATAAAAGTGAGGTTGAACATGTTTTTGACCAGCCAATCTTCCTATTTTTTGTTAATGATAATGAGCAAAAACCAATTGAAAATAATGGAGACACTATGTAAATCGAAAAAAGGTAACTTACCTAAAATTTCCAATCAAAATGCATAGCCCGTGCTAACTCAGTACAATAAACAAGTCACTACCAGATTCTGGACACAAATACAAATTCAAAGCATGAGAATGGCAGAATAGTTGCACATCGTTGTACAATTACATGGGTCTGTATTTTTATTGCTGCTTCCTACCTCGAAGTTATTAAATATGTTTACATCAGTGCTTCTCAAACTTTCAATACTCGCACCCCCCTTTTCGATCACAATTTTTATCGCGCCCCCTTTATACATTAATAATGTACTGAATGCAATAATAATGCACTTTGACGCTAAAGCTACAATAGGCAATCTTAATTATAAACCATACAAATTTGTAACATAAGTATTAAAATTTTGTTTACTACTTTTAAGCATAAATAAATAAAATAATAGTATAATTATTATGTTATTTTTCCTTTCTCTAATTTTTAAACTGAACATATTGCAAAAAGCGGTGGCTGCTTAGAAGACAAAATATAGATATCTGCTAAATATAGAAAAAGAACTCTCAGAGGGGGAATTTCTAAACAAAAACGTTCCTTATAAAAACTTTGCTTTGCAAGACAAGCCCATGGAAGTCGTTAATACTTATTAAACTTGTTCTTAATTTAGTATTCATTAATTAGTTATAAAATATTGTGTGCAGCACTGATACATTAAAAGTATACCGGCTGAAGTGCTCGCTCTTTGCCCGAGTTCATTTATAAGAAAATAAAACATTATTGATATAATAACTGAATTGTAAGGAGTACAAAGCCAAATGCCCGGCCGTGTTTGCAAAAATGTAAAATGATTTTTTTTAAAAAATGGTTGCTCAAAGTATAATTTGTTTTAAGCGAAGAGTAATTTTAAGCCTCACATAATTTAGCATTTATATTTGATGTTAAATAATGAACAATAATATAAAATTCCTATGAAGAATAACTGCATTATTTTTAATATTAAAAGCGAAAATATATCAACATGTTTAACCTGAGAGCAGGCGCGCACTCGATTCGGTCGAGCGGGGTTATTAAGTCACCCTAATCCTTTTTTTTATAATTATTTTAATGTCCACGATACAAATCATGATTCTAGTGAATAAATTAATTTAGAGAAAGTTTTCTTACTTACTTTCAAGGATTTTTCAATTTTTCTTTATTAACAATTAAACAGTTTTGCCAGAATTAACGATTTGGTAATCTGTGCGTCCCGCGCGACCACTTCCGGGTAAAACGTGTATTCATTATGATTATATGAAATTGTGTAAAATGTTTTTCGCGTTATGCTTTATATTTATAGAATACTCGTAAAAATAAGTCTTGGCCAAGTAATTCTTCAAAGTTTGTACGTGTGTGCTCTCCATGGTTTTCCAAATATCATAAAACTCTTTTGCAAGGAAAAAAGCGTAACAGAGAAATACATTACTTACAACTTCCCTAAATGAGAAACAAACACATAAGAAAGGGATCATAACTAACTGTACCAATAGCTTAGAAGGTTAAACAGATTACAGCTATAATGTGCAGTATTTCAAAAATGGTGACAGTGAGGAATTTTTTATGTTCCTAAATTTTTTCGATTCTACGTCTGGGATCTGTTTTTTCTCTGAAAGAGTTATATGTTAGGTTTAAAGAGAAAGCGTAGTAAAAAAATCTCTCACCATGCGATTACAGCAAATAAAATGAAAGTTTTTTTTATTTGGTTATAGGATTAAAGACAGCTAATTAGGTATTGAAATTTTTTTTATTTTTGTTGACTTAATATCGCGCACGCCTATAAATTATATCAGAGTAAAAGTGCAATTTTTATTATCTCTGAAAGTATTTTGTTTTAATTCATTCCAGTAAATTAATCATTTTAAATTTTTTTTTGGATATGCTCGTACCTTCCTTGTATGGTTATCGCACCCCCCAGAGGGGCGCGCCCCACAGTTTGAGAAACACTGGTTTACATCCTTAATTTTCTAATAATATTTAAATCAGCTTAACTGCAACTTTTTGAAATGTCTACTATCTTCTTTCATACAAAGCCAATGTCATAGAAATGTCTTCTACTCTACTCATCCGTCTCTCCGCCCATCACTGCTTCTTAATTTGTAAGAAATCCTTTACCCGTTCATATAAAGGTTTCGATGTTGCTCATTAATTAATACAAGTTTACTATTTGGAGTTACAAATTTTGGTGTGAAATTTGATATTACTTTTTTCTCACCCAAGTTCGTTTTAAATATTTTCTTGAGTAACAAGCCTTTTTGTATTATGAGATATTTTAAGTAACACTTCTGTTTCTCACTTAAATGTACACTTCAGAGTAAATTCAACCGTAAAGTTTTCTTTAAAATTTATGTTTAATTATTGAATTGGGTAGCAAGCAAAACCCTTTGGGTCGCAAGGTTCATATAAATGCATGTTGCCTGTATATGAACCTTTTCCGATACGCAGAGAAGAAATTTATATACAAATTTAACACAATTTAATTCATTACATTCTAGTTTCGTAAATACGATAACAATTTAACTGTAAAGATTTCCTAATAAACAGCGGTAGATGAAAATGATTGACATAGTACATCATGAAACTGAAGCCAACTGATGGAAATTAGGTATTTAGCAATCTGGAAGATATATTTACTCGATTGATATTTATATCTTTGTACAAGTTCTAGGATATCTTATTTTATTTTGTTTCATTTGACTTGTATTGATGTGCTATTTTCTATAATTTCTATCTTGATAGCTTTTAATTTCATGGAATTTTCTAACTTTACTGGTTTTTCAAAGATTGCTTGTGTTTTTTCTCCAATGTCATTTAACTGATTATTATATTAGGATTGATTTAAGGCCTACTATAATATCTTTGTGAGAATTTCGATATTTTAGTTCAAAGTAATTAAGTTAACTTGGACAACTGTGACAAGGGAAAATGAACTTTTTTTACACCAAATTTAAATAGTTTTCTCTTACTTAAAACTCCTCTACTCGCCTTTCAAGAAGTTTAATCCATAGGCGCACAGCATTTCTCAAATACATAACCTCATACTTGTTTAAAGATGATTATTTTATTCATGGTATTTAGCAGTAAAGTATAATGTTGTATCTAAAATATTGACATAAAGTGCAGTTTTACTACTGAAACTCTTAAATCGGTATTATCTATAGCATTTGATAGGTATATCAAAGTAATGGATTTTAAATGAAGTTATAAAAAATATACATAAAGTACCTATTTGCATGTGCCGTACAAGCATTCAGTTGTGGTTAGAGATTAAATAATTCAAAGCAAAGATCTATGATGCTTAAAAATGGAGGTAAGTAAAGACAGGTATGTGACTGAAAAAGAAGAATAAAAGAGAGACTCACGTATGAATTTGTATATTTAAATGTGCCTAAAAAACATAGGAAAAATTCAAAACATTATTTAATAACAATACATCAACAGTAAGTAAACGATAAGAAACATACTTGTTATGTATATATATATATATATATATATATATATATATATATATATATATATATATATATATATATATATATATATATGTATATCTTTTAAATTACTGATCCATTTTTTGTGTCCATACTGAATGCATATATTTAATTTCAGCATTTTCTTTTTCAAAATAGTATCGAGAGTAATCTATATATTAATAAAAGAGACTTTAAGCGCGTGGGTTTCCCCTCTACAGCCCAAACTAAGCAACCCAGAAGTATGAAACTTGGCACATAAATATTCTAGGTCCGGATGATGTGCACTACGAAGAGTTTTTTTTTTCGAAATTCACTTTAGATTTTTTTAAATTAAATTTTTAAAGGATTTTTCCATTTTCTTCAACAACTGGGTTTTTAGTTAGTTGTTTTGACGACACAGTGTATTTGCTTGAAAAATTTTTGCGCTCGAAAATTTCACTTATCAGCTTTTAGTTGTAACATTTTTTCCAGCGTTATAATCTGCTACATCTTATGTTGAGTTTATTTTTTTTTGATTTATGTATTTTAAGTTTTTGTTACAAAATTTTTTAAATAGTATTACAGTTGTAAGATGCATCACTCTTCAAGCTAAGCCTACTTTTTTATTTTTTCAATAACAATCAGATTAGTTTGATATAAATTTTGGTTTCGCGTATTGATCTAATTTGTCATTTCTTTTTCAGCTAAAAAATGTCTTACTTATTTTTTGTGTAGTCACAGTGGTATGCATATTTTAATTTCTATTTTGGTTTAAGACAGCTTAAAGTTTATTCTTTTTTAATGTTTACAGTTGATTTTTGTGTATTGTTTCTGGTTTTAGATTTAATTGGGTCATCATTTTTAAAATAAAGAATATGAAATTTTTGAAAGTAGCATTTAAGTTATTAGACATTCTAAACCTGGAAAAGAAGTGAGACGACTCTAAATCTAAAACTCGAAACAGTACGGAAGTATCAAATGTATATATATAAAGGTTTAAAATGAAAAAAAGAATAGTAAACGGGACACACATGGCTTAAACCTAAATCAGATATTTTTAAACTGAATAAGGTGCCACAGAATTGAATCTAAACCAAGAAATGGTTCGGAATGATCAAATAAAATATAAGCAAAACAGACATGTATATTAAACTAATTTAATTCAGTTACTGAAAAAAATATAAAATAGGCTTAGGTGGAAGACCAATGCCTCTTCCTACCAGAAACATACATAAATCAAAAAGCCTATAATGAAAAATGTTATAACAGATTATTGCTGAAATAAAATTACTTTTGCTAGAAATTACTTTCTCAGTAAAAAAGAAATAACTGTTTGTATTCAATGAAGGAAATTTTCACTTAAAAATTAAGCCCTCAAAAGAAATTAAAACTACAACGCTGACGTGTGAATGGTTTGACGTCAAAAACAGATATTCGAGCCAAACAGCTTTTAAGAGTAATGACTTATACTAAGTTCCACCTTTGAAGAACAGGTTGCCGAAAACGAATGAAAATCGCCAAATTGGCTGGTATAAAATTTATTTTTGTTTCATGATAAGAGAGTACATATCTTTAATTCTATGATTTCATTTATTACATCCGTTTTAATAAAATAAACTATTCCTTAATGTTTGTGAAAAAATTAATTGCTCTTACTCCGTTAGCATTATTTTAAGTAAGATTATAATATAAATTATTTGCAATACATTTAAATGTCATTTTTGAATATTATCTTAAGATATAATGCATAAAATAGAATTCTGAAATTCATTGAAAAGTTTGTCTCTTAAAATTTGCTATCCTTCGTAAAACTTTTAGTTTTCTTAAAATATATCTCGATGTGCACATTTGAAAAATTATGTTACTGACATATTATGAAAATTTTTTGAACACGTATGTTTGTGTGTGTGTGTTTCACCTATTTCCCGCTAAACTAAGCAATCCAAAAGTTTAAAACTTGGTTCTCTTTTGACCAGCAGCTGCTGCACCTACGGCATTTCCCTGGAAGTTAATTTTCACTGTGTAATCAATTGAAAACAAACGTACGTACATTAATTTATAATGTAACTATTTAAATTGCGATGCACCAAATTATTAATGAATTACACATATTTTTATTCAACATCGTCTGTATATGTATACGAATAAAACAAACAGTTCGTGTGTTTCAACTGTACCGGCATAACTAAGAAACCCAGACGTCTGAAACTTGGCATGTAGAAGCTGTAGGTCATTATCCTGAACACCTCGAAGAGTTTTTCTTTTCGAGATTCCCTTCAGTTTTTTTTATAAAATTCAATTTTTAAGCGATTTTTCAGCTAAATGGATATATGTCATCAGACGTGTGAAGTCAACTTTGCGAAAATTAATGTTAAGAGCAGTTTTTTAGGGTATTTTAGCACATTTTATAGTGAATATATTTATTTATATTTTTTTTAACTCTTTATGGTGGAATTACATTCGTTTTTCGAAAAAGTTGTCTTAAAAAATGTTCATTCTAAATTTCATTTTTTGGATTTGCAACACAAATATAATAACATTAGATTTCTCATGTCTTATGATATGAATTGTTTTGTATTAAATTAATACTATAATTTCTATTTTAGTGTCACACAGTTTTATGTTTGTTTATTTTCTAAACTAATTTTGTCTTGCTTATTGCAGTTTAAATTATATGATACCGTGACTCGAGTTTTTAAGACAAAAAGTGATTTGTGAAGCTTTTTTGTAAACAGAAGCTTAGATAATGTGGTACTTATGTATTAGAGTCACCACAGGAAAATTGGTGCCATGCAAATCACACCTTGATACCATTTGGCTGAGGTGACGGTAATACGTAAGTACTAATAATAATTACTTATTTTTAACACAAATATCAGTGGATTATTTTAGACAATGGAATTCACTCATTACTTTCTTTTATTCTTATGTTCAAAAATTATAATAATCTGTTACAAAAAACTTTATTGCTTTTCTTTATTCAATGACAAATTCTAAATCTTGCTTATTGTAACAATAAAGTTGAAAATCCTAGCTAGCAGTATAACAAAAAGAGAATATAGTGATAAAATAAGCTAATGGAAGGACAAATTGCTGACATAAAAACTTTTTTCAAGAATTCATTATAACGCAGTATTTTTTTTAAAAGTTATCAATGAGTGAAATTTGGAAATTTCAATTTAAAAATTAATCTCTTAAAAAGTTTAAACTTTAATGAAAACATTTGCAAACACAACTTTATTCTAAGCGAAGATCAAAGCTGCTAACTTGGAGAGTTTTTTTGAATGTTCACATTGGTGCGATAAAATGCAAGAACCAACATTTCCTTTAATTGCATCACATTTTTATCACCACAGCCAAAATGGCACTTTTTTCCCCAAAATTTGACTGATTTTTTTTTCTTTTTCATATAAATCGTAATTCGTAAGAATCTATTGTTTTGATATCGCAAATTTTGCTGGGGTCACGCCGATACGTAAATACCCTTTTCCTCTATTGTCAAACTCCATTGTAACAAAAAAGAAAAATATAACTGAAAGAAATGACAATTAAAACTAATTGGGATTAACAGATTGCCAATATTGTGTGATTTAAGTTAATTTTTTTTATGTACAAAATTTTGTTACATGTTTTTTTGTATTATCAATCTATGGTTGTGCTTGGGCTACAATTAATCTGATGTTGATATCAAGGTAGTAAGCCCCAAAGTAAGTAAAGCTTGAAATTAAATCATTGCCTGAATATCTCGGTACACTTTAGCGTTACGCGTCTTACCTACTTCCAACCTAATAGCGTGACAATTTGGTATGAAAAAGCTTATTGATCTTCTTTTATTGGCTAATTCCATGTTTCATCAGTTGCAAAATAGTTCGAAATTATAGCTGACTAGCCATTATCCACCCGCTTTATTGTGCATTTCACGATGTTGTATAAATAAATACTGTTTAAATATTCATAAATTTTGGACATATAGCATTAAGAATTAGATTGTATTGAAAAATATATGTATAGCTGTAACTCTCGCCTCTTGATATAAAAAGGTCAGAATTAAGAATTTCTAATAATATATAAAATAGTAGAAGTAGAGAAAGATATTTTTGTGCTCACTTAACCCAATAATCAAGTGAATTTCCACAAAAGCAACTTTAAATGAATATATACTTCGTAAAACAAATATATGTGCTAAATTTCAAGTCTAAATCTAAAAAAGCCCAAACGGAATTTTTAACATCAATTCCTCCGGAGCATTCATGGCAGATTTCATTTCAACAAAAAAGAAACATGTAAACTAAATTTTATTATTATAGTTCAGACGTGATAAAAGTATTTATTTTGATATAAGGATCAATTTGTTACTACCAGACGTGCAAAAATCATTAAACAAAATGTGCGTAGAAAAATTTATATATTACTATATTCTCTGTTTGTTATATTGCTAGCAAGGATTTTCAACTTTATTGTTACACTAAGCAAGATTTAGAATTTGTCATTGAACAAAGAAAAGCAATAACGTTTTTTGTAACAGATTATTATTGTTTTGAACATAAGAATAAAATCAGGTAAGAAGTGAATTTCATTGTCTAAAACAATCCACTAATATTTGTGTTAAAGAATAAGTAATTATTATAAGTATTTACATATAATCGTCACCGCAGCCAAATTGACGTCTCATGAATAAAAGCTGACTGATTTTATATAAAATATGTTAGAATCGTTCTTGCTTTGTTATCAAGGTTTGATTCGCATGCCACCAATTTTGCCTGTGGTGATGCTAATACATCAGTACCACATTACCTAAGCTTCTGTTTACAAAAAGCTTCACAAATAATTTTTTGACTTAAAAACTTGAGTCACGGTATCATATAATTAAAACTACACTAAGCAAGAAAAATTATATTATTGTATAAGCTATATTATTGTAAAGTTTTATTAAAATCTGTTCAGTTTTTGCATGAAAGAGTAACAAACATCTATACATACAAACTTTTGCAATTATAATATTAGGATAAAAAAAAAGAAAATGGAAATCAATGCAAAACTTATTGGTATTATACGATTGTAGATACCGTGATTTAAGTTAGATTTTTAGGTATTAACTTATTAGTGTCAACACAACCAAATTGGCGCCCCATGAATCATTCCTTGATATCAAAACAACAAAGATTTTTATATGAAACAAAAATAATTTGTAAGATTTTGGTGAGAACTACCCCAGTTCGTCTGATGCCAGTTTAAATGCAATGATGCTAATTGGTAAGAATACAAATGCTAATGCGAATTTTTATTTACGTCTAAGATTTTCTGAGCTGTTTATGGTACTTTCATAAAAATCAGACCATGGATGGGATTGAATGCTCAAAAAAGTAATTCTTTTTTGCAATTTAAAATTCAGAGTTAATGCAATTTTTGTCATGTTTGCATTATGATTTAACTTTCTTCCACAATCTGTTCTTCATATATATATTTTAAAGATTTATGAATTTAAATTTCTATGACATTTTCTTCGGCTGAAAAAAAGGATTGTTTTTCTTCCTTCATCAGCAGATGCTGATCAATGTTTAATATCATGAAAAATACGCATAGTTATTTAGACTCGCACTCCAATGATAAAATGAATTAAAATAGGGACAATATCGAACGATTTGACGCTAAAAAAACAATGCAAAGGAAATATCAGATTACGATAAAATCGGGCGTATAATGCTCCCCTATACTTTTGAGCTGCATTTTTTAATGTTTGTTATTCTCGCCATATAATGCTCTCCCTCTTTTGTACGAAGATACCTGAAATGTACATGTGCAATGCTCTCATGTTTTGAAGTAATTTATTTGAGGATATTATTCCGAGGTATAGAAAAACATAGTATACTTCTATATAGAATTACAACTCTTTAAGTTCATAAGAAGTGTCATTGCTTTTAAATAAAAATTATTTCGATATTCTAGGAGTAAAATTTTTTTTTCTGTACTCTACATTTTTTTTTGTTTTTAAAGCTCTTGAACCACTAAATTTCAATTTAATTTCTTATGCTGAAAGTGACCATTATACGCCGTATTTTACGGTATGTAAGATTTTTGGTTATTTTGTTGTTCAAAACTGTTTGTGGCATCATTGCTTTTTTTTAGTGTTCCTTCTGACAATCTGTTCTTCATGTAGTTTTTAGCTAATTGTACATATGCATTGTATACCTTTTTTACATATCAATACATAGCTATAATATTTTCTGTCGTGGAAAATAAGATTTTTGCTATTCTTCCTTCATCAGCAAATTCAATGTTTTTATCTTTGTAGAAAAATATTGCTTGAAGTATAACAGAGAGAAAATGATACTTAATTCAAACTAATTGCTATCGACAAATTGGTAATATTAAAAACCATGTTTTTTTGTATGTCACTGTTTATGGTCTTATGATCTCTGTGGCCGATAAGATCTCATCTTTGTTTTAAATGAAAAAAATCAGATTTTTTTTAACAAAAAGCTATTTGCTGATCTAGGATACAACTATGATATATTTGCTGATCTTGAAACAATATTTCTCATATTTTCTTCTGGATTTCTTTAAGTTCAATGTTGATCTGATTTTTTTGTCTCCACTTAACTTTGCTTCTGACAATCTTGTAATATATAAATCAATTATTTGTGTTCAAAAAAGTGTTAGTTGAAAAAATATGCACCTTGAAATGATTTTCTCATATCTCCTTTTGGATTTCTTTAAAATTCAGTGTTGATGCAATTTTACATCTGATGGTTTAATGTTGTTTCTGTTAATTTTATCCTCATGTAGTTTTTTTGGAGATCGTATACATATTTCATATATTATCAAACTGCCCATATATGATATATATATTTCAGTTATCACTATAGTTATTTATGTGATTGTATGTACTCATTTGTTTGTGCTCTTTGTAATAGAATTACAAATTCTAATAGAAATATTCCGAAAAAGTATCGTTTGAATAATTAATTTTTTAGCAACATTTTTATTGTTTGTATCATTCAGTACTGTTGTTGATTTTAGATTATTTCAACAGGAAACTATTTTACATAGATTTTTATTTTCGTTCATACTAACTTAATTTTTTTAGTATTGAATTATAACTAATACGTTATATTAGGTATATTACAGAGATGTTAGATAGTATTACACCATTCCTCATGTAAAACTAATTTAATTTTTTCCTTAGTTGATGGCTTCCTAATATTTCTTATTTATGATATTTTGTTAATTTTTATTATCATTAATTTTTTCCTTCGGCATATCTATTTCAGGTTATTTCACCCTAAATTCAATAGTAGAAACTTACTACTGCTATTACTGTTCTGATATAATTTTTATTTCTTTTTTACATTCGTTCATTTCTGTTTACTTTATAGCTTGCTAATTTTCTCACTTACATTGAAATATTTGTTTTTGTTAAAATATTATTTAATTTTACTCCAAATATAGAAATAATATTTCATAATTAATATAATAAATGTAATATATATCTTATATATTGATTAATTATTTTACAATCTTCCTAATTATTAAATATGTCTTTATCAATAAACAAGATTTTTATTTTACAGTCATTTTTAATGTAACAATATGTCACAATTAATTGCTCAATGAACATTTTTAATCAGTTTTTTTATTTGAAAACCTTAAAAGGAAATTAATGTTACATAACTTATGATTGAGTAAATGTAAATACCAAACCAATTTAATTTTTTTAGGCTCTAAGAAAACAATTGTCAAAATAATGAATATGTTAGTTTCGTATAATATACTTTTTTTTTTCGTCCGATACATGTTTAAATGATTTACTAAACAGAGTGGAATGAAAAACTACGAAATTGTAATAAAATACTAAGATATTCTTATCAGACAGTATTCTTTTCTTTTTTAATGTTTTTTAGTGAATGCAAACTATGAATATAGGGTTTTCACCATATATATATATATATATATATATATATATATATATATATATATAATGTTTTTTGTATGCTTACATAAGTTTAACCCTCTGGGTGGTTAGCTTCCTCCTGAAAAGTTATTCCGAAAGCGTTTACTGTTATTTTGCAGTTCGCTTTAAAAATGCAACAGTCTTCTTTCCTTTCCCCCTTTTAAAAATTTGGAGGTCGAACGGGGGCAATTTTATGACTTAGTTCGGTCCCTTTGTGAAGTAAGAACAAAGAGATCAATCGTTTACAGCTAGCTATTAAGTTGCCTTGGGCAATCTTGTATATCGGTCGTTTCCCTTATGCGTTCAGTCACAGTAAAATTAAAACAAAATGAAGGGTAAAAGAAAGAGAAAAATTAAATAAAGAGTGTGTTAGAAGTTGAAAAATAATTATATTTTCTTCAAAAAAATTTATTTTTCTGTCATTTTTTAAAAATTAAAAAAATATATATTATTTGGTATTGCGATTTGAACCAGAAAAAAGCATCCTGTATTCATTTTTGAATATGAGAGTAAGAAAACGCGCTCACTTTCCTGTTTTTTTAAAAAAGTGATGAGGTAAAAAGAGAACAAAGGCCCTATCTCTTTTTTTAAACAATAAGACAATAAACGGTGCATAGGGTGCTCTACATACGATGATTATATTTATGAAATAAAACCGATCTTTCTCTATTCAGTTATATTTTTAATTTAAAATAACATAAAAAAAGATTTCAATAAATATAATTTATTTTAATTAAATTCATATAAATGATATATTTATGTTAACTGAACATTTTCGGGAAAAAAACGAAATATTTCATTCCTAGTGTTCTCCTTTTCGAACTTCTTGTATGAAATAAAAATTTCTTTTGTACATCGGCATTTGTGATGGACATAACACACATTCAGTCAATAATTTTATGTTTTAATGGGGGATATACTTCTTCAAATGCGCATGACAGTATTTCTAACCATTTTCTACTCAAGTTTAATTACTTACCTTTCTGTTTCTTTTTTACAAGGAAAAACGTCACACATCGATAACTGCATTTTCACACAATTCAGTCATTACAAATTATATTGTGAGAAAAGTTCTCTCTAATTAATTTTGTCTTTCAAAACAGTACATATAAAACAATTTTGTTCAATGAAGTTAACCGACAGTTCCACAATGTATCCATACCAAATTTTAAAAACAATTTTATCATTTTATAATGTATCCTGTATTAAATTATTTGAGTATACACAAATATTTCCTGCTGTATGGAAGATATAGTATGAGATGTGGTGTGCGGTTGTGAAAGAATGTTTTCGTACGTGTAGACTATTTTTGAAAATTTAAATATCACTGAAGCTGATCATATAACTGCAAATGAGCATTATTTTAATGTGTGCTGGTATCAAAGTAAAACACTTTACAATATTAAACAGCCTATGGGTTTATATTCAATATCAAACTATTCGCAAAATGGCTTACAACTTCAATTCAAATAGTAAAGAAACTGAAATATAAATATATCTTACTGCAGTCAAAAATATTCATAATATGAAAATATCCTATTCCTCCACTTATTTCATTACATTTTAAAAAATATAGCTGAAAGCAATTTTTTACATTTATAAACGAGGTAAAAAAGCTCATACAGTCGTATAAATGTCTTTATCATTTTTAAATATACTGCTATAAAACGTATATGGATTGTAAGATCAGTTCTAAAATCCTAAACGCTTTTAGAGGAGCAAAAAACATGTAATTTTGGATTGATCAACATTTTAATAATATTTACAATTATACATGTTATTAAGCAAATACATTTGAAAAATCAAACTCCCTTCTGAAATAAGCGTAATTGAAACAAAAATGTTTAATTGCTAATGAGTGGAAATACAAGTTTATCTAAGAGGTATCCCCAAAAAGTGAGGCAATCTTCCAACTTAAAACTCAAAAACAGTGGCACAAAAATCCATGAGGACCGGAACTTCTATGCCCATCCCAATATACGTGACCATTGGCCGATGAGGTGCATGAACAGATGTCCCGATTTGGTCGTCTGTCTGAAGAGGGACCTTCAACGTTTAAGACCCCAAGCAAGCTTGAAACTCATTTATTGACCCAATGTAGCAGGGATGAAAGGCAGATTCGACCTTGCTCAGCCCGTTAATAGAACCCAAGACCTGTGGTGTGGAAGTACGATACACTACCACTCGACCCTATTCGGTGAAAAAAAAACTTAATGTTAGAATCTTAGATAATTCTCTAATGAATGAGGGAGTCCAATTTTTTCCCCGTTTAAACTGTTTTGACGGAAATGGTTAATTATAAACATTTCACAAGTTGCATAAATTAAAATTAACCGTTATAGTTAACATAAATTTTTAAGAGTGCAAAAGGTGTATTTTGGCTGCACGAATTAATTTTAAAAGGAATACGGTTACGAAAAAGTAATTCAAATGTATATAAAGTAGGGTTGGTTACTTAAGATATTGTCAAAAACAACAATGTATTGGAAGCCAATTCCCGAATTCATTGTTATAAAAATGTATGGAAAATTACAAGACTTATTTTTGCATTTGTAATTTATATATATATATTTTCCTGAGAAGTTTAAAAGCTAAGGCGGCATCCATCAAAACCGCGGTTCCCTCTCTGTTTTTCCATATCGCCTCTGACTAAGCCGGCATTGCCATAGTAAGTGAAAATGCCGTATTTTGTTTGTCATGATCATTTTATAGCAGACTGCATTTTTCAAGGAATTTTAGATGGTCGTTTTGTATTTTCTACATCAATATCTTAATGTGTGAATTTAAAATTACATAAAATTTTTGACTTTTGCATCAATGACCATTATAATTTTTATTAGTATATGAACGTGTCATCAAATGATTATATGACTATTATTAACATATTATTTTAACCATTTAATTAATATTAAGTATAACATAACGCGCACAAATTTTCTGAACTTTAAAATAAATATTTCGAAAACTACTTCAGATATACTCAAAATTTTACATTCCTATATTTTAGCTTCTCAGTTTTGCTTCTATGTAAAACTTTATTGTATATTCATCAATTTTTTAGTATATTTTTTTCTCTTAGCATGCAGATTTCAACTGAATTGTATGAAATCTTCGAAATATATTAAAAAATACCAAAGAAGCTATATAATAGCGTTTGAAATTTATATTATACACTGCTGGAAAATTGCTAAGGACGGATAACACTATCCTCCATAGCAACCACAAAATGAAAGGAAGCAAAACGTGACAAATTAGAATAAGTGCGGGATATTAGTAAGAAGAAGTATGAGTATGCAAATTTTTTCCACGTCCGTTCATCACGTGATAGCGTTCATAAGAGCTTTAAAGCAGTGTTTCTCAAAGTGTGGGGCGCGCCCCCTGGGGGGCGCGATGACCTAAGGGGGGCGCGAGCGTATCGAAAATTTAAAGATGTTTTTAAAAAAATAACTGGAAAGAGAACTAAAACAAAATGCTTTCTTCCATAATAAAAAAATACTCACAACACTGACATAATTTATGTTTATTATCTGGCTTTTTTCCCTCATCAAATAGCTATCTTTGAACCCAAAACCAAATTAAAAAAAAAAAAAACATTTTGTTTTATTTGCTGTATTTTCTCAATGATATATTTTTTATTACGTTTTAACATAAAATATTACTCGTTAAAAAGAAAAAACGAAACCCAGACCCTGAGAAAATTCTAAGAACATAAACAATTCACCACTGTAATTATTATTGAAATACTGTACATTAGTTGTAGAAAAAGAAAAGGAAGTCATGATTCACGTTTCAGCCAGGCTGCATAGTACGTTTGCTAATCATTTGATTGACCTTCAATCTTACGGTATGGTTATTATCAATATTAGTTCCCTCCCATCTTTTATGTGTTTGCTTTTCGCTTAGTAAAATTGTAAATAATTGAGTTTTGCGATATTTGGAAAAGAATTGATTGGTTTAACATTTCTGTAGGATAATTGAAAAGTGTCTGATTTGCGTCCTTTATTATGGTCTTGTACTTTTGAATCATTTTAATTCAGTTTTATTGGATTTTTTTCTCAAATCATCAAAGAATTGGATAGTCCTTGAAAGAAGGTAAGTATATTTTCTATAAATTAAAATATTCACTAGAATTCCTATTTGTATCGTGTACAGTAAAAATAATTCTAAACAAATGATTGGGGTGACTGAGTCCCCCCACTACCATTAATGTTAGTATCGAGTACGCGCCTGCTCCCGGGTTAAAACATTTTGAAGTCTTCTCGCTTTAAATATGTTAAAAAGTAACACAAATATTCTTCATCGGAATTTTATATTCTTTTTCATAATTTAACATTAATTCTAAATGCTAATTGTGTGAGGTTTAAAATTACAGTTCTTTTAAACAGTTATTTACAATTATAGCATTTATCTAAAAAAATCATTTTACATTTTTGTATACAATGTCGTGCACACAGTTTTACTCTCCTTACAGTTCAGCTATTATATCAAGATTAATGTTTATTTTTTTAAAAAATGAACTCGTGCGAAGAGTCGGTGTTTCAGCCAATATACGTTTGATGTATCAGTACTGAAGAAGGTATTTTATAAATAATTTCTTATTACTGAATTTGGCCGCGGTAGCCGAGTGGTATAGGTATCGGATCGTGGCTTGCCTTTTCACGAGTTCGAGCCTAGTACCACTAAAGACCCGCCGTGTAGGGCAGCGATGCACGTTAAATCTGTAGAGAGTTGAAACGTTTTCCCGTTGGTGTGGTGTGGTAGTTAGGAGAGAGGGGTGCCAGCTCAGGTGTCATCCACGTCACTTGACCATGGTTCAAAATTACGTGGTCCGTCGTCAAAAGCCCTCGTGCAGCTGAACAGTGCGACGTTAATATTCAATCAATCTTATTACTAAATTAAGAACAAGTTTAATAATTATTAGGGACTTTCACAGGCTTGTTCTGTAGAGGAAAGTTTTTCAAAGGAAGGTTTAATATCAGAAATTGACACTTAAAGCGTTATTTTCTATATTTAGCTGAGATCTATATTTTGTCTTCAAGGCATCCACTGCAGAAAATCCGGTTTGAGAAAGGTAGGATGTTGAAAATGGTAATAGTATACGAAGTGCTTTTGTTTTCAGTACAGATAATTCCTCATCCACCTCTACCCCAAATTCAAAGAGCTATTTATTACAAAATTGCCTTTTAATTTTCACTGGATGTGAAATTTATGAAGATTTCTTCTTCGGAAGTTGAGAGCCCTTCTGAAGTATCTTGAAATAGATCCCTAATCCACTCGTAACTTGCTACCTAGCTGTCCTCATCCATAAAATACTTTTTTAAAATTTTTAAAATTGGCTAAATGATTTTACATGTTTTAAAAACAACTTTCACATGTTGTTCTACAGATTTGTAAGTTTTAACACATATCGAGCTGGGGCTTTTTTCCATCATTTACTTCAGTAGTGGTAAATCCAAAATTTAAGTATTTTTGAGAAGATCACCTTGATTTAATTTTCGGAACCATGCTCGTTCGTCTGTGTACTTGTTGATTCTTTTATTATGGTCGAATGTTTGCTTACGACTTAAAAATGTATGTATGATATTGTTTTAATCTACTGCCGTAAATACTTAATTACCGTGAATTACAATTAACGTGGAAATTAAAAAAATGTACATTCAAGCTAGATTCGGTAGCTATAGGAGTATAGAGTCGACCAAAACTGACTGGAATTGTACGAGGAAAAGCATTTTTACATATTTTGCGCAGACGTCCGATAGGTTGCTCAGACTCACACAAACGTACCCTATAATGCAAGATGTGATGGATATGATAGAGAGCGACATTGACTAGACTATTTTTCTAATGACATTTGTACTTTGAGAAATGAATATGCTGAAGGAAATAAATCTTTAATTAAATACATCATTTTTGCGATCTGTTCCAATTTAAAAATTAGAGAAAAAGAAAATAACATAATTCTAGGTAATATATATTTTAAGTAATTTTCTTAAAATATATATTACTTAAAAATTACATATACACAAAATTTAATATACTTATCGTATTAATTTGTACGGTTTATAATTAAGATCGTATTGTAACTTTAGCGTCTCTCTCTCAAAGTGCATTTTTATTGCAGTAAATACATTATTGTTGTACAGGGGGCGAGACAAAAATTATAATTGAAAATTGGGTCGCCAGTATTGAAAGTTTGAGAAACACTGCTTTTAATGTATGAGTGGTGCACAGAGTATTTTATGACTAATTAATTAATACTAAATTAAGAACAAGTTTAATAATAATTAGCTACTTCCATGGGCTTGTCTTACAGAGCAAAGTTTTTTGAAAGGAGTTTTAAGATAAGAAATTGACCCTCTGAGTTCATTTTCTATATTTAGCTGATATCTATATTTTGTCTTCTAAGCAACCACCGCATTTTGTAATATGTTCCAATTTAAAAATCAGAGAAAGGAAAAATAATTTAGTAATTATCCTATTACTTAACTTTTTTTTTTGCTTAAAAGTAACATATACAAAATTTAATATTTATGTCATGAATTTGTACGGTTTATAATAAATATTGTTGCTTTATCGTAAAAGTGCATTATTATTGCTTTCAGTAAATTATTATGTATAAGGGGGGCGCGATAAAAATTGTGATTGAAAAGGGGGGCGCCAGTATTGAAAGTTTGAGAAGCACTGCTTTAAAGGTTTTGACGCGTGTGGACAGTTGTTGTTTCAAGTCAAAGTTTTACAGGAAAGATTTAATAAACGAACTTAAAATTTTTGGCTTGTCTTCCCGACATCACACGGATGATTTTATGCGTGGCCGAATTATTGGAACGATAGAAGAAGGGCAAAAAATAACAGATGTTGCCAGGGAGTTCGACATCGCTCACAGCGTTGTTTCACGGCTGTGGAAGTCATTTAAAACTACTGGAATGTGTATTAGACGGCACGGAGGAGGTCGTGTTAGTAGTACGACGCCTGCAGAAGACAGATATATCGTCCTATCAGCAAAAAGGAACAGGCGCACCACAGCTCAGCAGGTGGCAAATCAGTTTCTTGCTGCGTCAGGTAAGCAGATCTCCCGAAAAACTGTTGCCAGAGGTTTAAGGGGAGGAGAGAGAGAGAACTATACGCACGCAGACCTGTAGTGTGTGTCCCATTGACCAGACAGCACCATACTGCCCGTTTGCAATGGTGTCGTGAGCATCACAATTGGACTGAACAGGACTGGGCATGCATAATATTATCAGATGAGAGTAGGTTCAGTCTGTCATCGGATTGTAGACGCCAACTGATCTGGAACCAGAGTGGTACTGCTTATCGTCCAGAAAATATCCAGGAAAAGGACCGATATCTGACATACAGTATCATGGTGTGGGTCGGCATCATGATCAATGGCCGCACGCGCCTACATGTGGTTGCGAATTTGACTATGACGGGCCAACGATACATTGATGAAGTTCTACTTCCTCATGTTCGTCTTTTCCGTGGTGCTGTCAGTGATAAATTTGTTTTTATTTACAACGCAACATGTCATCGAACACTAGCTGTTCATGATTGTCTAGACAGCGAGGGTATTCAACGTCTCGTATGGCCAGCGCGTTCTCCAGATCTAAACCCTATTGAAAATGTGTGGGATGCTTTGGGGAGGCAAGTTGCTAGTAGAAACTATCCTCTGACAAAAAAAGAACACCCTCATCCATGCACTCACAGAGGAATGGGATAAATTGTCTCAACAGCTGCTGGATAATGTTGTGCAAAGTATGGTACGACGTGTGGAATGTTGCAGCACACTCCACGGTGGACATATCCCGTACTGATAACTTTCTTTAAGGTGCCTGCTGACTTTTAGATGCATTGTTCCATTTCTCCGTACGCAGATCAAATGAACATTTTTTTTCTTTCAGATGTTTCACAGCTTTTGTACTTTCCAGAACAATAAATATTCTTTATTCTAATGTCTGAACAGTGTGGCAACTGTATTTTATCCTACTAGGCCTCATGACTCGCTTAATGTTATGCTACATAGCAATTTGTGACCCGTCCTTAGCAATTGTCCAGCAGTGTACTCAAAGAATTGCTAGAACTTATGGTAAATAATTTTTTACTGAGCGATATATTTTTAAATTTCAAATATAATTTCTAACATAAAATTTCTAGATTTATACGGTCGAGATTTCAAAAAATATCCAGATTTTAATTACTTATTCAGTTAGCCTTTAAAAAAAGATAAAAGTTTAGATATTTTGCATAAATAGATATTTTTGAAGAATAAATCGAATGTTTTTTAATAGCTCGAATTTAAAATTGATTTTTATGTTTATTTATATAAATAAAAGTCTACTGTAAATGTGTCCGTATATTCTTGATTACCATTTATTCAAACACTCTAGTTATAAAAAAAAAATGTGGGAAACTTTTCATTCATGTTGTCTTTGATGTAAACTTAAGTTCAAGCACTTAAAATTCAATTATAATTCGGTGTATTTTAACAATATATAACTAGGCACTGTACGTAAAATTCCCTGAACATTTGGGCTTTGAAATCTAAAAAAAAAAACTAATAAATCTTAATTAGTTTTTTTTTCGTTATTATTTTTATCAAAGTGTAAGAAAATGTTTCAAATGATTTGATGATGTTTAAATTTATTCATTTTTAATGGCTGAAAAGTTGAAATGGTTCAAAATTTTAAAGGGAATGGTGTTTTATTAATTTTTTGGCATCTTATAATGAAATAATCATGTTTCAAAAACTGAAAGCATTGATTAAGATAAGAAAAATGAAGCGAAAGAATATACTTTCAAAAAGATAATTTGTCTAACTATATAAAATAGCAGATTTCCCTTACACGCCCCAACTTGTTACAGTTTCAAATAAATATGAAACCATAAGGGAATTGTAACATATTTTACTTATGCGTTGGGACTTTTCAAAACTTTTAAAATACAATCTAATAAACAAACTCTTCCTGGGGTCTAAAGAAATTTCCCCCGATTTTTACGATTGCTCCAGGGTCAAAATACGGGGTTCCCTGCGAGCCATAAGACTTCCTATGAGTGTCCTGCTGTTGTGCTTCCACCGTCCCTAATTATCTTTCAAGATGTTAAACCTTTAAAAGGGAGAAAGGATTTCAGAAAAGTACGGCTCAACCGCTTTTGAAAATGTTACTTGAAGGCAAAAAACCCATACAGTGCATTTTCGAAGCATCTTTACAATGACGGAGTTTTCCGTGCTAACCGCTTGGAGGGTTAATCAAACATTCAAACGATCAGAAAAAAAATCATTTCAATTGCAATCTGTAAGACTTTTTAATTCATCATTTATGAATAATGGTGAGGGGGGAATAGTTCTACCCTCAAAAAACCCCACTGTAATGCCGGGTTCTAGAGATGTAAAACAAACGTGTCTGTGTGTTACTATGAAAAGCTATGTAAAAAATTTCGAAAAAGGGAATAGTATAATGACGTTAATATAGAAATTCATGCACATACAAGAGGAAATACTATCAGCTAGAGGAGAAGGGTAATTACCATGACAATCTTATACATTCAAAAATGTTCGTGCAACGCGGGGGATAACTGAAGAGGAAAGTTAAAAAAATTTCGAAAAAGGGAATTTTAATGACATCATTATAGCAATCATTCACATCGTATGCGCACACACCCGCAAAAAAAAAAGCTGGCGTCATGAAGGAAAGAAGAAATTCAGTTACACACTCGGTAAAAGCCCAGGCTTAAGCGGAGGGGAAAGAAACAAATAAGTCAAAGTAGTTTCGAAAAAGAATAATGGAAGTGGTGATTTTGTGAAGGGAAGAGAAAATTTATAAAAGTAGAGAAAACCCGTGCAACGCCGGGCCATGCAGCTAGTAATTTTTATAAAAGTTAAAATCTAAAATTGTATTAATTGTTAAAAAATATTATTCATCCATGCTAAAAAAATAATTTTATAAAGTTATGAAAATAAAAGAAAATACAGTAACCCCCAATATTGAATTTTCATACTTTGTCAAGAAGCATTGTAGTAAACATTGTTATACCTATGTTTAGTAAAATTTTTAATGGTTTGTATTAGATCAAGAATATTTAGTATAGAAATTTAAATACATTTCAATTAAATATTCACGATGGAAATATATTTTTAAGATAAACAATTGATGGATTATTTATTCAAATAATATATTTAAAAAAAATGTATGAATTTATGAACAAGCCAATTTAGAAAGTTTGCAAAGAGCTCTTTCTATCTGCTACAATCAAGGGTTTTGTAAAACATTTGATATTTCATTCATTAAAGTTGAAACCACACATATAACTATTTAATAAACAGGCGATGCAATTACCATTAAGGAGTTTCAAAATTTAAACAAATTAAGGGAAAAAAAACAGAATTATAAATGAAATTTCAGTTATTATTTTTTACCAGAGTTTTGTTTCCAAAAACAAATGCGCTAAAATCGAAAACAATTCATGAATTTCAAAAGTTTAGCCCATTAACGGATTTCTATAATTCAAGACATAGTGCGGACACACTTATTTATTTTTTGGTATGCATTGTAGTTTTAAATTTAATTTTTTTGCTTAAATCCATTTAAATTAGGAGCATATATACTCATACAAAATTTGTTTATTTAGCTAGAATTTTCTATATTGATGTGAACAAAGTTTACAGCAAAATATATATTTATATGATAAATAATTTCACCTAAAGTAAGGCATGGTAGAACTATTTTTTCTGGTTACTCTCATTGATATATGTACCTGTTGGTGTTTTAAAACCCATATTTTATGGTCTGACACAAACACAAGGGGATATCACCAGCAACAAAGATAAGCGCGAGCAACACAAGGGACAAAAGCATTCCCTGTTCCCTCTGAAGATATCAGCTTCTATAGGATTCATCTAACAGAAGCTTTTGTGAAATCATATAATTTCCGGTAAATATTCTACAAATTATTCAGAATATGCAGATGAAGCAAGATTGCATCACCATGTTTTAAAAATGCAAGCATGGTAGTTTGTTCGAAAATTAATTTGTGGTTATTTCCCGATGTGCGGTTAAACTAAATAGTAATTGTCATGTGAATTCTTGGAGGACACAACACCAATATGAATTATTTAAAATACCAAGACAGAAATTTTAAGTGTATTGTTATATTTATACATAGAAATGCTAATAAATAAACTCCCTCTTAGTTACTTTGACTTGTTATTTACAACATGTATGCTTCTAAATATTTCTGTAATAAATAATGTTACATTTTTCAGTTATATTTTTATGTATTTCTTTCTTATTTCTGAATGATTTATATCTATAATATATATGTACTATTTAAATATGTATTGATATGTACTATGCTACACTTTTGCCCAGGGATCACAAACCACTATTAAATATTATACTTTTGTTATATCAAATCGGTTAAATTAAATACGTAACTTTACTTGTGACAATACCGTGCCCGTTCTCTACAAGCTATCAACTCTTTCATAACTAAGTACCAAACAGAAAATATGAGACATACGAGTACATAATAAAGAGCAAACACAATCAGATCTAAATAATAAATCATTGCGCACTTTCTGCCACCTTCCTTCAAGATTGCTGGCCCAACCGCAATCTTTCAGACTCTCGGTATATCATCTTTTATTACACAGGACGTTAGTTTCATAGGAGTGTAAGAAGTTCGGGTCAGTGATCAGTCATATTTTTGTTGTTACGGAAGTAGTTGAACCGTATCGAATGTGATATAGGGCATTCATACATTTGGAATAAAAGTAAGCTTTTTTGGTCAATCAACATCTGAAAATTTGCGCATGAATTGTATACTTGTTAGATATAGGTGGACTGGTATTTTTGTTTTTCCTTTTCCTATTGTTTACCAATGTACTGAAGAAAAATTACCTTTCCCCTAGCAAAAAATAAAAGGTACCCATTTTTAATTGCACTCTCATTTTGTATTTGCACTTTTAAAAAATGTGAAGAAGTTTCACTATTTTAAAATTTTTTCACTCACATTTTTTATTTACTAATGTCAGACAGTTATTGTTCTGATAGTAAATTTTGTAATACGACAAACGGAACAGAAAATTAATACACGTGATTCCAAAGTATTTATTACCGTGCCAAAGATTGATTTTTTAAAAAAGTATTTATAACTATTGTCTCTGTAAAATCAGCGATTCAATAATCAGCTATTCCCAACATTATTCAATTTTAAATTACATGTTTGAGAAAAAATAAATCGTAAGAAACTGTTAACTTATTTTAAATTTCAAATATTTTAAAATAATATGCAGCATACTTATTTTAAACCAACTTTAAAAGTTTAACAAATTTTATTTTTAGATAATATATTTTGAAAATAAATCTCTAAAAGGAATTCGGTAAATCATCTGTTTCAAAACATTTACCTTTTTCAGTTTCGCCGATTGCTTAAACACCACGCACTTCATACTTCTTATGCACCATGTTACTTCTTAAGTATAACTTCAAGTGCGTTGCGTGTGTGTGTCCACAAGCAAAAATTATGCCCCAGCTTGTCTTTTTTTCCCATCTACACTAATATATACATGCATTCAAATAAATATGTATATATGCATGTAGGAAATGATAGACTAATTAAAATTATTAAATATTCCGCATAGCAGATAAAAGGAAAATTCTGAAACTGGTAATCAAGAGCATACAACTTGTTTATATGCAAACAAGCTAATTGACCACAATGAAAAAAAATAGTATGCTTTCTAAAGCTACAGTCATTTGATTAAATGTCTTTTGAATAAAAAATAGAAAAATTGTGTATTTTTTTTATTAATTTCAAATAGGCAAGGTCTGTGTGACTTTCTTATAATATCATAAGAATGCATGTATTTTTGTTTTGTTAGTTAGGGCACATTTTGCCAATAACCGATTTTACACCTTGGCGATAAGGAATAAAAAAAATACATAAAACTTCTTGAAATAAAACATATTTTTTCACAAAGTAAATAGCTCAACAATTCAAAAATAATTTAATAATAAATTGAGTTAATTATTTTTTTCTCTTATATTTTGCTTATGTTCTGTTAAATAACAGACATATATCTCATAAATAATCCTTCCAATAAACGACTGTATTATAAATCATGTCTCATTTCTTCTTATAACATTTTAAGGGCGTCATTTGTTCACAACTACCGGGAATGCCTTGGAAAATAATTCAGAAGATCATTCGTACTTTATGGAAACGATTTTGTAATATATTTTCTAGTTTACCTTTTGAGATTAAATTTTGGAAACTTCTGAATAATCACCTGCGAATGTTTTTATTTCATTGGAGCGAAAATTATAAGATTTATTTTGAAAATTGCCCCTAAAATTTCTATATAGCGAGAAAGTTACGTAATTGAGCTTTCCGAAAAGAAATATCCGTATTAACAAATTATAAAGCAGTGTAAAAATTCCGGTTATTGCAATTAAAAAAAGCTATTTATAGCATATTATATTTTAAAAGAAAAAATAGTCTAGTTTCAGGTAAAAATGGAAAAATGAATACAAAACCTCATCCAACGGCTGTTTGAAAGCAGGCAATTATCAAGAAAGTGAAGTCTCTGATCCTAAGAGAAAATTCGATGACTCAAGGATTATTTGCATCTAAACAAATAATGTTTTCTGGTACTGTATGAAAAATTGTTCATAAATATTTAAAGTTTAAAAAAGATGTTTAAACCAATGTTCATCTGTTTTTGCAAACACGTTTTGTCGAAAGAAAAACAAGTAGTATACAATTATATGAAAGACAACTAGAACTGCTGAAAAATGGAAATTTGTGGTAACACTCGATGAGACAAGTATATATGTAAGTAACTGTAATAAAAGAAAATCAATTTTCTTTTGCTCAACTGACGTTTATGAGATATACGAAATGGCTTCGTCAGTGCAAAGAAAAGTTTCCAAAGCGTTTCATGAGAGTTGCAGGATACTTTTACTACGACAAATTAAAAATAAAAGAAATCTCAAGTAAAGCTAAATTGTATTCACTCTATTATCGTCAAATATTTCAGAACCAATTTTTGAAGAAGAAATCCCTGCTTTATATGCAAAGAATATGGATAAAGTTTAGCTTCCTGTGGATTAAGCTCCTAGTCAACCGTCTAAATCAACTGCCACTTATTTAGCAAAAAAAGAATGAAAACCAGGAATAAAGTGTTTCCCTTTTGATGATAAACCTGCAAATCTCCAGACGCTTCTTCAAAGGATTTTTGTGCTTCCGGTTTATTAAAACGAGCCTTAGGAAAATGGAATCCAAAAACACTGAATGACATTTAGAAAACGATTCAAGAGGAAGGGAGTAGATTTGACGTGAAAGTACTAAGTAAAAGTTTAATTTCGTTAAAAATTCAAACAAGAGCTATTGTATAGAATCACAGCTATGAGATAGAAGCAAATTGCCACAAAAATACAGCATTTATAGACAAGAACTAACTTTCAAAATCACTTTCATAAAGTGCGAACGACCTTCTTTACCTCTATGTTTCACAAGTGATGTTCCTTTACATTTTCTTCCTAATGTGTCATGTGAACATATTATGCCTTAAATACATCTTTTAAGTGCATTTTCAAGTTGTGGCTTTTCGTAAATCACATTTGTAACTAAAATACAGTTTTCTTGAACATACACAGTTACGTATTCTTCCACCGTTGCAATCAAGTCCTAAATTTTCTTTATGCTTATTAAACAGCAAATTTTAATTCTGATATGCAATTAAATGAGAAATAATTACTTAATCAGGGACAGTGATTGAAGCAATATTAAACAATTTGTTTCTTGGCCCCCTTTAAATCGCTGAAATTACCTTCTAGCTAGTGGAAATTCGCAGAATTCCTAATTTAAATAATGTTATTGTGTTCGGAATTTTTATGACTAAAAGGTACTAGATTAATCTACCACTAGTAACATAGTTTTTGTTTCTCTCGTAATAATCAGATGCTATGAAATACTCTAATGCGGGACTGCGTGTCAAACTCGCGAGCCACATGCGGCCCACATCCAAAATTTTTTAGCCTTGCCCACTAAATTGGAACACAATAATACGTAAAGTAAAATAATATACCGAAGCAGAATGTACAAAAAAATAGGTAGAATTTGCTAAACGTGTCGTAAGTATACCATTTTTTTTCTTCATTTTCTGTGTTATTATTAACAAAATACGTACATATACTTCCAATAAATTTATTAATTTTTTAACATTAAAAACAAGCGTCCATCAACTTAATAGAAAATAGACGTAGCGGCATGTAATATCCAATTAGTTTGACATGTCTCATCTAACGGTTCTTACTACCCATTCAATTCTAGTTTCTCCCCTTCCTTTTTTATTAAATTTCATTAAAATTTACCATAAACAATTTATTTGTACATAAATTATTACTTTTTCCATTTCCGTAGCAGTTTAGAGCATTGTATCTAAACTTGTCTCAAGTTCAAGAAAAACTATTTTACTACTTCACATCATCACACATACCCTTAAATTCAAAAAGTTAATATAACTTACCACGACGCTATGATGTTTTTCATCTAAACTGAAATTTGAAATTTTTAAACCATCTGCATGCCTTTTCGTGTTAACAATCAGGTTTTAATAAGGAGAAGAAAAACATTGTGAAGTAGTATATTTCCAACAAACGTCTCTGCCTTTCTTTTTTTACTATAGCTAATTCCATATTCATCATTTCCTCTGAATATTTCAGGAGATTGAAAAGATATATCTCATACCCAAAATAAAATGACATTGATATATATGAATGAGACCACTAAGATCCTTCTGGCAAAGAATCCAAGGTATTTCAGACAAACAACCCTGAAGAATTACCTGTACCATTAAAAGGAGTAAGCCTCACTCACTTCTCTATTTCTTAGAAGATAGAAAGAAATCTAATTCACTTAATGCGAAGGTGGTAATCAAGGTAATTAATTGAAGCTCCGGATATGTCTCCGGTAAAGGATGAGCATTAAATTACTCGATATTTATGAAGCGTCTTCCCCCAAGAGGTAAAACTTCATTCTTAATCTCAAAAGCATTCTTAATCACTGAGCAAAAGTTTCTGGTAGATAATTTCAGTAGTAAAGTCCATTCTTAGAGTTTTTCTGAAGGTAGGGTTACGTTGAAGTTATATGAAGGGGAATTGTGTAAAAGTGTGAGAAAAAGAAAGTTATCAGCTTCTTTTAATGTGGAACGGTGGATCGAAAGGTAAATTATCGCTAATGTAAAATAAAAGAGTGTAGAAGGTGGTGTGTAGAGATAACTACAATGGATTCTGTGTTTTACGGATATTGTTTCTTATTTTGTTTTAGGCTGTGGTATGAAAAGACTAAGTAAGAATAAAATTGTGAGATATTTGAGGTATTTTATTGATTTAATTTGTGTAGTGAAAAAAAGCAGGAAAATAATTAGGGTGATCCGGAAAAATATAACTTTCGCCTATTCAGCACGTTTAAAGCTAAATTTTATTGGAATATATTTTTCGGTTTCTAGACTTCTTTTTAAAAGGAAATAAAAAGATTCAGAAAAATAATGGCATTTTTTTTATTTTCTTAAAAGCGCATTATTTTATGTTTTAAAACTGATTTAGATTTTGAAATTTAATTAGATTTTTTTATAAATTCCCTAAAATATTCGTTGTTCACTCTTTAATGTACTTATTGCAGTTTAAACGCTTTGATTATGCAATAAATTGTCCTTTGAAACAACATTAAAAATTCAGCGAATAGATATTGAGAAATGTAAGCATTTAAAAGGTATAACACAAAAAGTAGAACATAAATAAACCTAATAACACAAAATTATTTTTTAATCAATATAAATTATTTCAAATTTTTTGCAGAATATTTCATATTGATCTAATTTTGCCAAAAAATCATTGATATTGTATAAATAAATGAAACATACAAGATATTTGTATAAAACTTCAGAGTGTTTAATTAAATGCTGAAGTTTTAATTCGAAATTTTTGTTTTAGGAAAACATTCAGGGAATATTTTAGGGTTCCTCATACTGAATTATACTTCCTTCTGCTTCTTTAAACAAAACAAAAAAAAAGAAAACTCTCTAAAATTTAAACTTTTAATTGCCTTTATTGTTCAGTAAGTACGATAAAATCATGCCTAATTCTGAGGATTTTTAAAGACATTTTAGTGATACTTACGAAAAATTTTAAAACATCCGTATTTATGAATTAATTTTTTTTATATTTCCTAAATTTTTAGTTATAGACTTATATAATTTACAAATTTTTAAAGATATTTAGATTGTGCATGATGATTGTAATTCACCAGTTGGTAGCAAGTATTAAGATTGACATAACTTAATAATTTCTTGAAATAAAACAAAGCTTATATATAACTTGCAGTAAAATATCTAGCGTCATTTTTAAAATCATATTAACCATTTTCTACTTCGGTCACCCCAGAATAATTATGTCTTTTACAAATAAATTCAAGTTATATATCTGTATGAATTGTCAATGGCTTAAATTCATCAATTCAAGAGGAATAATTTAGCTGTTCATATATGCCTTTCTCCTTTTCTATTTGTGTTCCTTTGTTAATATAATATAGTGAATAATTTCAATAAATTCTCGAAGCAAACACTTCATTTTATAATAATGGATATAAGATTTGAATACACTGTCTTCAAATAAAATATAATGCCACATTTTTCATGTGTAAAAATAAATTATGAATATTTCCATAAAATAATACGCATGCATGTCAGAAAAACGCTATTCCTCTAAGAGACATTAAAAAATACATCCGAAGGAAATTAAAAGAAACAGCTTTCAAAAAGTACAATTTTATCGAAGAATGCTCTGAGCATAAAAATAAAGCACACATTTTAGAAAAATGTATTGCTTTTTAAGAAAAAAAATAATTGATAAAATATATCTATTTTATTAATTATTAACAAGAAATTATATTTAAAAACAAATCATAAATATGATCTGATACAAAGGTTTAGAGTGTCTTTTATTCCCAATCTTTTAACTATGTATTTATGTTGCTATTATCAAACAAGCTTTGATAGTTCTGGACTGTTTGCTAGGGAAGTCGGTAGGGCCTATACCGACAATGTTAAATTGAGCCATTTTAGGTACAAGTTTCTCAGAAACTGTTAAATATTATAAACTTCGAATTTTGTCTGTATATTAATTAGGCTTTTATATTTAAATACTGGTAAATATATTTAAAATATATTATTTACTTTTTTCTAAAAAATTCATCGTAAAAGTATCACTTTGAAATTTTTGAAAACTGTCAAATTTTTTACGATAACTGCTTTTCAGCAAAATATTTCAGGAAAATCTCCAAAAAAATAAGCTTAATATATAGAGTTACATATTATTTATGTGCAGTAAAAATTGTATGAGCACTCATTCTGTAGATTCTGAGAAAACTGTACTCGTGGTTTGAAAACAACCATTTTGAGATAATTGCATTTTTAGTGTAAAAAAGCATTTGATCACAAAAATAATGAATTACAACATGTATTCGCCATATTTTATTAAATATTAGCTTATTATCTATTACTTTTAAGGCTTTTTAGTTTTTTCTTATACTTAGATTTCTCAGGAAAACATTTATAGCATTTTTCACTTTTAAGCTATCGAGGTATTTTTAGCGTTTAATTATTTTACTCAATTTCTGTATCAATTTTTGAGGAATTTTCAGTTCTGATACATTACTATCATCAAATTTTGACTATACAGCATCATAAATACCATGTGAAAATGTGTCAATACATGAAAATATGGCTTTGGTAATACATGATTACACACTATTTCGAAAAGTTTCATTAGTGTTTTATATATTCACCTGTTAACACAATGTTTTACAGCAGCAGAATTAAAAACTTTCTTTAAATATTTGGTAAATGGTATTCAAAACAACAAAAACAAAAAAAAAACAGATTTCTTGAACATGAAATTTATGTAATTTTATATATGTAACAAGTTATGTGCAACGAAAAAATGCATTGCATTTTTAGATATTTATAAACCTTTTACTAAAAAACTATTGAACACTAAAGCTTAAAAATTTGTATAAATACACAATACATATGAAATATATAGTAAAAATTTCCAGTTCATGCATACAGTAGAAGTATAGAAAAAGGAATACACAATTTATTAAAAATTGTCATTTTCTGTGTGACGACAAATGTTCATTAGTGAAAAATGTCTGAGAAATATTTTAAAAATGTTACATAAAGAATAAAAACATACAATACATATGAAATATATAGTAAAAATTTTCAGTTCATGCATACGGTAGATTTATAGAAAAAAAGAATACACAATTTAATAAAAATCGTCATTTTCTGTGTTACGACATGTGTTCATTAGTGAAAAATGTCAAAAAAATATTTAAAAAAATTTGCATAAAGAATAAGAACACACAACAATATATATGAAATATATAGTAAAGGTCTCCAGTTCATGCATACAGTAGATTTAAAGAAAAAAGAACAGACTACTTGAAAAATATATTAATTAGAAAACACAGTAGCTTTTGTATAAATTTTTACCTCGTCAAAAAGATCCTGCACTGTAGCCGGTTTTTACCTTATTTTTCTTAATATTATCTTCTTCTTTCTTTCTTTTTCTTCTTTTATCTTTTCTAATTTTCTTTGAGCATCCAGAAAAAGCATAAATTGCTTTCATTAGTCTTTCCCTATCGAGAAGTTTCATGGCACTTACTGAAAATTCCCCTGGTTCTACGCCCATTTTTTGAAGCATTTTTAATTTCGATACATTACCATCATTAAAGGAACAAACAGCATCATAAACACCAAGTGAAAGTGTTTCAATCTGTACAAATGTTGCTTTGGGAACACGTGACCAAACGACATTATGAAAACTTTCATTCGGGTTTTGTATTTTTCTATGCAAACATTTTTTCAACAGATCAGGATGGGAAAGATCTCCAAATATAGGACGCATTACTTCAACAACAGCGACCGGAAGACTGTTTTTATGTTTGTAAGACTTACCTGATGCTCCAGCCTTTTAAATCCACACCATGAATCTTTCCCGATGGGACAAAAACCATGTTGAGGATATTCATCAGTTGGTAACTTATGCAGAAAAATGGCCCAGATAGCTTGCCGCATATTCTGAACACTGCTGTGATTTCTCCGAATAGCTGATCCATAGTATGACTGCAAGTTATCAATTTCTTGTTCAGTCAAACGATTTTTCCCACTTAAACACTTACCATCTGACAAGATTTGCCCTTTCAATTGAGCTTTTAATCGGCGTAATCTTGTTCCCATGCGCTTCATTACATGGCCAATACACACTCCAATTTTTCAATTGGATATTCATTTTCATAAATGTTTTTCTTTTTTACCGCATCAAATGCTTTGCAATCCCCATCTCCTAAGTACGTAATATATCGGGCATTATGTAATGATAATGACCATTGAAAACTTTTAGACGCACCTTGGATTTCCATCGCTCCACTAGATCCAACGTAGTTCCTTTTGCAATCCTTTTCATGAAAAGGCAAGTTTTTACAAGCGCAATATTTCGAAAGAATATCAACATCTATCACCTTACCTGTATCAATGCTGGTCACAGTAACTACACCATTCAAGGATGTGTAACCACGCTTCTGCCATGTCCCATCTACAGCTACTGCTATATTTTTGTTACCTTCATTTTCACAAATAGCTTCCTTCGCAGCATTTTGAATTGAATCCTCATAAACAAGTTTAGCAGCATTTAAAATTCGCTTACCATAAGGAGAAAACCTTGTAGGTGGTTGCGGAAGATTCATTACGCCGCAGAACATTCTCCCTGCTTCTGCACCTTTTCCAATTGAACGCTTAGCATACACAAACCTGGTATTTATTGTAGCAATTTGTGTTCCTTCATGAAAATTTGAAGAAGAGAATTCTACACGATATGGACAAGCAAAACATTTCAGGACAAACGTAATAGCCAGTCCAGACTTACCTTTTAAAACTTGCATGTCTAAACCACTGTTGCACATTTTACAGTGAACTTCATTCTTGAAAACAAAAGCAAGAATATTCAAATTCATGATTGCATTTAAAATACCTATGCTATCACCAAAAGAAGAAAAACTCTCATTTAAATCGGGAATTTTCTTTTCTTTTGCACATGACTGCTTTGAATCATGTGCATGTTCAGATTGAACATTTAATTTACAATCAGTGGTACTTACTTTGCTATTAATAGTATTCTTACGTGGATAATACTTAACTTTGCGCTTCTTAAAAACTTTTTGCAATCTTGGCATTTCAAAATTTCAGAAATTTTAAGTAGCGATAAACGACAAGTGCTCAATCAAAACGTGTTCGAAAGCGCCGAAAATAGGTAAACAGCCCTAACAGTTACACTTGCAGTTATTCTACAGTTAATTTCGTGGGAATAAATAAAGCAGATAATGGCTTTGCAAGAGCATCCCAATTTTAAAAGGCCAATGTTTACATTTCTATCTGTCAAAGTAGGCGTGGCAAATCAGTTGATTATTTTTTAAAAAACATTTTAAAATACTTGTTAGACATTTAAAAAGTCGGATCCAAATTTTTATGATCTCCTTGTGTTGTTTTTCCAATCCCGTTCCATGATCTCAATGAAAGTAAGCACACCGATTCGAACCCGATCTTTTTGAGTTTCGTGATTTGTGGTTGGCAGCAACTGCAATGCAAATCGAGCGAGTATTTAAACTCGGCTCATGTTAGTTTTTCTAAGAAGAGGGAAGGAGAAACAGAAATATAAGAAGTGTGTGAGTGGTTTAACTCTTAGAGGGAGAGAACGGCTGGTTGGCAATGCAACTGCAGGTTGCATCACCATTTTCAGATTAGAAATTCATTTTACAATATTAGAAGACGGTTCGAATCGGATGTCTCTGGTAATGTTGATTTTTGAACTTATTGTTTTTTTATCACTCCAGTAACGAGCACAGTGACTTTATGATTGATTATTAAAAGCCAATTTTTAAGAAACTGTTTTTCGTCTTCATGCCTCCTCGACACATAAATTTCACTGCTAGCGTTGCAAAATTTAAATTAGTTTACCAATAAGTGTAACAATACTTCTAATTCAAAAATTGACTAGTATGTTATATCATTGGAAAGGGCTTAATTTGGAGATTTGAGAAATCTCAAAATCTCAAAATCGATTTCTGGAAGGTGTTTACCATACCGACTGTTCTTAAAGAAAATATACTTTTATGAGAAGAGGTGTGTGTGTATATATATGTATAATATATTTGCTTATATATATATATATATATATACAAGTGTTTATAAAGACGACGGACAGATAAATATGCTATCAGATAATACGTGTGTATAGCTCTAATAATTCTATATATTTGGCGATATAGAAGTGGTGATCATAAACTGTTTTAACACGGCACTTGTAAAATAAATGAAATATCTAAAGTATTAAAGTTCCTTCAAAGGAAAAGATATTATCTCAATTTGTTTTTAACCCAAAATTTTCCAATCTCATGATTAATTGCCATACAGCAATCCCTTTCTATGCACGTAATTGTACTTATATTACTCTATAATAAGAACCTCTGGTTTTCTCATAGAGAAAACATTATGAAACTTTTGAAATTTGAACACTACATTTTCAAAGTAGTGTTATATTTTTTTTTAGTTTTTTGGGTCGTTTCATCATTGCTATAACCAATTTGCCATCTTGTCACATTCAACGATGAGTTGCTTTCAAGACACCTGACTATTCTGTTTGTAAAACAAAGACGAAGTGCAATCTATCCTAAACTGGCTTTTTTTTTCTTCTTCTTTTTTGTATGGTAAAATGCTAGTTTTTATGGCGGTATGGTATTTAGTGTCAGTCCTTCCAATAAAAATATTTTTCATATCTCGATAAGCATATTTAATATCTCAGCTTTATATTGATATATTTAATCACTTAACATGTATCTCAAAATCTATTAGTCACATACATTTTCCCAATTAAAAATCTACGTTTCTGATTGTTCTCTGTAATAACTATGTATGTTCTAAGTTTCACATATCTACCACAAACTCTCAGTCAAATTATTTAATTAAATTTTGATACAATGAATCATTTTTCATGTTGACTTAGGTTATACATTATTGTGTGCTAATTAAAATCATGTTAATTATACATGTATATATGAAAGAATATTTTTTTCTTAAAAAAACAACATTATGTACTGTTTTAATTAATGGCGACAATCATTCTTTTTTTGTCTCTGAATCGACATGTTATTCGGGACATCAGTGAAGTTCCTAATTCCCTCAAATCAGTTACATCTTCTCAGAGGTAACTTGATTGATTGACATTGACTAACATTTACTTATTTAATTGGTTTTTGTGCATCAATTGTGCAATTGTGAGCCTTTCAGTGTGACTACTAATGGTTATATTTTTGTGTTCCTTGTAACACGTATTACCTTTACTTGTTCTGAAATGGATATTAATCTAAGAAACTTAAACTCAGTGACCCAACAGTCCATGGGAGCCAGGGGCTACTGTGCCTATCCGAGTATGCATGACCATTGGGCGCTGAGGTGCATGAGCGGATATCCCGATCAGGTTGTCAGTTTGATGTAATACCCCCAGTGTTTACGTCCCCAAGCAAGCTTGGTACTCACATTTATCGATCCACTGCAGTAGGGATGAAAGGCTAAGTCGACCATGCCCAACCCGTGGATATATTCCTGACCTGTTGTGTTGAAGCACGATATGCTACCACTCGAACACTGGGCTTTTATTACTGTAAGAAAACATTTTAAAATAATCACTCTTAATGAACACGTCTCTATGATTGTGAGAGGTATAGCTACGGCAGGGGGTGTGGACAATTCAAGTATTTCAAGAATTTTAAGAATATTTCAAGGTTCTCGAACCACGCATTGAAAAGAAAAGGAAAATGTAGGTTCAAACGGAAAACTATTCAAATAACTGATAAAAATTAAAATAAGAATTAGCAAAATTAATCCAAGAAAGATAAGCAAAGACCTTCGAAAGATTTATTGGATTATAGTGTTTAAGTGAGCTCCTCAACTATGTGAAAAGGCTTCTAGAAGTTAGAGAAAGCATATACCAGTTGTGGAAAAAGTGGAAAAACGTTTAGTATTGACCCAAAATTACAGATATTGAACTGTTAACGACTAGAAGAAAGAGATTTTCAGTTATTAATCACATTTATTTGTGCAGGGATGCATATTAGGTATAATTGATGAAGTGGAGATGAAACTTTGCTACCAGATCACAACCAAGAGACAGTAAAACTGACTTCTAGAAAAAACCCTTCTAAACAAATGTTTTGTGGGATTTTCTCATCATATGGCACTAGAAGCTTAGTCTCTTTAAAGCCATGTTGAATTCTGTCAAATACATAGAAATTTTACGCAGTAGAATTGTTCCAATCATGGAAACATTCGATGGAACATTTCAGCATGACTTTGTTCCTTGTCACAATTCCAAATTGATCCTGACTCTTATGCGAGAAAAAAAAATAAAAGTCCTTATTTGGCCTGGTAGTTAAGCAGACCTAAATCATATTGAGAATTTATGACCTATTCTCAAGAATTGTTAAGAAAAGATGACGTACACGCCAACATAACAAATGATAAATAGTGTTATACAAGTATGGTCCCACGATTATGGAGTTAAGAGCATGGGCACTGCACTAGTAAAGTCAATATCAAAACAAGTTGAAGAAGCCATTTCTGCTACACAAGGACATATTTCGTAATAATATGAATGCTTTTATGTCTGCTTAAGGTAGGTAATGATTAAAAGCTAAGGTTGTTTAAAAATTTGTTATCTTAACCTTTGTCGCAACTAATTCGAACAGTATAGTAAATGATTAAATATATTTCTTCTGGCATACTTTATATTTCTAACTATTTCTATTTAATTCAATAGCTGCGTCGAACGTTTTGTAAAATAATTCATTTTTTCTTTCCCATTAGATTTTAATAGAAAACTTACTCTAACACTTTTATTTAAATACATTGACTAAGAATTATTTTTTTCAACTGTGCTACATTTTTCAGACAGGCGAGTTCCTAAGTGTTAGAATCACTTATTTCTCGCATATATTATGTTCTCGCAATTCTGATATTTGAATTAAATAAATGAAGCTCTTGTTGGCTGCTAAATATATTGCAGTTATTTAAGTCTTCCGAAAGTACCAGAGCAAAATTGATACTCATGGAACATTTTATATGATACATATGAATATGGCCAACGATTTTTCTCATGATGGAAATCTATCAATTCTAGCTGACATGGAGTATGAAAAATCGAATCAACATTGTGAGTAGCCTACTGCTATAATAAATCAGAGGATTAATTTTAGATTTCTTAAATTTACTATAACGATTTTATTGGGTTATCAATGAATACTTATTTTTCGCATTTCCATGCATACAGAAAGATTAGAAATCATATGTTAATATTTAAAATTGGCATTAATTTCTAAAGAGGGTTTATGTAACACCTAGCATCAAAAACCGCAACTAGAAAGGAAATCCAGAATTAAATGATATTTGATTGTAAGTCAGTATTTAGCACTGACGAAAAAAAAAATAGAAAAAGAATGTAAGTAGTAAATATATAGGTATGACAAAATGCATAATTCAAAATACAAAGTCATTATTGTTCTCAAAAATATGCTGGATCACAATTATTTCTATTGGATTTTTCTCCCCTAACAGATATGAAGTCGTATTGCGAACAAATTGTGCACTATCTTAACTCGCCATGTGTCGAATAAGTTTTGTAAACCATATCTTGCAAATCGTGTGGTAGCTGTCGACACTTAAGATAAGGCCCTGTGGTGCATTTTGTTTCGTAAGAGCAAAAGACACTTCTGATCATGGTATACTGTCTATGACTGCGTGGAAAATTCTGAATATGGCAATATTGTAAACACGAATTGTTGAATTACTGGACTGGAATGTACATTTCCAAAAGTAACGGCCTAATCAAATGAGCCAAATAATGTATAGGGTAATCAAAGCGCCTCTGATAAAGGCCAATGGGAATCAGCAAGTTACGAAATCACACCATAAACCCTTACTTAACAAGTGATAATAAACAATACACAATGTCGTTGACAACCGCAATTCCTCCTCACACAAATGCAGTAATCGTCCTAACCAAAAGCAAGTATCACTTAAGATGACCATTCTGCATGGTTACATCGAGCCTTTTTGTGCTACCATTGCAGTCTCTGCTGATGTTTACAACTGACCGAATTCGTGGTAGTTCGTATACTAGTAGAGTTTAGCGGGCAATTTTTAAATATTCCCGGTTTGTAATCTGTGCTGCTTCTTGTCATGACGGATGACTTTCCGGCATCAAATTCCTCCAACAGTGTGGAATTGTAAAATCTGTTTGACCTTTATGACGAACGATCCGTCGGAATGGTCAACAAGCTCCTGAAAGAAATCTAATTGCTGTCAAGTTCTCCTAAAATACATTCTAAGATTCATAGAGATAATTAAACCGGACTAGTTATAATCCAAATAACACCCTTTTGGAGAATCTTTTAAAGGTTTTGGAAGGACACGTGTTTGCTAATATCATTGTCACAGCCTCGGCTTGCGGTATAATCATTTGCATAGTTAACTAGGAAGAAACAATTTCTTTAATTGCATTTACCTGTTTTGTTTCCTTCCGAGAGGAACTTTTCTTTTTGTTAAGGAGCTTTTTTTATGCATCACAGAAATTGTAATGAAAGAAAATACTTAATAGGAATTTTCGCCCGTTTTATGCTTTTAATTAACTGAGTTGTGCGAAAAAAAAATCTACTATTTAGAGTTCTTATGAATAATTGATTTTCGAATGTAATTTTTTTTTAAAAAAAACTAATAATTGAACATTTTATAATGTTCTTGTTTTTATTTAAATTTATTTAAAAAGGATTGCAATTTAGTTTGAAATACTTTCTCTGAAGAATCCTTTGTCTCATTTTAAAAAGCTGCATATTCGTTTACTCTCCAGGCCATAAAATAAAAATGATCTCAGAAAAATAGTAAAATTTTTTATTAAACTTCAATTTCTTTAAATTTTATTCCATACTTACTCTTAAAAGAGAATGAAAATGAAAAATTCAATTTAAAATGAAATACCTTTAGCAGTTTGATGGATATGTAAGGTAAAATAATAAATTTTATACTTAAATTGCTGAATGTGTGGCAAAAACGCTTTTATTGAAAATTTATACTGAAAGTGCAAATTATTACATTTGGTAAGTTTCACGTAATAAGAACGCCACTTGAATAATTCCATACTTAAAAATCCTTGTTGAAAAAGTAGTAACAAAATAGTATAATTCTATAAGGCTTAAAATGCATGGTATTATAGAAGAAAAAAATGAATTTTCTGGCTTTCAATTTGAACCTTACTATAATACACTCTGTCGCAAAAAATATATGCACCCAGAAGAAATTGAGCTACATTCACGAAATTTGGTATGCATGTAGTGTATATGAAAATAAACAAATGATTAAAAATTCAGAACAAAATATCATTTTATTAAGCGGTTACAGCTTGCAAAAGGTTAAAAATCAGTAAGTAGTAAAGCCACCTCTGGCAGCTATACAAGCCGAAATTCGGCGTGGCATCGATTCAATTAGATCACTTATGACCCCCTGTGGAAGATCCTGCCATAGTCTTTGCATCTGCGCAGTTAATTCTCCTGTATCTCGGGACGGCTGCAGTTGCCTTCCCAGCGCGTCCCAGACATTCTCTATTGGCGAAAGATCTGGTGACCTGGTAGGCCATGGTAGGACGTCATATCCTTGAAGACATTGTTGGGAGAGTCGCGCAGTATGTGGACGAGCATTATCCTGTTGATAAAGGGCACCTGGGTGGCTTGATAGCATGGGTAGCACAATCGGCGTTAAAATATCGTCCACGTATCTGCGAGCTGTCAAAGTGCCTTGAAGGACCACTAAAGATGATCGTGTGTCCCAAGAAATTGCTCCCCACACTGTCACACCTTGTGAAATTGCTGTATGCCGCTCGACAATAAATGCCGGATCGGACCACTGGCCGGTGCGCCTCCAGACACGTGCGGTGGTAATCAGCACTGAGACTGAATCGGGATTCATCACTGAAGATGACACGTCTCCAGTCTGTCACACTCCAAGTTGCCCGAGGTCGGCAAAATCCAGTCGACACTGCCTATGATGTGGGGTCAGTGGTAAGCGTCTTAGCGGACGTCGGCTCCTCAAGCCAACTTCGGTCAGTCGTCTCCTTATGGTTTCTCTTGATGGCACTGGATGTCTGGAAGGAGGTAAGTGGCGTTGAATCGATGCTAGCGACGTTGTTGGTGCCGAAGTGGCCACTCTTTTGATTGCACGATCCTCGCGATCATTTGTGTTCCTGGGACGTCCTGACCCTCCGCGACGGTACACTCTACCTTCTGTGATCCACTGTTGCCAACACCGAGCAACTACCATATCGCCCGCCCGAGGTGGCGGCCGATACGTCTATTCGACCAACCTGCTTCCTCTCTGGGGCCTATTATACGGCCCCTATCAAAGTCCGTCAGCTGCTCGTACTGCCGCCGGTTACGTCTGAGAGGCATCCTAAGTCTCAATATCGTCTATCAAAGTCATCAGATTCGTTTGGATAGCCGTACGGCGCTCGTACTCATGCTTTTAAACTCTCCCAGTTGCGCAACTAATATGCACATAGCACACTTAGCCTTGTCTCATTGGCTTCGAAATTTTAATCATTTGCATATCTCTTACCAGACTACATTCTTGCCGAGTTTCGTGATTGTAGCCTGATTTCTTCTGGGTGCATATATTTTATTGCGACAGAGTGTATATGGATGAAACGCATTTTGAAACTTCCTATAAATTATTTGTTGAAAAATTAAATACCTCTACATTCTGAAATGAGAAATTTTGTTCTGTGTAAGCTTTTCGTTCTTTACTAGTAAATATAAATATAAGAAGAGAACTAACATTCTACTTAATCCAAATATGATTAAAATCTTATAGTTAGATAATGAATTAGCTGTTTCTATCTAATATGAAGTTCATGAACATCTCTAAAAACTTCCAGGAAGAGAGATACATTTCCATTTGAATAACTCATTCTAATGTAATAAATTTGGGAGGAATAAAGAACTGATTCCAAAACTTTCCCATTCTTCAAAAATGTATTATTTAAATCTTAGATTCAATTATTTTATCAAGAATGATAATTAAATACATGTGTTCATCCAGGGGAATATAGACATTGAGTAAACACATAATGGCAAATACATATCGATAATTGTCCATCATATATATCGTATCAAAATATTTGGAATCGAGAATTGTTCAAATTGAAGATAGTAGCATCTCTGTATTTATTTTATATAGTCACAACCGAAAGATAATCAGGATGATGTTGATTACAGTTATGAATCATTTACGATATGTCTCGTTAATACATTGTAGGAAAAAAGAGGGCGGGGGGAGGGCACTCAGCTTATAATTAAAAACATGTGTTCTTCTGTCAATCAAAAAGTATCAGCTTATATTATATTTTGGAATTGTTGATAAGAAAAACTAAGTTAGGTAGCTAGCATTTTTTCTCTCATATGATTTCCTAATAATACTACTCAAATGGGTTGAATCCGGTTGCTGATGTAATATTGCGTAAGTGCGACATTTAATGTTGTGGCATTTTCTTAAGAACTAAAGAAGCTGGGGAAGACTCAGTTCAAAAAGGAAATAAAGAAAACCCCTCTCTTAAGATAAATGAAACAGAAAACTGACGCACATGCTCACACAGTTGGCAATTAAAAAAGTCATTTTGGCAAAAGATGTGGCGACAAAAGATGTAAAACTTGTAAATAATCCATAGTGATCAAATTAAAGATGATTCTAAATTTATCTTCTGTAAGATATATAACTGAATTAGCTGGTATACCCGTTTTTCACACGGGTGAACTGAAAAGATAAACAACACAGATTGAAGGATAAAGAAGTTTTTAATGAGTTAATTTTAAGTGAATTGCAAATTAAACAAAAAAAGCGTTTTTAATATCTCATCTAAACAAAAAAAGAAGAAAGAAAAAAACCATTTGTTAAATATTAAGTATGTAGATATATTAACTGAAAAAAGGGATTTTATTTTATTTATAACACCCCGTAACACTCCTGAGGGTCGATTTTTAAAAATACCTCCTAACAGATCTCTGCGCAGCAAAAGTAACATTGTTAAAAGTTTTGTATAATAAACGCTTAAAATAGTGTAAATAATTTATATCTGAAAGTGTAATACATTAACATTACTTTCTGTTGTATTTATTTTATATTAAAATTGTAATACTCGCAAGCAACGCCGTTTCTTAAATTATAATGGCGATTCAATAAAAAACATAGCGGAATGTTAATGATAGAGTCAAGTTAGCAAATATTTAGCTACTTTCATAGCTCGAGCTTTATTAGAGCTTTCTAAGTCCCGCCGTGTAGGGGAAGGATGCACGTTAATACTTTCTCCACCGCATTATGATTTACTGCAGTTTTTTTTCATACAACATTTTTTTTGGATCACTACATTGACAATTAAGGAATATGCATAAGCAAAATACTCTACTTTGGAAAATTTACTCCGTTAGAGCTAATATATTAACTAAAGATATCCCACTGTAAAGTTAATTATGTGCACCGTTCACTTAAAATAAATAGTCAAATTGTTTGCTAAGGTCTTCATTAACATACAAATTCTAAGACAAAAATAATAACACTTAAATTTTGACATAAACTATTTTTTCGGGTCAAAAATAATAATCTTTGCAATCTGCTGAAAACCCCGTCAGCTAAAAACGCAATATCTGCTACAAAACTATTCGCCTTCCCCACTAAAATACTTATCATAGAACCCGTGCTGTCATATGCCTTGGAAGAGTGGATTTCAAAGAATATTCTTGCTAAGTATTGGTAGAATATTCCTTCTAAGTTGGTGTGGTGTGGTAGTTAGGAGAAGAGGGTGCCAGCTCAGGTGTCGTCCACGTCACTTGACCATGGTTCAAAATTACGTGGTCCGTTGCCAAAGGCCCTCGTTTAGCTGAACAGTGTGACGTAAGTCTTTGCTCACTCACTCACTCCAAAAATACAGTACAGTTGTTATAATTATTTTTACACTTAAAAATGCAATATCTGCCTATTCAATTAAAATTACAGCGTTATAATTAATTACTAACAATAAAAAAAAAATTTGAACTTTTGTTCGAATGATGTATTTTGTAAGGGAAAGTTTATATACTTTAAGTACCAGAAATGATTTCTTACTACCAAATTTGCATAATAGAATAATAAAAAAACATTCAAATAAAGAGAGATTTATAACAACCTATCCCTTCAAAATCTATTTTTATTCTGAAATAAGAAAAATTAGGGATTATGCTGATCACAAGAATTAATTAGAAGCGAGGGCCTTGCGTAGCAAAACAAAAAGGATTTCTTCACAAACAAAAGATATATATATGCTGTCGAGGGCTTTTTTGCAGTACACGCTAGAATTGCTTACAGAAGGCGGAATTTTATCCTAGTTACTTGACAAATATTGTTACATTTTGAAGACTTCACTCAATATCTTTATAAATTATAGCCTATGCTATAAACTATAACATATAAGTTATTATGATGTATTAGCTACATTACTGTAAAGTTTCATTAACATCCATTCAGTTGTTTTTGCGTGAAAACGGTCAAACAACTCACAAACTTCTCATTTATAATATATATCTAGATTTATTTGTTGACATTTAATAAATATCAATTTAAATATAAAGGACAGACATCTAATAAAATTATAAGTAGAGGTGCTAGAAATAAACGATTAAGTAGTGACAAAAAAGTACTTACATATAGTGTTATTCATATTTGTAATAGTTTCCATAAAAATTTTAACATAAAATACATCAAATATTTTATTTTTGGACCCAGTAAGACAAAATGATATATTATAGAAGATGTACTAAATTCAGATAAAATTAAAGACTGTCATGCTTGGCATATTATAAAGGACAGTCACAAAATTTTTGAAGCAAAAACATAACATAAAAGGCAATGTAAATAAAAATTATCAAATAGAATATTGTACATTATTATATATGAATAAATCGTATGATAATATTTATTTTTCAGACATTTTTAATAAACTCATGCCATGTTTCAAAATTCAAAATACTATTATTAAAAAAAATTTTAAATACAGTAAAAAATAGGTAGATCAATTTTTAAAAATAAAGTGCCTATAAGGCAGGGAAACTTAATATGTAAAATTGTAATCAATTTAAAGAATTCATAGATAAACATCAAATTCATGTTATTCCTGGTGACTTAAACATTGTAAAAGACAATAATCCTAGAAATATGATGAATAAAGTTACTGGTTTTATATATATATATATATATATATATTCCTAAGGCCAGGAATTTGTCTTTATACTATGTGCCTCCTTCCTACTTTTAGTTATCTTAGGTATATAACTATATGTCTATTTTTATATATTTTTGTTTATGTATTTGTGTATATGTATATATATGTATAAACTTATATATATGTGTATGTATATGTATATGATTATATATTGAAAAAATTATTTTATATTGGAAATATATATATATATATATATTAATGACTTCGAATAATAATAAAATTATATAAAAAATAAGTTATAAAATGATATTGAGCAGTTAATTTACAAAACAGCTATTAAATATAGTATGCCTACAGAAGCATTCACAGAATTCAAAGGTAATATCTTACAACAGCTTAACAATTATAACTTTGGTACATATAATGATATATTTTAATGGTATTAAAAATCAGATTAAAAAATTACAAAAAAAAATTATTAAAGTTTATGTTGATAAAGTGACAGGAAGTTTTGTTTTCATATGTAGGTATTATTATTATTTAATGAACCAACAAATATTTTGATAATAATACAGCTTTTATTATGTCATCAGTTTCTGATTGAGAAATAAATAATCGAATTTTGGCTTTTCATAAGCAAAAAAAAAAAAAAAAAAAAAGAAAGAATTCAAATTAATATAAATTTCAACTTATATTTCTTTTTTCCAAATTTCAGAAAGACCCAGTCAAATTTAGGACAGTTACAAATGGATTTAATACATATATTAGCAAGACAGGCCAAATTCTAAATGGAATAATGCATTGTACAATAAATAATCTTAAATCCACAGCCATTCATAAAAATAGTAAATCACTTATTTGACAAATGAAAGATAAAAAGATTTATTCAGTCTGTAGTTTACCTTTTGAAGATTTTTTTAAATTTATTAATATTAATGATATGATTAATACACTTGCAAATTTACATAAAGAGAATTTATTTGATAATGTTAATGATGAGATAGATTTGGTTTACTACTTAGATTTGTACTTGAAGAGATCTATATATATTATAATGGTAACTACTATCTGCAGATTAAAGGTTTGCCACAAGGTAGCCCTGCGAGCAACTGTCTTCCCAATTTATATTTACATTATTTTGAAAATAGTTTTACTAGAAATTCTGAATATTACACTTTTCGTTATATAAATGACATAATCATTTTGGAAAGCAAGAAAATTTTAATCCTAACACTAATTTGTATCCACAATATCTAAATTTAATACAGACAAATAGTAACAACAATGAGGCAAATTTTCTTGATATAAATATCAAATTAAAAGATAATGGTTCAGTTACTAATATGTATGTTAAAAGAGAAGAATTGGATTTCAATATTATAAAATTTCCTCATTGGGTGAGTAATGTACATGTTTCTATATTCAGGATTCATTTAATTATATAAAACGCAATCAATTCCTAGTTTCAAAAAATTCAGAAATAATAAATACTATAAACAATTTACTAAATATTGCTTAAATCAGAAATACCCAATTAATTGTCTTAATAGTTATTTAAAAAAGCAATTTTAAATAAGAAGGATTAAAATTCCTTAAAATATAATAGTTTATTACTATACATTTATCATCTTTTCCTAGTTATAGTTAGCTCCTTATTTTGAAATTAGATAAAATTAATTATGATTACATTTTATTCATATATAACTAGTGCCATGAAAGTTATTGTAGTTTGTAAGCTCTCTTTTTAATTTAATTTATTTTTAATACTTTTGTTAAGTGCTACATTTCAGCCATTCACATGCTTTGAATTTGCATTTGGGTGCAGAATCTGTCAGTAACTTATTTATTGCATTAAGCATTAGTGCGGCCTCTGCATTTTTAAGTGCAACTTTTAGGTAAGTTACTTCTATATGGTAATGTATTTAGATAGTCCTATCCATTATTTTTTCAACAATTTTTTGCTCATTATTATTAACATAAAAATGGAAGGTTGACGAGCCACCAAACATGTTCGACCCCTTTTAATTGTATAAATTATTTTATATATAAGCTGTCCTAAATCAGCAATGTTTATATTACTGAAGCTTCCATTTTTTTAAAAAATTTCGATTGCTCATGTCTCCTTTATTGTGTTCTTTTCTTACTGTCTATGTGTTTTTCGATTTTAATTGCTGGATGTTAATCAATCGATTGCAGAGAATTAGACTTTGTATACATGCATATATATATATATATATATATATATATATATATATATATATATATATATATATATATATATATATATATAGATATATCAGAAACGCTTACAAATACTAGAAAGATATCTATTAGACCGCTGTTTACTTATACTTAGAAGATAAAATAATAATAACATAATAATAATCCCGAACAACACAAATAAATCTAACTTTAAAATTGTCTGGTGCAATTAAATGCTTTTAATCTTCTCTTAGAAATTCTACTTTGCATGAATAATGATAATGAGAAGTAAACGAATATATAAAATGCATTTCTTAAAAATGAAGTAAAATAATGATTTGCTTGAAAACATAGTGTGGTGTTTTGATTAAATTTACTAAATATATGAGCATATATCATCAAAGTTAAGAATATAATATTTTCTTTTCTGAAGAAAAATGACAGTAAAGTATAGAAAAAACTATTTCTGTTTATGTCACAAAATTCAACTTGGGATAGAGGAAGTTATTCGACTGCTTTAAAAATATCCTTTTATTTTTATTTTTTACTTTGAATTTAAAATAGAATAAACAATCATTCTACACCATTTCAATAAGTATACTTGTTATTAAATGAGTCAAAACATGAAGAGTTAGAAATGCTGCAATTTTAAATTTTATAGGAAAATAAATATTTATATTCATGTTCATTTTTTACATTTTTGTTAATATTTTGACACTAAATAAAGTAAATAATAGGTCAAAATTACTAGCAGTATCTACTAGTTGTTTAAATTACTCGAGTTGGGATTCTTCCTCAGTTTAACATTCTTATATTTAAACTATCCTTAATATTTTGTAAGTTTCTACCTTTTTTTAATTAATTAAAAATATTGATAGGATAGTTTTAAAATGCAGTTTTTATATAGTTCTCTCTTATTGGGAGTGACTTGGGAGAGTGAGACTGTTGCTGTATGTGATATAAATAGTAAATTATATATAAAATACAGTAATCATTGAACATTGTATCATATATTAAGATTATTTAAATTAATCTTTTCAAACACAAATATTACTAAACATTTCTGCTTTTCACTTTTACATACGCTATTGTTAAATTCAATAAATCAGAGAAATGTGTTTTTTTCTTTTGTTAAAATAATTTAATTCAAGAAAGAATATGCAATACGGGCGTGAGATGTCTGAATATACGATTACTTTACTTCATGAAAAATTACTACTTTTATTATATATATATATATATATATATATATATATATATATATATATTCATTTTTTATAACATCCGGATTTTTAAAAGAAGATTTTATAATCACTTGATCATATATTGCTCCATAATAATATTATTTTTCTCTGATCTCTCTCTCTCTCTTCATATATATATATATATATATATATATATAGTGAGAGAGAGAGAGAGAGAAGGATATTGAATAGATTTAAAATTAAATTCTCTATATAGAACTTAACTTTTATTTTTCTCTACGTCTTCAAGTGTTAAATTAATCTGTCAATTATTTCTCCGAAACATATGGCCAGACCACTTAATATTTCTGATCCCAGATCTTTATATGTAATAAGCCTATATGTCAGCATTAATTTTCAAGTACACTCATAAAATCCGCTATACTTCTCACATCTGGGCTTAAGTCGTAACAACACTTAGATTTCACTTTGGCGTCATTTTTTCTCTCAGCGACAGATGGAGTAGAGAATTTATTGAGTAACAATCCTTTAAAAAAATCAAGATTGATTGTCATTTGAAACGTCAGAAATAAAGCAAGGAGAATTTACCCGCTAATGGGTTTCAAATTTTAAACTTAAATATATTCCTAAAAACAAAGGAATTTTTAAGAAACTGAAAAAAACACACGCAAAGTATGTCAGTTATTGAAATAAGTGCTGTAAATAACAAATATGGGACTGCGTCAAACGATATTTGTCTCCATGCTGAAGAGGCCGGTTTGCCGTGAATGAAAGAAACGTTTTAATGGCGAAGAAAAAAAAGAAGATAATCGTGAAGAAAGATGCCGATCCTATCCCCAAACAAAGAAAGATCTATAATAATACCGTGGATTTGAATAACATGGAATACAAAATTAAAGGAAATACATAGAATGCAACATTGAAGTACCAACATCGAATTCAATATTGAAGTACCAACATCGAATTCCATATTGAAGGACCAACATCGGAAAAAATTACTAAATCAAATCAATGGACAACAGCATGTGGATTACTTTTTCCCAAAAAATTTTTGCCAGTAAGAAATAGAGGTTAGTGCAATAAATAGTTTTCATTTAAGTAATATTCAATTGATACTGAATTTTGCTGAACAAAACTTTTCGGAGAAGAGTAGTATAATATGATATATAACTGTTATAGTATATTTTGTGCTAAAAGAGAAATTGTTTGTACATTATATGAAAAACAGAGAGTGTATGTGTTTTATTATAGAAAATTTTAAGAAATTTTAATGTAGTTCTCACTATTTTATTTTAAAATGTTGAGTTAGTTAACATTTATGATAGATATTGGTGTTTTAAAGTTAAAAAATATAAATTTAGTTATTAGAGAAATTACTCTAATGTACTAATACTAATGATATTGATCTTGATGAAAAACAAAAATAAAGTCCTATCGTTTTCTTTTTTCCTCCACTGAAATTTATTATTTTGTAAATTATTTTTATTCATCAATAACTTTATTGCATATAAATATTTTTTTTTATTTTGAAATTGTGTGTTTTGAGATACTGGACACAAATCAGGAGTCCATGTTTCTCGAAATTCTCCTTATCTAAATTTAAATAAATTTCATAACTTGAAACTTATTTTTAGATACTATACAGTGGATAAAAGATAATTCAATCATTATAAATTTTGAACATGTCTTGAAACTTTAAGATGATAAAAGTGTTTAGTTTGATATGTACACATTTTATTGTTTTCTTATTAGAATCATTGATCATCTGTGATTTGATAACGCATATTTCTGAGAGAGATGTGTTCAAAAATGAGTAATATGATATAGTTTATATTAGTTAATGTGTTAAGTAAGAGGAAGAGAAGAATTTTGTCTATGAAATGGATAAACTTAGAAGGTTATGGAGAGTTTCAAAATATTGTATGCTATATTTTTAAGTTAAATTGAATATTGAGAAAAATTTATTTCATCAAGTTATAGTCTTCATTAAAACATAAATACTAAAGGTGATGATAGACTTGTTTTTAGAAGATATTATATTTTTCCAACACACAATTAATTAAAGAGCTCTTTTATTCTTGAATCATTTTATTCTTAAATTCTATATTCTTATTATTCTTACACACATTTTTTTATATATTTATATTCTTATGTGTTATAACGCATATAAAATGAAATATTGTTTATTGTGTTGAATAGTGTATATAAGTTGTACTCCGTTTATATTTTATTAATCATTTAATTTTATTAATGTCTTTATTTTAATGTTTTTAAAATTGTACTTAATACATGCAAAATTTTGTGTAACAATGTTAAATATTGCTACAATGGTACCAGAGTAGATTTTAATACAAAATTATTACCTTAGTACTTGTATTATTTCATATATTTTTATACATACTATCTTTTTGTTTGATATGATATTATTTTCCAATATAAATATTTTTAATACATTATCTGCCGCTTTAATACGATCTACTATTTTGAAGGAATAGGAGGAAAATGGAGCTCTTAATCTAGATGTCGAATTGATTTTAACAAGCTAATCTTCATTTATATGTACAGAAATTCATTTTTATCAATTAATATTTTGGAATTCTCATTACTGCAGTGTTTCTCAAAGCGTGAGGCGCGCCACCCTAGGGGGCATGTTAAACCTAAAAGGGGGTCGCGAGCATATCGAAATGTCGAAAACAAAAGATTATTTAAAAATAATTATCAGTTTACTGAAAGAAAGCAAAACGAAATATATTCTGACATAATAAAAAGTAAAATATACATTTAGACTAATATAATACACTTAGAAAAGTAACAGTACTATGCAATATGTTTCATGATTAATTTATCAGTATTAAGTTAAAAACAAGTTTAAAATCATTACCCATGACCCTATGACCATGTATAAAAGAAATATACAAATTATCAAGATCAGCATTAAATATTGAACCGTTTATAATTAAAGTCGTATTGCAGCTTTACAACAAAAAATATTATTATTGAATTCAATACATTGTTATCTTGTGGAAGAGGGAAGCGATGAAAAATATGCTTGAAACTTGGGTCGCAAGTATAGAAAGTTTGAGAAGCACTGCATTACTGTGTTTGTTGTTATAATTTCGTTCATTTTTTTGCATTTTGATTTTAATATTCCTTTTACTTAAATATTTCTACTGTGTGTATTATGTGTTTCCAAATGATGTTATGCATTGTTTTGTACACATTGAAAATTGATGAAATTTGTAAGAGAGAAAAATCACGCCAGTGGCTCCCTTTTAAAATTGGGGATGGGAGCAAATGTGAGGAAAATTAAGTTAGATTTAAAATTAAATTCTCCAAAAAGCACTTAACTTTTATTTTCCATCACATCGTCAAGTGTTTAATTATTCACCCAATTTTTTCTTCGAAACAGATGGCCTAACCATTAAACATTTCTGATCCCTGATCATTATATTTAACCCTCTAAGAGGATATCTTCCTCCTGAAAAATTATTCCAAAAGCGTTAGCTCTTATTTTGAAGTTTGCTTTAAAAATGCAACATACTTCTTTCCTTTCCCCCTTTTAGAACTTGGGAGGTAGAACGGGGACAATTTTATGACCTAGTTCGGTTCCTTCGTCAAGTAAGAACCAAGAGATCAATCGTTTACAGCTAGCAGCTAAGTTGCCTTGGCAATCTTGTATGAAAGCTGTAGTGGAATTCGGCGTTTCTTTCTCCTATATGTTACGTCACGGTAAAATTAAAACAAAATAAAGGGTAAAAAAAAGGGAAAAAATGAAATAAATAGTATGTTAGAAGTTGAAAAATAATTATATTTTCTTCAAATAAAATTTATTTTTCTGTCATTTTTTAAAAATTAAATATATATATATATATATATTTTTGGTATTTCGATTTAAACCAGAAAAAAGCATCCTGTATTCATTTTTGAATATGAGAGTAAGAAAACGCGCTCAATTTCCTGTTTTTTTAAAAAAGTAATGAGGTAAAAAGAGCAAAGGCCCTATCTCCTTTTTTTAAACAATAACACAATAAATGGTACATACGATGATTATATTTATGAAATAAAGCCGATCTTTCTCTATTCAGTTGTATTTTTAATTTAAAATAGCATAAAAAAGGATATCAATACTTTTAATTTATTTAAATTAAAATCATATAAAAGATATTTTTATATTAACTGAATATTTTTCGGAAAAAGTTTAAATTTTCCTTCCTACTTTTCTCCTTTTCGAACTTCTTGTATTAAATAAAAATTCCTTTTCTACATCGGCATTTGTGATGGACATAACACACATTCAGTCAATAATTTTTAATTTTAATGGGGGATATACTTCTTCACAAATGCACATGACGGTACTTCTAACCATTTTCTACTCAAGTTAAATTTCTTATCTTTCTGTTTCTTTTATTACAAGGAAAAATGTCACACATCAATAACTACATTTTCACACAAGTCAGTCATTACAAATTCTATTGTGAGAAAAGTTCTCCCTAATTAATTTTGTCTTTCAAAACAGTACACTTAAAACAATTTTGTTCAGTGAAGTTAACCGACAGTTCCACAATGTATTCATACCAAATTTAAAAAAATAAAAATTAACACTTGGAGATGTATCCTGTATTAAATTTTTCAGTATACACAAATATTTCCTGCTTTAGGGAAGATATAGTATGAGAGAGATGTGGTGTGCGGTTGTGAAAGAATGTTTTCGTACGTGTAGACTATTTTTGAAAATTTAAATATCACTGAAGCTGATCATATAACTGCAAATGAGCCTTATTTTAATGTGTGCTGGTATCAAAATAAAACACTTTACATTATTAAACAGCCTATGGGTGTATACTCAATATCAAACTAATCGCAAAATGGCTTACAACTTCTATTCAAATTGTAAAGAAACTGAAATTTAAATATATCTTATTGCAGTCAAAAATATTCATAATATGTAAGCATCCTATTTCTCTATTTATTTCAGTAGATTTTAAAAACTGTAGCTGAGAATGCAATTTTTTATATTTATAAACGAGGCATACAAGCTCACAGTCGTAAAAATGTCTTTATCATTTTTAAATATACTACTATAAAGCGTATATGGATTGTAAGATCAGTTGTAAAATTCTAAAAGCTTTTAGAGGAGCTAAAAACATGTAATTTTCGACTGATCAAATTTTTAATATAATACACAAATATATATGTTATTAAGCAAATTCATTTAAAAAATCAAACTTCCTTCTGAAATAAACGTAATTGAAACAAAAATGTTTAATTGCAAATGAGTGGAAATACATGTTTATCTAACGGGTATCCCCAAAGTGAGGTAAACATCAAACTTAAGACTCAAACTCAGTGGCACAACAATCCATGAGGGCTAGGAACTACTGTGCCCATCATAATACACGTGACCATTGGACGCTGAGTTGCATGAACAGATGTCCCGATTTGGTGGTCTGTCTGAAGAGAGACCTTCAGTGTTTAAGACCCGAGGCAGGCTTGGTACTTATTTATCGACCCAATGTATGAATTTATTGTAATTGTATATTCATCAATTTTTTTAGAATATTTTTTGCTCTTAGCATGCAGTTTTCAACTGAAATGTATGAAATCTTCGAAATATATTAAAAGATACCAAAGAAGCTATATAATAAAAAAATTGAAATTTTTATTATACTCAAACAATTGCTAAAACTTATGGTAAATAATTTTTAACTGCGCGATGCATTTTTTTTTCGAAATTTAAAATGGAATTTCTAACATAAAATTTCTAGCTTTATCCGGTAGATATTTCAAAAAATATTCATATTTTAATTACTTATTCAGTTAGCCTTTAAAAAATATAAATGTTGAGGTATTTTGTATAAATAGATATTTTTGAACAATATTCGGAATGTTTTTGAATATCTCGAATTTAAAATTGATTTTTATGTTTATTTATATGCATTAATGTCTACTGTAAATGTTTCCGTATATTTTTTATTACCATTTATTCAAACATTCAAGTTATAAAAAAAAATGTTTGAAAATCTTCATTCATGTTGTCTTTGATGTAAACTGAAGTTCAAGTACTTAAAATTCAAATATAATTCGGTGTATTTTAACAATATATAACTAGGCAGAGTGTACTTAAACTTCCCTGAACACTTGGGATTTGAAATCTAAAAAAAAAGTAATAAATCTTAATTAGTTTTTTTTTCGTTATTATTTTTATCAAAGTGTAAGAAAATGTTTCAAATGATTTGATGAAGTTTAAATTTATTCATTTTTAGTGGTTGGAAAATTGAAAAGGTTTCAAATTTTAAAGAGTTTGGTGTTTTATTAATTTTTTCGGTATCTTATAATAAAATAATCATGTTTCAAAAACTGAGAGCTTTGATTAAAATAAGAAAAATGAAGCGAAAGAATATACTTAAAAAAAGGTAATTTGTCTAACTATATAAAATAGCAGATTGCACTGACACGCCCCAACTTGTTACAGTTTCAAATTAATATGAAACCAAAAGGGAATTGTAGCATATTTTACTTATGCGTTGGGCCTTTTCAAAACTTTTAAAATACGATGTAACAAATAAACACTTACTGGGGTCTAAAGAAATTTTTCCCTCGATTTTTTACGATTGCCCCAGGGTCAAAACACGGGGTTTCCTGCGAGCCATAAAACTTCCTATCAGTGTTCTGTTGTGTTGCTTCGAACCGTCCCCAATTATCTTTCAAGATGTTAAACCTTTAAAAGGGGGAAAGGATTTCAGAAAAGTGCGGCTAATCCGCTTTTGAAAACGTTACTTGAAGGCAGAAAAATCCGTGCAGTGCATTTTCGAAGCATCTTTACACTGACGGAATTTTCCGTGCTATCCACTTAGAGGGTTAATAGTCCTATGTGTCAGCAATAAATTTAGGTTACACTCATAAAATCAGAAATACTTCTCATATCTGAGCTTAAGTGGTAAAAACATTTAGATTTCACTTTGGCGTCTTTTTTTTCTCTCAGCGTCAGATGGTGTAGATGATTCATTGAATAAAGATCCGTTTTTAAAAATTTAAGACTGATTCTGACTTGAAATATGACATATATATATATATATATATATATATATATATATATATATATATATATATATATATATATATATATATATATATATACCTCTGGTAGTTTTTCTGATATCCTAGATCTCCTCCGATTACTTTAGTTTCTCAAACATGAATGAAAACAATCTGTTTCAAAATTAATAAAAAAATAAAGAAACTGTACGTTTTTTCCCTAGAATTACTTCTAAGTATATATCTCAAAAAATAAAATGTTGCTGCTTTTATGACATCTAAATAAGAAACTTTAAAAATAAACTCTGATTTTATATTTGCTTACTAATGGTAATTATTCTTATAGTATTATCATTATATCAGTGTTTCTCAAACTGTGGGTCATGCCCCCCCGTAGGGCGCGATAACCTTCAAAGGGGGTGCGGGCATATCGAAAATAAAAGATTTAAAAATAATTAATTTACTGGAATGAATTAAAACTAAATATTTTCAGACATATTAAAAAAGTCACTTTTACTCTAATATAATTTATAGGCGCGCGCTCGATATTATGTCATCAACAATAAATTTTCTTCATTACCTAATTAGCTATCTTTGATCTTATAACCAAAAAAAAAATTATTTTTGATTTGCTGTAATCCCATGATGAGAGATGTTTTTTTATTACGCTTACTTTTTAAACCTAGCATACTACTCTTTCATAGAAAATACAGATTCCAGACCCCGAATAGAAAAAATTCAGAAACATAAAAAATTCATCACTGTCAATATTTTTGAAATACTACACATTATATATATAACTGTAATCTGTTTGACCTTCTAAGTTATTGGTACAGTTAGTTATGACCCCCCTCTTATGTGTTTGTTTCTCAATTACGGAAGTTGTAAGTAATATATTTCTTTGTTGCGCTTTTTTCCATGCAAAAGAGTTTTATGATATTTGGAAAACCCGGTGAGCACACACTTTGAAAGATTACTTGGACAAGACTTATTTTTATGAGTATTCTCAAACACATAAAGCATAACGAAAAACGTTTTACACAACTTTTTAGCAGTAACATAACATATTATCAAAATGAATATACTTTTTAATTCGAAGTGGTCGGGAGGGGCACAGATTTTGAAATTGTTTATTCTGGCAAAACTGTTTATTTGTAACCAAAGAAAAATTGAAAAGTCTCTGAAAGTAGGTAAGTAAACTTTCTCTTAATTGAGTTATTCTCTGGAATCACGAATTGTATCGTGTACAATAAAATAAATATAAAAAAGGATTGGGGTGATTTAATAACCCCGCTCGACCATATCGAGTACTCGCCTGCACCCGGGTCAAAACATGTTGAAGTCTTTACGCTTTAAATATTAATAATAATACGATTATTCTTCATCGGAATTTTATATTATTCTTCATTATTTAACATCAATTATAAATGCTAATTCTGTGAGACTTAAAATTAAAAATTCGCTTAAGACTAATTATAATTTGAACAATCATTTAAAAAAAACATTTTACATTTTTGTAAACATTGTCGCGCACTTGGCTTTACTCTCCTTACAATACAGCTATTATATCAAGAATGTTTTATTTTCTTATAAATGAACTGCAAAGAGCGAGCACTTCAGCCGGTATACTTATAATGTATCAGTGCTGCACAGAGTATTTTATAACTAATTAATTACTAATAAATTAAAAACAAGTTTAATATGTATTAACGACTTCCATGGGCTTGTCTTGCAAAGCAAAGTTTTTATAAGGTATGCTTATGATTAGAAAAATTGACCCTCTAAATTCTTTTTCTATATTTAGCAGATATTTATATTTTGTCTTCTAAGCAGCTACTGCATTTTGTAATATGTTCAATTTAAAAATTAGAGAAAGGAAAAATAACATAATAATTATCCTATTATTTTATTTATTTATTTATTTTGCTTAAAAGTAGTATACAAAATTTTTTTTTAATACTTATGTTACTTACTAATTTGTATGGTTTATACTTAAGATCGCCTATTGTAGCTTTAGCGTCAAAGTGCATTATTATTGCTTTTAGTACATTATTAATGTGTAGGGGGGCGATAAAAATTGTGATCCAAAAGGGGGGCGCCAGTATTGAGAATTTTAGCAGCACTGCATTATATGCCATAATTGATCTCAGAGATTACCTCCAGTGATGGTGGCGAGATACGAAATTTACGCGAGTTTTGTGCCAAATCAGTTGACACCCCGAAAACTTAGTTCAAATTTAAAAGAAATGCCATTAAAACATTTGAATTGTTTCTAAATCCAACATTAAAAACAATTTTTAAATTAATAAAAATTTAATACGTTTAAGTGTAAATACTAATTTCTTCCTTGAAGTTTACAACGTGTAAAAATATTCACAGATATGTTCGGATTTCTTACACATTGAAATTTACTAACGAATAGTGATGTTTGTATTAAAAATTTTTTAAAAATATAATTAAATCCATTGTTTTAAAAATCCATTTAAAGTTCAAAATGTCGGAATTATTTATTTTTGCTAATCATATGTAGATTTAAATATGGTTTTAGGTAAAAAGTGAGTGATTTAAATATATGTTTGTGCATCTATAATTTTCTTTGAAATAAATTTGCATAGATATTTTTTTTTTCATTTTTTGTATTATAAATATTAAACAAGAGCATACCCTCGATTTTGCGGTGAGAATAATAACGCCAGTATCTTGGACAGAAAACTTTAAAAAGTGATTAACATGGAAAAATGAAGTAATTTATTGTACAATATGTTTAATATAATTTTTTTATGCAAGTGTTATTTTTTAAAATCAAAATTAAACTTTCAGTGAAAAATGTGAGGAGATAGCGTAAGAAATTTTAGAGCGAGTGGACAAAAAATAGATTTGTTTATTATCATTAAAGTACATGCGATTACTCGTTGAAATTAGTAGGATTGCCAAGTAGGCGAAATTACAGAGTGCGCAAAGAAAGGTGCTCTGTCGTCAAAGTCGTGTTTACAAGTACGCAACATCCCGCCCGGCGTTGAAATATGCAATGTTTAATATATATATATATATATATATATATATATATATATATATATATATATATATATATATAATAACAACACTATTTCGACATATAAATTTAAAATGAAGCACAATAGTCAATTGACATAATGAATACAATTAATAAAAATAGTTGAACAGATACAATATACGTTTTAATTTAAATCAAAATTACCTACAATTGGTACAATACAAATTTTAGAAATAGGCCTTTTGAAAATTCCCTTGGTGGTTTGGATATCCGCTACTCGGACATTACCATCTGGATCTGTATATACCTTAATTATTTTTCCTAGGGGCCACAGGTAGGTTGGAAGTTGAATGTCCTTTATTAAAACTAACCAGTTTTAGGTTTTGTTTTTAAGTAGCCACTTTGATCGCTAATGCAAGTGGCTTAAATAGCTGTGTGTTTCCACAATTTCCATATGGCAGAATAAATGGATGTTTCTTGGATGTTAAAATTCAGATTAGAATTCGCTAGTCTACGACCTACCTTAATTAATCCTTCGGATTTATCTATGAAGGGATTAAGAAATCTCAACTTACATGTAGATGGAACTGGCATTTCCCTTTTTATAGCAGCGATTTCCGTTGTAAAGTACTTTGCTTGTACAAGTTTTAAAAGAGATTTTTCCGCATCTGCGTATTCCCTTTGTTTAAGGAATCCTGTTTCCTTAACGGTTGATTTTGAATTTTTAAAACCTGAAAGTATATATAAAGGCTAAAATTCTGATTAGTTTAAAAATCATTTTAGTGATAGAAAGTAACTGATCTAAAAATTTAGAGTCATTGTTTAAAGACAAAGTTAATTTGGGAACTGATTATTATTAATATAAAATTGATCAGTTAAGTCACTAGAATTTTGCTCAGTCCGATGAGAAGGTAAGCTTAATTTAGGGAAGTCCGTTCCTTTAAACCACAGTTCACTGGTTGCAAGGGTCTTGACGTCGAGTCCTCTTGAAATTAGGTCAGTGGAGTTGAGCTCAGAAGGAACATGTTGCCATTGGAAGTCCCTTGATAGCTGCTGAATTTGAGAAACTCTGTTGCTAACAAATGTCTTGAGCAAGTTAGATGGAGAGTTTATCCATGCAAGTGCTATGGTTGAGTCTGAATATAGTTTAATAGATTTTTTTTTGCATTTTTGATGCAGCTTTCACCTTGTGAATAAGTTTTGCGAGAAGTAGGCAAGAGCAGATCTCCAATCTGGGGATCGTCATGGATTTGATTGGTGCTAATCGTGATTTACTACAGAGTAGTTGATTGGTTGTCTTATTAGTTTGAACATAAATGACTGATCCATAAGCCTTTGAAGGAGCGTCAGCAAATCCGTTTAACACTATGAATTTTGTGCGAACTACCAGAAAACATCAGGGAACATGGATGGATTCGGTATCTTTTAGAGTTTGAATAAAGTTTCTCCATTGTGTGGACACATCTGGAGGTAGTGTCTCATTTCAGTCTAGTTTCAACAACGACAGTTGTTCCATACATATTTTAGCTTTCGCAATGACAGGTCCTAGAAGTCCGAGGGGATCGTAAATTCGGGCTATTTGTGAAAGCACGTCTCGTTTGGTGTAGTTGCAGTCTGTACTAATGGTTTCTTTGTACGCGAAGGAATCACCTGAACTGTCCCAGAGCATACCGAGAATTTTGACCATTACTTCCTCAGAACTACGGTCAAGCGAAAATTCTCGAAGTTCTATGGGTGGAGCCTTGTTGGAACACCATTTGTGCAGCGTCATGTCTCCTCGTTGGAGTAGCTGCGTTAATTCTGATTTGAGTTTTCAAACTCACTAACTTCTGAAGCACCAGAGAGGCAATAAGCCATGTAAAAATCCTGAGCAGTACCTCTGAAGCTAAATAAAAGTAATTTTCCTCATCTAGGGCAAGTTGTTGCAAATCCCTTGTTGCTAGGGATGGAGCGGACGCAGTTCCGTAAGTGACTGTTTTTAATTCATAAACTTTAGTTGGTGCGGTTTTACTGTTCTTCCATAGGATTTTTGAAGCATTGTCTGCGAAGAATTAACTTCAATCATCCGGAACATCTGTCTTATATCAGCTGTGAATGCATATGCGCGTACTTTCTAAATCTAATTAAAATTGAAAAAAGATCTTCCTGCATCACTCCTCCCTTGCACAGTAAATCATTTAATGAAAGCCCACTAGACCAGTGTTTCTCAAACTGTGGGGCGCGCCCCTGGGGGGGCGCGATGCACCTACAAGGGGGGCGCGAGAATATCGAAAATAAAAGTTTCAAAAAAAATGTATTTAGTAGAATGAAGAAAAAACCAAAAAATTCTGCGATTTTACATGATCAAAAATAAAAGCTTTTACTTCAAAACCTCATTTTTTAGCTATCTTTGATACTATAACCAAATAAAAAACGTTTCATTCGATTTGCTGTAATCCCATGATGAGAGATTTTTTTATTACGTTTCCTTTTCAAAGCGAAAATGCTACTCTTTTAGAGGAAAGACAAAATCCAGAGCCATAATCAAAAAACATCTTATGAAGATAAAAAGATCATCACTGATATATATTATTGCCATCAGCTGTAGGCAGCAGAATGTATTTGCTGCGGTTTGACCTTCGAGCTTACTTGTACGGTTAGTTATGTCCCTGCTCTTATGTATTTGTTTTTTCATTTAGGGAAGTTTGAAGGATTACTAAGCCAAGCATAATGAAAAACGTTTTACATAATTTTTTTAGAAACATCCATATCGTAATAAATACACTTTTAATCCGGGAGCGGTCACGTCGAGCACACAGTGCACGAAATCGGTAATTCTAGCAAAATTGTTTAATTGTTATCAATGGCCCTGACACTATCCTCCTGTTTGACAATCTTAACGTGAACTAAAATATATTTGTCACATATCTCCCTCTTTTTTGGGAGTGACAGACGTTTTTCTTACGATCTTTAGGTACTTGTTTTGTCTGAGTTCCCAGTGTGATAACTTTTTTTCCGAAATGTTTTCTGTGTCCTTAAAAGTAGGTGAGTATATTTTCTCTTTATGAAATTATTCACTGGAATTATGATATTTATTGTGTACTATAAAAATAATTATAAAAAAAGGATTGGGGTGACTCAAATAACCTCGCTCGACCATTAGTATCAAATGCCCGCCTGCTCCAGGGTTAAAACACGTTGAAGTCTTTTCACTTTAAAAATATTAAAAATAATACAATTATTCTTCATCAGATTTTTTTTTTATTGTTCATTATTCAACATCAATTCTAAATGCTAATTCTTTGAGACTTAAAATTACAGTTCGCTTAAAACTAATTATAATTTGAGCAATCATTTTAAAAAAAATAATTTTACATTTTTGTAAACATTGTCGCACGCTTGGCTTTATTCTCCTTACAATTAAGCGATTATATCAATAATGTTTTATTTTCTTATAAATGAACTCGTGCAAAGAGCGGGTACTTCAGTCGGTACTTCCATGGGCTTGTCTTACAGAGCAAAGTTTTTCAAAGGAATGCTTATGATTAGAAATTGACCCTCTGAGTTATTTTTCTACATTTAGCTGATATCTATATTTTGTCTTCTAAGCAACCACCGCATTTTGCAATATGTTCCAATTTAAAAATTAGAGAAAGGAAAAATAGCATAATATAATTATCCTATCACTTATTTTTTTTTTTTTTACTCAAAAGTAACATGTACGAAATTTAATACTCTTGTCATGAATTTGTACGGTTTATAATAAAGATTGTTGCTTTAGCGTCAAAGTGCATTATTATTGCATTCAGTACATTATTAATGTATAAGGGGGGCACGATAAAAATTGTGATTGAAAAGGGGGGCGCCAGTATTGAAAGTTTGAGAAGCACTGCACTAGACGTTTTTGCACTAGCATTGAAAACTACTCTGACACGAGTCGTTTTTGCTCCATAGACGTAACACCCCGTGATGTGGGAAGTAGTACCCGTTTTCGATATCTGAATCTTCCTTAACTTCTTCCATATGTTGTAATAATTCATATTCATTGAGGAATTCTGAATAAAGCGTTTGCATGGCGGGGTCGCGTTCTAAACGTGTCCATAATTGATCTAACCTTTTTGAAGCGATTGCCTTAGAATTTCCTAATATTCCCTCAGAAGAATCAGGTTTGAATGGCATTTCAACGACGAATTTCCCATCCGGTTTCCGTAAATGCGTTTTCTCAAAATGATCATTGCAATATTTTAGTTCATCACTGTAAACTTCGGTTGTCTCTACTTCTTCTATTTCGCAAAAGCGCTTAAGAGTTTTATCAAGAATGTCTAAGTTCTTCGTTAAAAAACAATTTTTAGGTGTATTATAGAAATTATTATCTGAAACAACACCTGAGACAAGATAACCGAAAACACTTGATTGCAAAAATACATTTTCTGCAATTTTTATTTTATCGTTGTTTAAAAATGAAAATAATAGTTCTGCACCCAACAGAAAGTCCATCTTTTTTGGGGGATATGAAAAGAAGGATCTAATAGTTTAACTTGTCTGGGAATATTTCAGTTCGAAATATTTAGTCTTTTAGAAGGTGTAAAATTTGCAATATTTGGAACAATTAATAAATCTATCTCCCAAAATGAATCGTTATTTTCATCCAATAAAACAGATGTCACTTTTTTTCTTTACATTTAATGACGATTCATTCAAACCGCAAATTGGAATGATTACTCTTTCTCTCTTTAAACCCAAATTATATGTGCTGCAGCTGAAGAAAGAAATGATGACTCGCTAGCGCTATCCAGAACAGCTCTCATTGCTTTAAATTCTCCATAAGTGCCTCTCACATAAACTATCGCTGTGTTTATTAGAATACTTTTATTCCCGTTACAAAAAAGAGAAAGACGGGTTGGCGCAGAAGTCGAGGCAACTGGCGCCTGCGTTTTGATTAGATTTTAAATTATTAGTCTGTTGATTTCTTTCCTGTAAGTGTGTAGGAGCCTGGATCATTACTTCGTTTGCTGAATTATGACTAATCGGCGAGGAATATTTCTGTAGCAATGTATGATGATCTAGTTTTTTCTTGAATACGAAACACGAACTTTTAGACTTACATCTAGTTAAGGGGTGAAGGTCAGATAAGCAGTTTTTGCAAAGCCTGTTTCTTTGCTCTAAATCCCACCTTTCCCATAATTTCATTTCCTTAAATGCGTTACAGTTGTAAAGTGGGTGAATTTGTGTTCTACAAGCAACACAGAATTTTGAAATTTATCTGTTCTTACAAAAAATGATTTTGATCTCTCGTTATTAAATTTAGATAAAATGTTAGCTTGAATGTTGTTTAAAATTTGGCACCTTCTTTCTAAAATTTCAAAAAAAACCCCGTCAAATTCAGGTACATTGTTGTCCTTTAATGTTAATTCGTATTGTTTGCGGCTGTATCGATCTATTTTATCAAGAATGATATTTAACAACAACGCGTCCGCGACAATTTGTCTCTTTCAAATTCTAATATTTTTAATGACCTGAGATTTTTTAAAATTGTGTCCAATACGTAACGTAGATCCTTGCCTGATCCATGTTTTAGTGGCTGGATATTTAAAATATTCTTTATGTGACAGTTCACCATTAATCTTTTGTTCTCGTACCGTTGCTCTAAAGCTTTAAAGAGAGAATGAAAAGTATCATCTGCGGTTACTACGATTTTTGCTTCTCTTTTGAGAGATCCTCTTAAGTAATACAATTTTTCATTTTCAGAAAGTTCAGCATTTTCACTAATTATGCTATTGTGTGTGAATTGCGTTTTAAACAAGCTCCATTCCTCAATTTTTCCACTGAAATACGGAAGTGGAATTTTCGGAAGTTTAATAAGCGGTTTCTTCGAGTGTTCATTATTAATGTAGTTATCGGTTTCCTTCCGTATTTTTATAGATTTTAATTTATTAATAGAGGTTTTGTGACTTACCTCTAATTTTTGAATGTCTTCATCAACTTCGTTAATTGATGCTTCCACTTTCTGGAATTCTTTTTCTTTGGAAATGCGATAATACTCTTCTTTGAGCGCTTCATATTTTTGTTTTATATTGAGCACTGAGTCCAATTGAGCTTGAAGCTCAGAAATGTCCATTTTGCTTTGTCCTTCTGTGAGAACATTATTAAGTTTGGTTAGCTGGCTTTTGATGCCGCTGCGTTTGCGGTTTAGCGTAGTTATGCCCCACATAATCAAATGAAATAATTCTGAAGAATTTTTCATTATTTTAAATCCTTAAATCCATAGGTTCAGGCACACCTCCGGATCGCTATGGACCAAATGTGAGGAGATAGCGTAAGAAAATTTAGAGCGAGTGGACAAAAAAAGAGATGCGTTTATTATTATCAAAGTACATGCGAAGACTCATTGAAATTAGTAGGGTTGCCAAGTAGGCAAAATTACAGAGTGCGCCAAGAAAGGTGCTCCGTCGTCAAAGTCGTGTTTACAAGTACGCAACATCCCGCCCGGCGTTGAAATATGCAATGTTTCAATATATTTATATATATATATATATATATATATATATATATATATATATATATATATATATATATATATATATATATAATAACAACACTATTTCGACATATAAATTTAAAATGAAGCACAATAGTAACAATTGACATAATGAATACAATTAATAAAAATAGTTGAACAGATACAATATACGTTTTAATTTAAATCAAAATTACCTACAATTGGTACAATACAAATTTTAGAAATAGGCCTTTTGAAAATTCCCTTGGTGGTTTGGATATCCGCTACTCGGACATTACCATCTGGATCTGTATATACCTTAATTATTTTTCCTAGGGGCCACAGGTACGTTGGAAGTTGAATGTCCTTTATTAAAACTAACCAGTTTTAGGTTTTGTTTTTTAAGTAGCCACTTTGATCGCTAATGCAAGTGGCTTAAATAGCTGTGTTTCCACAATTTCCATATGGCAGAATAAATGGATGTTTCTTGGATGTTAAAATTCAGATTAGAATTCGCTAGTCTACGACCTACCTTAATTAATCCTTCGGATTTATCTATGAAGGGATTAAGAAATCTCAACTTACATGTAGATGGAACTGGCATTTCCCTTTTTATAGCAGCGATTTCCGTTGTAAAGTACTTTGCTTGTACAAGTTTTAAAAGAGATTTTTCCGCATCTGCGTATTCCCTTTGTTTAAGGAATCCTGTTTCCTTAACGGTTGATTTTGAATTTTTAAAAAAACCTGAAAGTATATATAAAGGCTAAAATTCTGATTAGTTTAAAAAAATCATTTTAGTGATAGAAAGTAACTGATCTAAAAATTTAGAGTCATTGTTTAAAGACAAAGTTAATTTGGGAACTGATTATTATTAATATAAAATTGATCAGTTAAGTCACTAGAATTTTGCTCAGTCCGATGAGAAGGTAAGCTTAATTTAGGGAAGTCCGTTCCTTTAAACCACAGTTCACTGGTTGCAAGGGTCTTGACGTCGAGTCCTCTTGAAATTAGGTCAGTGGAGTTGAGCTCAGAAGGAACATGTTGCCATTGGAAGTCCCTTGATAGCTGCTGAATTTGAGAAACTCTGTTGCTAACAAATGTCTTGAGCAAGTTAGATGGAGAGTTTATCCATGCAAGTGCTATGGTTGAGTCTGAATATAGTTTAATAGATTTTTTTTTGCATTTTTGATGCAGCTTTCACCTTGTGAATAAGTTTTGCGAGAAGTAGGCAAGAGCAGATCTCCAATCTGGGGATCGTCATGGATTTGATTGGTGCTAATCGTGATTTACTACAGAGTAGTTGATTGGTTGTCTTATTAGTTTGAACATAAATGACTGATCCATAAGCCTTTGAAGGAGCGTCAGCAAATCCGTTTAACACTATGAATTTTGTGCGAACTACCAGAAAACATCAGGGAACATGGATGGATTCGGTATCTTTTAGAGTTTGAATAAAGTTTCTCCATTGTGTGGACACATCTGGAGGTAGTGTCTCATTTCAGTCTAGTTTCAACAACGACAGTTGTTCCATACATATTTTAGCTTTCGCAATGACAGGTCCTAGAAGTCCGAGGGGATCGTAAATTCGGGCTATTTGTGAAAGCACGTCTCGTTTGGTGTAGTTGCAGTCTGTACTAATGGTTTCTTTGTACGCGAAGGAATCACCTGAACTGTCCCAGAGCATACCGAGAATTTTGACCATTACTTCCTCAGAACTACGGTCAAGCGAAAATTCTCGAAGTTCTATGGGTGGAGCCTTGTTGGAACACCATTTGTGCAGCGTCATGTCTCCTCGTTGGAGTAGCTGCGTTAATTCTGATTTGAGTTTTTCAAACTCACTAACTTCTGAAGCACCGGAGAGGCAATAAGCCATGTAAAAATCCTGGAGTAGTACCTCTGAAGCTAAATAAAAGTAATTTTCCTCATCTAGGGCAAGTTGTTGCAAATCCCTTGTTGCTAGGGATGGAGCGGACGCAGTTCCGTAAGTGACTGTTTTTAATTCATAAACTTTAGTTGGTGCGGTTTTACTGTTCTTCCATAGGATTTTTGAAGCATTGTCTGCGAAGAATTAACTTCAATCATCCGGAACATCTGTCTTATATCAGCTGTGAATGCATATGCGCGTACTTTCTAAATCTAATTAAAATTGAAAAAAGATCTTCCTGCATCACTCCTCCCTTGCACAGTAAATCATTTAATGAAAGCCCACTAGACCAGTGTTTCTCAAACTGTGGGGCGCGCCCCCCTGGGGGGCGCGATGCACCTACAAGGGGGGCGCGAGAATATCGAAAATAAAAGTTTCAAAAAAATGTATTTAGTAGAATGAAGAAAAAACCAAAAAATTCTGCGATTTTACATGATCAAAAATAAAAGCTTTTACTTCAAAACCTCATTTTTTAGCTATCTTTGATACTATAACCAAATAAAAAACGTTTCATTCGATTTGCTGTAATCCCATGATGAGAGATTTTTTTATTACGTTTCCTTTTCAAAGCGAAAATGCTACTCTTTTAGAGGAAACACAAAATCCAGAGCCATAATCAAAAAACATCTTATGAAGATAAAAAGATCATCACTGATATATATTATTGCCATCAGCTGTAGGCAGCAGAATGTATTTGCTGCGGTTTGACCTTCGAGCTTACTTGTACGGTTAGTTATGTCCCTGCTCTTATGTATTTGTTTTTCATTTAGGGAAGTTTGAAGGATTACTAAGCCAAGCATAATGAAAAACGTTTTACATAATTTTTTAGAAACATCCATATCGTAATAAATACACTTTTAATCCGGGAGCGGTCACGTCGAGCACACAGTGCACGAAATCGGTAATTCTAGCAAAATTGTTTAACTGTTATGAATGGCCCTGACACTATCCTCCTGTTTGACAATCTTAACGTGAACTAAAATATATTTGTCACATATCTCCCTCTTTTTTGGGAGTGACAGACGTTTTTCTTACGATCTTTAGGTACTTGTTTTGTCTGAGTTCCCAGTGTGATAACTTTTTTTCCGAAATGTTTTCTGTGTCCTTAAAAGTAGGTGAGTATATTTTCTCTTTATGAAATTATTCACTGGAATTATGATATTTATTGTGTACTATAAAAATAATTATAAAAAAAGGATTGGGGTGACTCAAATAACCTCGCTCGACCATTAGTATCAAATGCCCGCCTGCTCCAGGGTTAAAACACGTTGAAGTCTTTTCACTTTAAAAATATTAAAAATAATACAATTATTCTTCATCAGAATTTTTTTTTATTGTTCATTATTCAACATCAATTCTAAATGCTAATTCTTTGAGACTTAAAATTACAGTTCGCTTAAAACTAATTATAATTTGAGCAATCATTTTTAAAAAAAATAATTTTACATTTTTGTAAACATTGTCGCACGCTTGGCTTTATTCTCCTTACAATTAAGCGATTATATCAATAATGTTTTATTTTCTTATAAATGAACTCGTGCAAAGAGCGGGTACTTCAGTCGGTACTTCCATGGGCTTGTCTTACAGAGCAAAGTTTTTCAAAGGAATGCTTATGATTAGAAATTGACCCTCTGAGTTATTTTTCTACATTTAGCTGATATCTATATTTTGTCTTCTAAGCAACCACCGCATTTTTGCAATATGTTCCAATTTAAAAATTAGAGAAAGGAAAAATAGCATAATATAACTATCCTATCACTTATTTTTTTTTTTTTACTCAAAAGTAACATGTACGAAATTTAATACTCTTGTCATGAATTTGTACGGTTTATAATAAAGATTGTTGCTTTAGCGTCAAAGTGCATTATTATTGCATTCAGTACATTATTAATGTATAAGGGGGGCACGATAAAAATTGTGATTGAAAAGGGGGGCGCCAGTATTGAAAGTTTGAGAAGCACTGCACTAGACGTTTTTGCACTAGCATTGAAAACTACTCTGACACGAGTCGTTTTGCTCCATAGACGTAACACCCCGTGATGTGGGAAGTAGTACCCGTTTTCGATATCTGAATCTTCCTTAACTTCTTCCATATGTTGTAATAATTCATATTCATTGAGGAATTCTGAATAAAGCGTTTGCATGGCGGGGTCGCGTTCTAAACGTGTCCATAATTGATCTAACCTTTTTGAAGCGATTGCCTTAGAATTTCCTAATATTCCCTCAGAAGAATCAGGTTTGAATGGCATTTCAACGACGAATTTCCCATCCGGTTTCCGTAAATGCGTTTTCTCAAAATGATCATTGCAATATTTTAGTTCATCACTGTAAACTTCGGTTGTCTCTACTTCTTCTATTTCGCAAAAGCGCTTAAGAGTTTTATCAAGAATGTCTAAGTTCTTCGTTAAAAAACAATTTTTAGGTGTATTATAGAAATTATTATCTGAAACAACACCTGAGACAAGATAACCGAAAACACTTGATTGCAAAAATACATTTTCTGCAATTTTTATTTTATCGTTGTTTAAAAATGAAAATAATAGTTCTGCACCCAACAGAAAGTCCATCTTTTGGGGGATATGAAAAGAAGGATCTAATAGTTTAACTTGTCTGGGAATATTTCAGTTCGAAATATTTAGTCTTTTAGAAGGTGTAAAATTTGCAATATTTGGAACAATTAATAAATCTATCTCCCAAAATTAATCGTTATTTTCATCCGATAAAACAGATGTCACTTTTTTTCTTTACATTTAATGACGATTCATTCAAACCGCAAATTGGAATGATTACTCTTTCTCTCTTTAAACCCAAATTATATGTGCTGCAGCTGAAGAAAGAAATGATGACTCGCTAGCGCTATCCAGAACAGCTCTCATTGCTTTAAATTCTCCATAAGTGCCTCTCACATAAACTATCGCTGTGTTTATTAGAATACTTTTATTCCCGTTACAAAAAAGAGAAAGACGGGTTGGCGCAGAAGTCGAGGCAACTGGCGCCTGCGGTTTGATTAGATTTTAAATTATTAGTCTGTTGATTTCTTTCCTGTAAGTGTGTAGGAGCCTGGATCATTACTTCGTTTGCTGAATTATGACTAATCGGCGAGGAATATTTCTGTAGCAATGTATGATGATCTAGTTTTTTTTTTTTTTTTCTTGAATACGAAACACGAACTTTTAGACTTACATCTAGTTAAGGGGTGAAGGTCAGATAAGCAGTTTTTGCAAAGCCTGTTTCTTTTTGTTCTAAATCCCACCTTTCCCATAATTTCATTTCCTTAAATGCGTTACAGTTGTAAAGTGGGTGAATTTGTGTTCTACAAGCAACACAGAATTTTGAAATTTATCTGTTCTTACAAAAAATGATTTTGATCTCTCGTTATTAAATTTAGATAAAATGTTAGCTTGAATGTTGTTTAAAATTTGGCACCTTCTTTCTAAAATTTCAAAAAAAACCCCGTCAAATTCAGGTACATTGTTGTCCTTTAATGTTAATTCGTATTGTTTGCGGCTGTATCGATCTATTTTATCAAGAATGATATTTAACAACAACGCGTCCGCGACAATTTGTCTCTTTCAAATTCTAATATTTTTAATGACCTGAGATTTTTAAAATTGTGTCCAATACGTAACGTAGATCCTTGCCTGATCCATGTTTTAGTGGCTGGATATTTAAAATATTCTTTATGTGACAGTTCACCATTAATCTTTTGTTCTCGTACCGTTGCTCTAAAGCTTTAAAGAGAGAATGAAAAGTATCATCTGCGGTTACTACGATTTTTGCTTCTCTTTTGAGAGATCCTCTTAAGTAATACAATTTTTCATTTTCAGAAAGTTCAGCATTTTCACTAATTATGCTATTGTGTGTGAATTGCGTTTTAAACAAGCTCCATTCCTCAATTTTTCCACTGAAATACGGAAGTGGAATTTTCGGAAGTTTAATAAGCGGTTTCTTCGAGTGTTCATTATTAATGTAGTTATCGGTTTCCTTCCGTATTTTTATAGATTTTAATTTATTAATAGAGGTTTTGTGACTTACCTCTAATTTTTGAATGTCTTCATCAACTTCGTTAATTGATGCTTCCACTTTCTGGAATTCTTTTTCTTTGGAAATGCGATAATACTCTTCTTTGAGCGCTTCATATTTTTGTTTTATATTGAGCACTGAGTCCAATTGAGCTTGAAGCTCAGAAATGTCCATTTTGCTTTGTCCTTCTGTGAGAACATTATTAAGTTTGGTTAGCTGGCTTTTGATGCCGCTGCGTTTGCGGTTTAGCGTAGTTATGCCCCACATAATCAAATGAAATAATTCTGAAGAATTTTTCATTATTTTAAATCCTTAAATCCATAGGTTCAGGCACACCTCCGGATCGCTATGGACCAAATGTGAGGAGATAGCGTAAGAAAATTTAGAGCGAGTGGACAAAAAAAGAGATGCGTTTATTATTATCAAAGTACATGCGAAGACTCATTGAAAATAGTAGGGTTGCCAAGTAGGCAAAATTACAGAGTGCGCCAAGAAAGGTGCTCCGTCGCCAAAGGCGTGCTTACAAGTACAGAACAAAAAATACATCTAAAAAAATATACTATTTCGCATTGAAATAGTACAGCAATTTTAAAATACAGGTACTTTAATAATGAATAAATAATTTATTAATAAATAATAAAAACAAACTTATTTTTCATTAATTATAAAAAACACTTTTCAGTAATTGATGATGAAAAGAATAATTTACTCTTTTACAAAGTAATCACTGGATTACTTTTAAAGATTTTTTAGAGTATCGAAAGTAAATTAAAAAAAGTTTTTAAAAACATAAATTTTTACCTTTGTGCTAAAAATTTTTTTCATTTTTGTTATACTATTATTTTTTTTTTGGAAAACTTTCTTTACTTCGGTTAAACACCGAAAACACCTTACATTAACTACTTTAAAAATAATGATTTTTTTTCATCAAGCTTCATTGTGCTTCTATTCTTTTACTTCAAAGTTCTTAAAAGAAAAGAAGAAACTACTTGGTTCTTTCACATTTTGCTTCATAAAACCGGGATTCTGTTTTTTTCAAACGTGGCATTATCTTTTTTTTCTTTTTAGCTTAGAATTCTTGAATTAATAAGATTTTTTTTAAAAAAAATGAGAAACACACAGGACGAAAGAGATTATCACATAAAACACCGATTTTAAGCCTACAAGAATTATGAGAAAAGTGAAAAGAGACGACTCGAATAGTTGTTAGCACCAATACGTACGTCTAAATAACGAGGGACGGACTACACAATAGTATACTTGAATTTATTTGAATACTCTATGAATTCGAAGACTCTTGGTCAGCGATGCTCATTCTGCGACCCTCCGAGCCTTTTTAAGTGGCCCGATTATGGTCCATTGCTGTGAAAAATTTACTTATTTGCGATCATTGTATAAAAATTTGGTGGGAAATTATTTGTCAAGAAATCAAATATATCAAATTTGCATTTTGCTGTCGATTTCGTACCATTACCACTTGATATTGTTCTTCTGTTTGGTACGGTTACAATAAGTGATAACAGACAACAGTGGAGTAGCGACAATTTTATGTCTGGAATTAATTTTTAACTACTGTTCATATCTTTCAACTGAAAAATATTCAAACAAAAATAAATCGTTTAAAGAAGATTAGGAGGTTAGCTATTTTTAAGGAAAAACAAACATGGATGAGTAATTGTATGATTATTGTCACGAAAGTTCTCTCTGTATTTAAAAAAATACAAATAAACAGGAATCATTCAATGACATTTTTTTGAAGATCTCTTTCAAGAGGTAATAAATAGGTTTTCTTGTATAATCTTTGAAACAGCAACAAAGTGTTTTCTCAGTGGTAGTATCACAGCGGTAACAAAGACATCCGATGATTTTTTTTATAATATTGGTGATCATATGAAACTGTTTATTGATGTAGAAATTGGGATCTCATAAATGCTTCTAATTTAGTGTCAGTGACAAAAAATGTATATAATAGTAACAATACAAAAATACAAAACAGGAATTATAGTATTTGATCAATTTTCCACATTTAAAATTTCCAATGTTATTTTGGCCTTAAGGCCTTCCCCCTTCCCCCACTTAACCTCATGTTGCGTCTCGCGTGAATTAACTAACAAATGTAACTAAATGCGGCCTCCGTGAAATAGCTGACTTATGCATGCAGCCCATCAGAAGAAAAGATTGAGTACCCCTGCGCTAGGTAGATTGCAAGATGTTTTATTTATGCATAACGATGTCTTATTGATAAAATAGAAATCAATGAACTTTTATCCCCGAGATAAACATACAAATTTTTAAAAGTTAGTTAATTTCCATCAATGATTCAATGTTTGTCTATGCCTTTACAGGATACAACGTAATTCAGGGCTGCCTTTAGCCCTAAACAATCTAGGCACATGCCCCGGGTGCAAGATGTTTTGGGGCTCAAAATGAGAAAAAAAATAGAATTATAGTGAATGTAACACCGATTCAAAGCTCCAAACACAAGGTTAGAGATATTCAGAAATTTTCAGGAAAAACTTGCTAGAAGATGTGACAAAATTGCTGAATTCTAGGCGTTAAGCTACCACAAAGGCATCCATGATGAACAGTTGGGGCAAGTGCAATATTTCAAAAATTACATAAAGTTGGTAGAGATTTAATATGAAAATTAAAAGAAAAAAAGCTCTTAAAGGTTTCAGGCTGCTATGCACTCAAAATGATATTACAACTGAAATTGTTTACAACGATGTCATTGACGATTTTGCAATGACCAAAGCGGGGAGATATCCTTTATTGTTTAAGTACAATGGCAGTGACTCAACAAAGAATAAGGATGTTGAAAAGTAAAAGATAGTAAAATGATAAGCTATGAAAAATATGACATAATTAAGAAGTTGTAAACAGTTTATACTATAATTTATACTTTATACTGTAATTGCAAGTGATTACATTAATTTGTTATAGCAGTTTACATAGAGTCGTCGGTGGCTCTTGATACCGTAAGGTAAGAACTGAACAAGAGCGGCCGAGCCTAGTCAGACTAGGTCATGACGGGTCCATCAGTGGTGAATAATGGAAAGACTCGCCAAAGAACAAAAACAGAGAAAGGGAAAAGAGTAAGAGATTTAAGGGAAAATCCATCCCAAAACAAAATTGACAAAGTTAGAACTACATTAAGAATATGCTCTGGAAATAGAGAGGTGTAAAAGTTTGAAGTTCCTAGGACGCAAGGGAGGTTAAAAACGACCCAGACGAAATTGAAAAAAATATGAGTTTGTAGGAAGATTATTTTCTAATTATATAATCTAGATGAAAAATCCTATAGAAAATTAATCTATATCAGGAGATTATGCATACGTGTGTAAATGTTAGATTTAAAATATAGAATTTTTTATACGACAGATCTTTGAACTTTGTAAAATTATTATGATAAATGAATAAATTATATTTTCTAATTAAACCGGCATTTCTCGTGCAGGGTATGCCATACCACCTAAGTTTTTTTCAAGAATCCATCTAAACCTTTTACAATAAATGAATAGTTTCTCGTGAAGCTGATTTAAGGTCATATCATTCGAGGGGCCCTAACTTGTAGGAGAATTTTAAGTATATATTTTTGTGAATACCGTCTATTTAGGTATGCCATATCCTGCGCGAGAATCACCGCTACAATTCTAAATGCATTATCACGCTTTAAAATATTTCTTATGCAATGACGTATTATTGTAGTTATGATAAAGAAATGTGATATTGAAGTATTTTAGTAGATATAGTACAAAAGTATTTTCGGTTGATTGAAGTCTTTTTGCAAGGCTGAGGAGGAAGAATCGAATGATGAAAAGCATAATAGCAAGTATGATTCCTCTGCTGAAGTCTATTCAGATTTTTTAACTGAGGGATCAATTATCCTCCTTGATAAAATGACTACATCATGTATAATGGGTAGAAAATGTAATCGGTAGACTGCGACAATATTTGTTTGTGTTGTTGAACGTTACCACAGTAAATACGCAAATTATTTTGTTAGGTAGTCAGAAACCACCTACTAAACATCGCGCCAGACATTGATTTCCGAAGTGTTTGGGATTTCAATTTGCAGATGAAAGTAAATAATGTAAAAACCAGCAAGAAATGCTTCTACGAAATTAAAAATAAATTAAGATTTTGTGAAAGCATCGCATTCACTCGCGATGAAGACTGATGGAGTGTATAAACAATGTGCTGAATACCCTAATAAAAAGAACAGAAAAACTAAATTTACATGTGGAAAGTGCAAAAATCATATTGTATTTCCTACTTTTCTTCCTTTTTCACCTTTGTATGCAAATATTACGGCAGAAATAGAATGTTAACTCCTTTGGGTATGAGATACCCTGCGCGTGAAGTTCCGTTCGTTTTTTTACGCGTGAATTTCTAGTCTAAAAAAAATACTTTATTTAAAAAAAAACTGGATCCGAGATAAAGCAACTACATTGAGTGTGAAGATATGCAAGATGACATGAAACTACGTTAATTGGACGCTGAGTGAAAACAGAAGGACCATACCAGTTCTGGGGAAAAATAAATAAACATTTCATATGACTTGGTTAAGTGATTACTAGCACATTTTTTGAAATGTGGAAAATTGAAAGACCCCATCCCATCGGTAGAACTGACAAAAAAATGCATACTAACATAATCGTACATAAACATATTATTGTTCACAATAACAAATTTAGTAAAATTAATTACTGGCTTAGTTAAAATTGACATAGTTCGTTTAAAACGGGAGATTAAAAATTGATGCTTGCGTATTTTTATTCCTCATAAGAACAAAAACATAACAATTTAATTCTAAGCAAGTTATTTCTAAAAATAATCCATTTTGTCAAGAATCTAAAATGATGCAACACTTGCTAATCTTCTATCAGTAGTAGTTATTGCCATTTTTTTAAAAAAAAAACAACAACATTATGGTACCTGTCTATACGTTCGGAATTTCGATGAAAAAGCATATAAATGAGTAATTGTTTTTTTTCATTTAGTTTCACATGAATTAGAATATGCATATAAAACTGTTTTACGTATATTATACTATAACAAGTATTTAAATCCTATTTTTTAACAAAAAATCAGGAAAGAATGAAATATTTTCAAAACTTTATTTTTTGATAAATGAATTTATAATAATAATATATTGCCTATATATATAGCTGAGATTTCTGTGGAGAAACTGAACTAAGGTTTTTTTAAACATATGATTCAGAAGTGGATTTATTCCTATTTTAATGAATTTCAGCAAAAACAAAAATGTAACAAAAATCACTAGTCATTACTTATTTTGATCGTAGCTCTGAAAGTAATCTGGAATTTTCACATTTAAAAAAAAATATGCTAGTCACATTACTGAACTTTGGGGATTTGCAATTTATTTTTTCCAGAACTGGTATGATCCCTCTTTTCACACCATGTCCCCTTGACTTTGAGTTTCAAGATACCGCTACATATTTACATTTTTACTAATTGAAAGCAAATGATTGTGTTTCCTGAAAATTGCTTGAGAAAAAGTTCATTTCAATAAATAAGTTGCTAAGGTATATACACTGACGATAAGTATTAGATAAATTAGAAAATTTTGAGTGGCATAATACTCAATTCCTAATGGAATTTATTGTAATATCTTTATGAATTAGAAATCTATCGAAAACTTTCATTTTAAGGCTATTTCCTTTTAAACACTGGCATAATTGTAAACATGTGTGTGTGAAATGGAGTAGAAAAAATATTTTTCATATTTATTGCAACGTTAACTATCAACCCCAAGTAAAAAGTATATCAAAAAGTCATATATATTTTCAAAGTTCTAAGTTATTTCATTAATCATCATGAGTTATATTCTGCATTATATAAGATAAACTATCAAATAACTATATTTAGCTCCATAGAAAAAGTTGAAGTTACCTCAAATTCCGTGTTTCATCAATAACTTCGTTAAAATAAACATATATCATTCATTTTTAGATTTCATCTATTTCAATAAATGTAAGAAAGCCACTATGGCTATGTTGCTTCCCAATCTAATCCAATGGAGAGACAAATATTTCAGCAACATTTGTACTTGTTATTTCCCAGACCGTATTCACAATCCATCAATATGAATTTCTGCTTCTTCCACATCAAAGGTTCGATGTACAGACTGTAAATTTAGCACTACGAAGAAATATTTATTTCAAAAGCAGCATATCAACTAAAGTTAGGAAGAATAAAATCATAAACATCACATTCCAATTCTTAAAAAAATATTCCTTTAACATATGATTTAGAAATAAATTATTTATTTAAAAATTTACTTTCACGAGAAAAATCAACTATACAGTTGGGAAAAGAAAGTAAATTTAATAAATATTAAAATTTAAAGCTATGTTGTATCCCGTATTATAAAAACTTATATTCCTTTTTGATAATGCACGTTTCCACTTGAACTAATGAAAAATAACTTTGTGATAACCAGTTCATTAGTTACATAATAAACTGTTAAAATTCTGCTACTGATTTTATACTATAAATCATTGTATTCGAAGATGAATTATTCAAACGGTATATTTTAAAACATATAGTATCATAAATAAGGTTCCATTCATTTGTAACGTAATGATAAAATAATTATTAGAAAATTCAAACATCATTTTTTTTGTTTCTACATGACAGTATATAATTTTAAATAATTGTTTTCAAAAAGTTGGGCAACAAACTCAATAAAAATAGTTATTTGTATTATCAGTGCTCGAATATATATTTACATAGTTTTTTTCCTTAAAAGTGTAAAACAAATACTTAAGTAAGTGGCATATCGTACAAAGCTGTAAATTGTAAATATATAAAATATAAAAAAAAATTCCAACATAAATATTCTTCAATAATACAGCTTGGATATTGTGAATATACACAGATATGTTAAATTTAAATGATATGTTTTTTTCTCGCCTTAACTATATAAGAAATCATTTGAGTAATTAGAAATTAAGAAATGAGAAACTGAGTGGCAACATTTTGTATTTAACAGATGATGAAAACACAGTTGCGCAAACTGGAATACAATACATGTAGTATGGAATAAAATAAAAAAGGCTTTATTGAAATCATTATATCGTTACAGATGATTTTCTGCCCAATAATAATAACAACACATATAAGTTCCTTAGTTTGAGACATGTCCTCATCTTATTGTAATGGTTGCTTCGCATCGTTTCTCTCTACTCAGCATCAGAGTGTCCAAGAGTTCAGAGTGTCCATTTCTCAATCACCATCTTTTTAAAGTGCTGAGGTATCCCCGTAGATAACATGATGTAGCAGGGCGTCTTCTCAAAGCAACCCCCAGCTGCTCTGTTGAATTCAAATCAATGTAGAAGAATGAGTGATATCTTCTTTTTCTAGTAGTATCTGAACATTAGAAGTTCGGTGTGGATGTGTATTGGAATCCATAAAAAAGACGCATTGGCTGTGCAACAGAACGTTTTCGAAACCATAGAGGTCTATTCATCTCCGTACCACCAGAACGGTGCCATTCAGTGATGTTACTGGGGTCAAACTTCATTCCGACCTCTCTCCAAATCAACTAGCGTTGAGATCGCTTGTGACAATGAAACGCCTCTCCTACGTAAAGATATGACTTCATTCATGACATATCCAGTTTTTCTGCTCACTACCTCTCTCTAAACAGTGCAACATATAACAAGCTTTCAAAGGGATATAGCGTTCAGGATGGCGGGTGAATAGACTAACTTTAGGAAGGTGTCTGTCCACAGTGAACTGCGAACATTTAACTAAAAGCGATAAAAGTTTTAATTGATGTTAGTGAATTTTTATAATCATTTATATTTTTATTATTGTTTGCATATCCGAGCTCTAAAATGTTGATTTAATTTATAAATTTGAAATACGTTATACAACATGACGTAATTTTTGTTCCTACTTTTATAAAATAACTACGCAGGAGGAGGGTTAAAATTCACACGCTAATATATTAGTGGAAAAAAATATATATATTTACTTTCAATATAACAGTTGAAGAAATATAAGATTTATATATAAAAAAACTGACCTAACTAATGTTATTATGCAACAATAACAATATTGCCGCACGCATAATTTGCTACAGGTCCCGATAGCCGAGTTGGCAGAGCGTTGGACTGAACTTCCTCAGGTCTCGGGTTCGAATCCCGGCACCGGCAGATTTATCCAAAGACTGGAATTTTGTTGGTAGCCCATACGATGGCAAGACATTCCCTTTCTGTGGTGGAATAATTCTTTTCTGCTTTTGTCAGAGTTCTAGAAGCGTATGCTATAACTTTCTCGACATTATTCTGAATTTGTACTAGGACAGCTCCGATACCGTACCCGCTTGCATCAGTATGGATTTCTGTAGAAGCTCTTTCGTCGTACATCCCCAATACTGGATCCGAAGTAAGTGCTTTCTTAAGACTGTTAAATGCTTCCACCTCTTCAGGACCCCAATGAAACTCCACGCCACTTTTCAGCAACGACTGCAAAGGTTCGGCGAGATAACAGAAACCTTTAATAAATCTTCTAAAGTATGAACAAAGGCCAAGAAAACTTCGTATGTGTCATGTATATTCTTTGGAGTGGGAAAATTTCTTACGGCTTTTATTTTGTCGGGATCGGGACGAACGCCATTACTAGATACAAGATGGCCTAGAATCTTTACTTCTTGAGCAGCAAAAAGACACTTCTTTGAATTTAATTTAAAACCATCTTCCTGAAGACATTTTAGAACAAGTCTTAATCGTATAAGATGGTCTTCAAAAGTTTCTGAGAACACTATTATGTCATCTAGGTAACAAAGACACATAGTCCATTCAAAATGGCGTAGCAAATTGTCTATCATTCTCTCGAAGGTCGCAGGTGCATTACAGAGACCAAACGGCATGACTTTAAACTCGTATAAGCCTTCGGGGGTAATAAATGCCGTCTTTTCACGATCCGCTTCGTCTATTTCTATTTGCCAATAACCAGATCGGAGATCCATGGAAGAAAAGAACTTGACACCTTTCAGACAGTCGAGCGTATCGTCAATACGAGGCAGAGGATAAACGTCTTTTTTCGTGACGCTATTCAGCTTGCGATAATCGACGCAAAAACGCCAACTACCGTCTTTTTTTCTTACGAGCACAACGGGTGATGACCAAGGACTTTCAGAGGGTTGGACGATACCTTCATCAAGCATTTTCTGAACCTCTGCATGAACGATGCGTCTTTCAGTCGGCGAGACTCTGTAGGCTCGTTGGTTGATTGGAGCATGATCACCAGTAAAAATCCTGTGTTTCACATTCGTCTTCGCGGCTGTCGACTTGTCGGTCTTCGTATGTCATGGAGTGCCAAAGGAGAAAATCCGTTCCTCAACGACTACCTGGACGTTTAGTTCCCATCCCTCCAGCTATAGCTCCTTTCCATCGCATTGGAATTGATCTCCTTGGGAGATTTCCAAAGTCTGCTCATGGAAACAAATGGATAATAGTCTGCACGGATTACTCAACGCGATATGCAATAACAAAAGCCTTGCCGACAGCCGAAGTCGACGAAATAGCGAAGTTCTTACTTGAAGAAATTGTCCTCAGGCACATGGAGCCCCTCGAGTAATTATCACAGATCGTGGAGCCGTCTTTCGATCCAGACTTGTTTCCTCTCTCGTCGACTTGTGTAACATTGATCGTCGTTTCACAACGGCGTATCATCCCCAAACAAATGGACTGACGGAGCGCTTCAATAAGACCTTGGCCGACATGTTGTCAATGTATGTGGATGTAGAGCAGAAAAATTGGGATGAAATTCTACCATTTGTAACCTTCGCTCATAATACCGCTAAACAAGAGACCACAGGTTTTACGCCGTTCTATTTACTTCATGGTCGTGAAGCGGAAACGACACTAGATACAATGCTACCATTCTGTCCTAACGATTTTGATGACAATAACATCACCAAGATAGCAGCCAGAGCCGAAGAATCACGACAGCTAGCCCGAGTGCACACTCTGAGAGCTCAAGACAAAGATCGTCGACGTTACGATTCCAAACACCAAATGGTATCCTACGCTCCCGGAGATCTCGTATGGATTTATACTCCAGTGAGAAAAGTCGGTCTCTCCGAAAAACTCTTAAGAAGGTATTTCGGACCGTATCAGGTGCTACGCCGTTTATCAGCCGTGATTTACGCAGTACAAGATTTTGATCCTTTTTCACGAAAAAGAAAACTAAGAGAAGTTGTCCATGTACTGCGTATGAAACCGTACCATGATCCCGCCGAGCAAATTGAAACCGAGGATATTCCTCCCAAATAATCATACAAAGGACCCATCACTCGTTCCAGAACAAAGACCCTTGAACAAAATAACAGCGGGGCGCTGTCTTTTTCGAGGGGAGCAATGCCGCACGCATAAATTGCTACCAGTCCCGATAGCCGAGTTGGCAGAACGTTGGACTGAACTTTCTCGGGTTCGAATCCCGGCCCCGGCAGATTTATCCAAAGACTGGAATTTTGTTCTCGTTTTTAATGTATTGTTTCTCTAGGTTGTAGATGAATCCAGATCATTCTTTAGAGTGCATACTGGGTATTTCTCGAATATTCCGAAGTGTATAAAAGCAGAGTTCATCGCCAGTTGGGCATGTTCTCAGTCCAGTGTTGTATCGAGCTCCCAGCGTTAGAATAAATCTAATTGTTTGTGTTTAATTGAACTGTGTACTTCTTTCGAACTCCGTGACAATATGAAAAAACTGCTTGCAAGAGTTAAATATTTTTAAGTGAAATAGGGCGCACAGCATTGTACAAAATTATTCCACTGTTTTTGTAGAACGAATGCCGAATCCTGTCACGTGTGCCTTGTACAACTTCCTTGCTTTTTCCAAATTAAATAATTATTTTTCTGCCTGCCAAGCTGTTCAACAGCTGCGATTAAGATGTTTTTCACAAATCTCAAGTTAGTGAAATGTATGTTATTTTGTGCATTAGGTTCTACATTAGCACATGTCATTTCCCAAAACGTCATGAACAACGTTGTCGATAGGAATCCTACTTTCTAGCCGAAAGACAATGGTGCGTAGGAAGTTGTAAAGCTGTAGAAAATTAAGAAATAATATTGTAGAAATAAGAAAATTATACATATCGAGATAATATAAAAACTCTCATTTGGGTTTCTCGTCTTTAAACCAGACATTTCTCATGTTATTCGTATAATAATGAGCTGATGTAGATGTAAGGATGGGTCCATCAGGGGTTTTACTCTTTCTATATAATGCTAATTTTAAGACTTAGACAATCGTGTATGATCCATTAAAAAGTACCAGTTCAGTCCAGTACCAAACAGAATACGTTGTGTATAACTACCTAATCAGCAAGTTTGTATACACATTAACTTCCCTTCATCATTTTTAAATTTTTTTTGCATTTTTGCGCTTAGATTTGTTTGCGTTGTGGAGAATTTGATCAATAATTTATTTTCTACAACTGGATATATACATTCGGCGTTAGATTATATGAAGCGCTTAATTTTGAATTTACAGCAGCAACGATCCCTATTTCTACACGCCATCGCGTTGTTTCCCTCTCAAGATTAAAATATAATTTTCCCTTCATGTTGCTTTTTAATTTCAATTTACGATGGATTTATAATAAATTCAGAATTTATAAGCACAATAAAAAGGTTAAAATGTGCACATATCTTGCATCTCTTAAATAAAGCTTTTTTCCCCATGTGATTGGTTAAATCCTTAACTTCCGGGAGAAAGTAACACGATTAGCGCTTTCCAGTGCTGCTGATTTTTGATTTTCCTACTGGCGCATATGTTTGTGCGGTGTATTGGAGGTAAGGAGGGTGAGAAAACGATCAATATGTACAAATTTCTCTAAAATAAGTAAACCCTTCTCAAGCACTTTCAAATTCATTTTATTGAATTCCGAATAACTATACTTATAGCTGTAGAACGCAAAGGATCGCACTTCGGAAAGTTGTATTTATACGCCAGGATCAGTTAAGACACTGATAATATGACAGGTACACTCGTGTGTACGCTCATGGCAAGTAAGATGCTAGTTTTGATTTTATTCACAATTATGTTTTATTCTATCATTAGCAAGACTATCAGTTATTTCCCTATTGCATTCGAGTGGCTCTTTCCAACGTTTTGTACAGTACCCAACGTAATAGCATTTATCACGCAAATAGATCATTATTTAGAGCATTTATCTAAATATTTGGGTATTTCTCAGGATTCATATTTCTAATACTTCTTTCTACTGTATTTTTCAGCTACAAAAATGAATAGCAATTGTATTGGTACATCAGGGATCATCTGCTTAATAATTGAAATTAAATTTATTTAATCACACATAGATTTATTTATAATATCTCCTCAAACTTAGTGAGCTTATGTGTTTTTCATAAATAATAAAAGAAAAATAATGACTATCACGATTGATAATTCTTTTATCAAAAATAAAATTTAAAAAAAACAAGAAATATGGTACAAAATATCCAAGTACAAAATAGAAACTCATCAATAATTCCCTATAAAAGGAAGCCAATAAAAAATTTGTACAGTATAAATAAATAAAAAAAACTGATTGAAAATTGAGACACTAATTTCATCGATTTAAACATTACATAATAAAGCCACAATAACACCTTCAATCCTACTTATATGAATTACTGCAACGAAACAGGTTGAACTGTCACGAAAAAGAAGTATATACCTTACACTAAGTCAAGAAAGTCAAAATTAGGCTGAAACAATTTATATTCCTTGTAAAAAAGATTTTTTAAAATATTATATTTTCGATTAAAATTCATTTTACCAAATTTCTTTTTTTATTAGGTATACGTAAATGACTAAGAAAACATAAAACTCTTTGCAGACATTATTATATTTAAATGTTAATAATTCCGGTGTTTTTTACTTCTTCTTTCCTCGTTTAAATTCAGGATGTAATAAAAAAGTAAAATGGCATTTTAAATATACACTCAGGAACATTGAAAATAGTGACCCAAGAAGGAAGCTAAGTACAATTGCGAAACTTTGCAGATAAGTACAACGTAATGTGATATGCAAATGATCCAAGTGTTATGCTCATACACGCCGAGGAGGCGCTACAATCAGGAAGAAGGTGCTATATAAGACAGCGCAAATTCAAAGATTCATAAACGTGACGATTTCCCGCCGATTGTAGGAAGACTTTGGTAAGCGAAACATGCCAGGTAAACGTGCTCGAAGACATTTCTCACAGTTAAGTGAGTTTGAGAGAAGCCTGAGCATCTCATGATGAAAACTGCAGGATGGTCGACACGCCGTGTTGCTGGCCAGGTGGATCGTTCGGAGTGTGCCGTTAGAAATTGTGGACACGAGAAGGTGCCCACGTGCGGAAAACCGGATCTGGAGCGACCAGGAAGACCACGAGGAGAGAGGACCGACGGATCGTGCGGCAAGCACTTGTGGACCACACAGTGAATTTTTCAACGATACGATCAGAGGTAGGCGTAGCAATTGCTCCACAAACAATTTCCAAACACCTTGCAGAAGCAAATCTTAAATCCAGCTCTCTTTCCGTGCACTCCCTTTAACACCGGAACATCGACAACTGTGTCTACAGTGGTGCAAAGCCAGATCAATGTGGAATATCACAGATTGACAAAAGGTTGTGTTTAGTGATGAATCCCGGTTTGTTTTGGGTACCGATGATAACCGTGTATGGATGTGGAGGCACCCTGGAGAGCGGTAAAATTCCCCCACACTGTTCTACGTCACAATGCACGCACAGCTGGTGTAATGGTCTGGGGGCCATAGCCTATGATAGCCGGTCCACTTTAATTGTGACGCTTGGAACCTTAACGGTCCAACGTTACGCTGATGATATTCTTTGACCCCATGTAGTACCTTTCCTAAATGGTCTCCCACGGGCAGTTTTACAGCAAATAATGCTCGTCCGCATACAGCAAGAGTTGGTCAAGTCTTCCTACGTCATTTCCAGACATTTCCAAGGACGGCCCGCTCCCCCGATTTGTCCCCTGTAGAGCAGGTATGGGATCAGCTAAAACGGCAGATGCCATCGTGTCACTCTGTACATGATTTAGTGTTGGCTGCTCAAGATTTGTGGGCCCATCTGTCTCAGGACAACATAAGGTGTCTAATCAACTCAATACCGGACCGTGTGGTGGCATGTATTGCAGCTGGAGGTGGTCCAACGCACTATTGAAGTTGCCCAGTATTTGTGTCGCTGTACACCCTGTATTCGTTTAATTGTCTTGTTTTTGAGATCAAGTGAATCTCTCACCTGTGTTATTATGTGTATTAAATTTCATTTCAATCCGATGCTTTCTTCTTGGGTCGCTATTTTCAATGTTCCTGAGTATATATATATATATATATATATATATATATATATATATATATATATATATATATATATATACACTGGCCTCAAAAAGTTAAGGTACAACCGGGTTTTTGTGTCTAATTTGCAAATGAATGAATGTAGAAATAAAAAATTTGGAGGATATGTGCATTAAATAGTTTTTTATTGAATGCGTCATAGAAATTTGTATAAGTGTATTGCAAAAACGATTTATAACAAAAAAAGCAATCTCTGCGGAAAAGTCCATTCTTGGAGAAAACAGCACATCACAGTGTTATGTGGAAAAATGGCATAAAAACAATACAAAAATGGGTTCTAATAAGGAATGTGTCCACCCCTAACTTGAATGCATTGGCGGCATCGATTTCCCATGCTGTTTATTAAGTTGTCGGACACCTGAATAGGAAGCGAAGACCAGACACAGAGTAAGCCTTGTTTCAGCTCATGTAACGACCTTGGAGGAGAATTTAAAGCAGCAACCTCTCTGCCAAGATAGTCCCAAAGATGTTCTATCGGATTCAGGTCTGGAGATCTAGCTGGCCATTCCATTCGTTCCAAACCGTGATCCTCCAGATACTCCTCAACAATCCCAGCTCGGTGAGGTCGTGCATTATCATCCATCAGAATGAAGTCGTTACCAATAGCAGCAGCATATGGACGGACATATGGATCAAGGATCTCATCCCGATATCTAAGACCAGTTACGGTTCCTCCATGTAACACATGCAGGTCAGTGTGGCCACCGAGCGAGATCCCTGCCCAAACCAGGATTCCACCACCTCTATAACTGTGTCTTTCAACAGTGTTGGATTGATGGTATCTAGTGCGCTGTTCCCTCCAGATCAGTAGACGCCCTGAATCACTCTCCATTGTAAATCTGGACTCGTCTGTGAACAGCACAGAAGCCCATTGTTGCTGCGTTCAAGAAACATGTTCTCTTGCCCAGCATAAGCGGTTCCTTCACTGTCGTCCGTTGAGGGGAACGCACACAACTGGTCTTCTTGCATACAGACCTGCATTGTGAAGACGATTTCGCACCGTAGTAGCGGAGATTCTTCTTCCTGATGCTTGAAAGTGGTCTGCAACGAGCTGCGGCACAGTAGTGGTTCTTCTCCTTCGTGCCGAAAGAGCTAGAAAACGGTCTTCTGCAGGTGTTGTAGCTCGTGGTCGGCCTGGAACAAGTCTTCTGGACACAGAATCTTCGGATTGGTATTGATCCCAATGTCGCTGAACAACACTACGAGACACATTGAGACGTCTAGCAACATCAGCCTGCGACAATCCCATTTCCATCTATCCAACTGCCCGCAACCTTAACGAATTGGGTAAACGACGTCTCTGAGACATTTTTTAAACTCTATTGACTATTGTCACCGAAACTGCCAACAACTGTTGAAAATCAACACAACTTACACACAAAAGTACGAAAGCTTGATATTTGCATATTTTTCTCTCACTCATAAATATACGTTCTTTTCTATAAAATAAAAGTTGTAGCAATCGTTTTTGCATTAATGTTTTTAAAGTTCGTTATTATCATTCATGTAAACTATGCATTTTATTGTTACTGCCATTTTTTTTATGGTGAGCTTCGAAAAACATGTTGTACCTTAACTTTTTGAGGCCAGTGTATATATATATATATCCATGTAATTAAAATATATAAATAATTCATAAACATATCCATGTGTGCATATAGTAATTGAGTTTTCCTTGTTATTTGTTGGCGTTTGAATCTAGAAATGAAGCTGTAAATAAACATTGAATAAACAATATCATTTAAATATTTAAACTAAATATTACAACGTATACCTATTTAAATATTTTATTATATATTATTACATACAACATTTTTATATCTTAAATTAAATATATTCTGCAATATATTCTCCCAAAATCATTTCATTACTTTTTTCCGTCTTCGATCCAAATTGTTAGGTGAATTCCTGAAGGAGGAGGTGTTCTCACGATGAATAACCCATGAAGTCTTGTTAGAAAGAGGCTTTTCCTCACATTGTTCAAAAAGATAGAGCGATTTGTATTTGTTCCTGCTTCACTTATTCTGTCATCAATTTTCAGTTTTCCTAAGATGAAAATCACTTCCAGAAGTAAATAATGTGTAAAAAGAGGGCCACGAGAATGGATTTTGCTACAACTTATAATTCCTAGTTTTTGAAGTACATTCCTCAAAAGCTTTCGTTTCGTCCGTGTCTGTTTCCAGGATGAAATAAAAGCACATCTCTTTATTTTAACCAGTTAGTTTCTTACAAATTTTATATGATATTCATTCAAAGTAATCGCAGGTGTCTCTCTCTATCATGAGATAATAATTGCACTTTATTAAATCCAAGTTAAAATTCCAAAGAAAAGTTTTATTATCTATAAAAAACTTGTTTTATTCATTAAACCGCAATATGAACATCTATGGGATCTATCATAATGAAAATACTTTTATACCATTATGCGTTCAAAATGAAATTCATTTTGTATTTACATACAAAAGGAACACTTTTTACTTGCATTAATAAAATTAATATTTCAGCAATCTCTTATTATTAAATAATCAGAAAAACATTAAACGGAAAATGTGTTATCATTTTGTTCAAGATAACTTAAAACACGAGGAAGTTTCTGTGATGAAATAGAGAGCTTATACAGGATATTTTAAGCTGACTATGAAATATATGTGGCAGTCCGACTAAAATCTTCGAATAAAAATCAGACTCTTCAGATGTCGGGATTTTAAATTGGCGAGGTAGTTGTCTAGGGGTAAGTATTAAAGGGTTAGTGATAAAATAATGGAATCAAAGTCTTTTAAACTCAGATTCTTTATTTAAGTAAAAAAAAGAATTTATTTCAAGTTAAAGGGGAATATTTACAAAGGGAAAGAGACATGCAGAAATTAGGTCAATTGAAAGTTGAGTTATACCCCTATAAGACGGGGAAATTAATTACATTTCTCATGCTTGGACGCGAAAAACGTGACGTGTTGAACCAGCAAGGGTTAGTAAGCCTCTGCCAAAAATCCTTCACGCCGGCGCTCCACAAGCCCACCAGACCGTGCTGCTTCGGAATGCGGTAATAAACAAAATTGACATTAATAGTCCTCTGAAAAGGATATGACTCAACCTTTTACAAAATGATTCAAACGGAAAGTCCTACATACGTATACATACAGGGGTACAAGAGGGGGAATATACAAGGTGTTTTTTTTCTTTCATACTGACACTATTGATAACCACCTGTACCGCTATCTGTAAACTACAATTACATCAAACTTGTTATAGCGAATAATAATGACATAAAGAGCAAGATTCCGTAATTAAGAGTCTACTTCCAAAATTTCCTAGTAGGATTGTCCTGGCGCTGTGGTAACTTACCAAACCCAGAACCGCCACAGGACACGGGTATGAATATAAAATTCAAATTTTCGCTTTCTTTTAGAACAGCAGTTTTTGCAAAATAAAAATTTGTAGACCTCTCCGAAGAATAGTTTTCTCAGATGACGGGATCCACCTCCATCGAATATGCGACTCATTTTACGAAAACGATCACCATTGGTAAAGCTGTATACATTATCGTAAAGATTCATAGCTCCCTCTGAGCTTAGAACCCGATAGATACTACTTAAAGCAGTGTTTCTCAAACTGTGGAGCGCCCCCCTAGAGGGGCACGGTAATCGTAGAAGGGGAGCGCGAGCATATTGTGTGTGAAAAGTAGAAAACAAAAAATTATTTCAAAAAGCTATTAATTTTTTGAAAGTTAAACAAACAAAATACATTCTGGCCTAGTAAAAAAATACATTTACACTGATATAATACACTTATAAATGTATCAGTACTGCACAGTGTACTTTATAATCATCTTAACAATACTGAGCTAAGAACATGTTTAATAATTACCAGTGACCACCCCGGTTGGTTACGTATAAAATTATATGCAAAAATTAACACCTATCCGGATCACGTAGGCTTATAGTTAATCCCTTAACTGCTCATTCACTCCCCAATGAAACTATTGCACGTATGTCTATTTATAGGGTGGAGGGAGAAAGGGAAAATAAGAAAATCCTCTGAATTAGGTAAATCCTTCTCAAACAATGTTAAAGTCATTTTATTGCATTCCAAAGTCTTCGGAATAATTTTATGGATAGTAGTGAACATAGTTCGGATAGACGTATATATACGTCCTAGCATTTTACACACTGGCTGAGCGTGACGTTTATATACGTCGGTGGCGAAGAGGTTACAGTCGTATTGTAGCTTTAGCGTCAAAGTATCGTATTCTCGAATTCAATACATCGTTATTGTATGGAAGGGGGCGCAATGAAAATTGTGATTCAATATTGGGTCGCAAGTATTGAAAGTTTGAGAAGCACTGTCTTAAAGAGTACATTGAATAATGCTTTGAAAAGAAGATTAAGAATTTATGAGTGAAAACGAACCACTGGCAATTCGCTCAAAATAGAATGACCTGTGCATGGAGATTTATTAGCAGATATGGCAGCTGAAGAAACTAGACAAACATTATTGCTACGCATATCACAGACAATGTTGATGATTCCTTATGACATGCAACGAATGGCTGTATGAAATGTTGTTCAGAAAAAAAATACATGGTGTTAGAATTTCTCGCCAGGAAACTAAATGTAGTCATTAAAGCTTAGCATTCTATTTTTATTCCGTTTATTTTTTGTAACACATTTAGCATTACAGAATACCATAAATACCCTTTACGTTATTTTTGAAACTAAACCTTTTTACACGGGATCCTTCTTCCCTATTGAGTATTCATTCCAATATCAAGTTCGGTGCCATTTCCTTTGTTAAATGGATTTAGAGGTGGCTCTGAATAGCGCAATTTTTTAAATAAATTTACCCTTGTAATTTTTTCGTGATAATTATCTTTGAATTTTTTTTTATGTACACACAGTTTTCTGCTAGATTTAATGAATCTTGAATGTAAGAACTTTAAAAAATGCGTAATCCTTATTTATTTACAATAAATTCAAATATATAGGTTTAAATTTTGAAAAAGCTGATAATCATTATATTTCATTCATAAGTAATATGAATATTTCTTTAAAAAATGAATAAACTTGATGCGATAAATTATCAGGGGTGATTGGAAATATTGGAAGAAAACTAGGATCACACACATCTTTCAATGTATTGTCATAAGTTATGCATTTATAAACTTGAAGATCTTAAGAAACGATGGTAAATTTGATGATTTGTGTAAACAAGATAATTCCCCTCTTTTTTCCGTCCAGCATACCAATAGAAGTAAAGTGAATGTTCGTTTTATCTATAATCTTGCAATCTCTATTTGTATCAAAAATCAAAAGCTTTATAAACAGAGATTTCTCCATGTAGAAAGACACTCCTAATACTTTTGATTTCACCAACATATTTATTAAAGGATAATCTTCAGTATTGCCATGCTTGCTGAAGATCGAGGCAAAAGCAACACAAGATATGCTTTGTCAGATTGAAAACCATTCTGACTTCTCCATAAGAGGTTCTGGACATTGTCGCCTCCTATACCACGGTATTGAGTAAATATCTATTCTTACAGTATTGTGCAGAAAACTTATATTTTAAAAGTATTTCAATAAATTCTGATTTAATTTATATGTCTCAGTAGAAAAATACAGTGAATTTGAAATTTACGCGCCGGGCTATTCACTTTAACGACTTTATCACATTTAGTTAACCCTCTAACAAACACAAAGTTAAAATACACGTGTCTGTGATAAAGTACTTGATAAATGTAATGTTCTCATACTCTATAGGCATTATTTAGGGGTCTCAGGGATGTTAAATTTCTCTAGAGGTCTGAAAGTATAAACCATTTTCAAACACAGGCATAATTATTTTAAATTTAAATTAAAAGATTCGAATCTCTTACACATGATTTATAAATGAATGGGGCTTCAGAAAAGTATAAAATGTTTAAAATATAATAATAATTTTAAAAATCATAAGCATATGAAAATTCCATAATAAATATTATTTTTTTGCGTTGCACACGCTATTTGTAAAATAGTAGACTTTGATGCATAAAATTTTATTGAATTATAAAATGCATCATACTCTTTAAACCCTACCTAATTTCAGTATCATATATATTTTGTATTTTAAAATATTTGTGAAATATTGCAGATTTTTAAATATTTTTAAAAAATATACTTTTTTATTTATTAAAATATGTAGGTTATTATTATGTTAATATAAAAATAGCTACAGTGTAATAAGAATGCATTTAACTTTATAAATCAACTTATAACTAGTAATTAAAGTTACTATATTAGAAAATAGCCTGCGCGACGTAAAACAATAAATATTTCTTATAGAAAAGTTTCTTATTTTCATGTGCTTATAATTTTTAAAATATGATTACATTTTAAACATTTTATACTTTTCTAAAGCCCCAATTCCTTATAAATAATGTGAAAAAGATCCGAATTATCTATATTTTAATTAAAAAGAATTATACCTGTTTAAAAATTGTTTATATTTTCAGACCAGTAGAGAAATTTAATACCCCTGAGACACTTTAGCCACAAAAAAAATACCTGCTTAGTAGGTTTTTTTTCTAGGTGGTCGTTAGATGCACATTTAGGACATTTAACTTACTTTTCAGGACAGAAATAACGAATTATATTACAATAAACTTTTCATCAAAAATTAGCATTTATATAAATAACTTCAACAACAATTAAATACAAAGTACAAGTGTAATAAAATAATAATGGAATAATTGTAAAACTTAGAATATACTTACTAAAACATACATTGAAATTGGTATGTATCCACTTTTCATATTTTTTTGAAATTTTGGTATTTTATATAGTTTGTCAAAATTATCGCTGCCCTTCTTCGGCTCTAAGGAAGTATCATTAATAAGCAAATATGGCATAATATTTGCGAAACGTTTCATTGACATTTGTTGAGATACATACTGATCAAGCAAATTAGGAAAATTTAACCAGTAGTCACTATTGCTAGGCAAACGCTTGATTTCCATGATCTTCATCATTCTAGCATTCGAGCCTACTCTTAATCATTCTTCTATTATTAAAGGCTGCTGGCAAGATCTGATATCAATTCCTTAAATATAGCAACAGCCTCTTGAACAGATAGCTTTTTTCTAGGCATATTGTTACACAAATATACTCAAATTCTACTTTACGTTGATAATAATAATAAAAATCAATGTACAATAATCTTATAAAATGGAAATGCTAATTAAAAATATATACACATCTATAAGTAAAAATTATTTAAAGGATTTTGTGAGACTCAACAATATGCAAACGTTTTCTCCGAGCAAAAAAAGCTATAATGAATGATTTTCGAACCCAAGAATCTCGTACCACATATTGTAAACAACATGTGTTTATATTTCCCACCACCAACATTCTCAAGTGATTCTAAGAGCTCTCTCTAGAGTAGAGGAAGAGCGAAATATTCAGGGACACTTTTCCGTTCTATGTGGGCAGTGGATAGAAGCACTATCCACAGATAAAAGCTTTCCAAAAACCTAAATAATAACGTTTTTTAATTGCACATTTGCTTAATTTATTCAGATGAAAGTAAAGAATACTTGCGACAATGTCGAAATTTTTTTCAAGTATCAGAAACTTTATTTATAGTGATCAAAATACAATTTATAGATTTGCACCAAGAAAACTGTTTTTAACTACCCATCGGAGGACATGAAAAGCAAAAAAAAGGTATCGGGTCTATTAATTTTTATGCGTTTTAGCTTTAATTAACGCATGTGGATAGACTAAATATCTACCACCCACTTGGATATTTTTTATATGTGGCTAGACCTATTAGCCCCTGTCCTTTAAATGGTTAAGAGTTATATTGAGCTGATAAAGATAACAGTATGGCTAGTTATAAATAAAACATTACGGAAATCTAAAAGCATTAGTTCAAACTCATGTTAGGGATGCTTATGTATCATTGTGATTTGTCGTAATCAACTGGAAGATCTTGATATAAGAGGTGTTTAATATTACAGCAGCAAACCTTGCCTGGAGAATGAGCTAGCAGACACACGGAAAAATAATGTTTTAAAATGATGACACACAAACTTAGTTCAATTCTTTATCATGTAATGTGAATTAAAAAAATTCTAGTTTGAGAGACAGTCTCATTCTATAATTGCTATAATCATTAAAATACTCTGTTTTCATCTATTATTTAAAGAAACACGTGCAACATCTCAAGTGATATACGTCTATCCAGTGGTAAACCAATTTCACGGTAACCGGAATTATCGTAGCTGATTGTGAAATTTTTGAAATTGTATAGATAATTTGGAAAAATTGTTTCATTTTTCAAAAAAAAAAGTAAAATAATCAGGCATGTTCTGTTTTTGTTTTATTTCTAAAAAATATGCATAGTGAATAAATTTGTTGAAAATTATGAATCAGAACGAAAACTATGTAAATAAGTATCGCCTTTTCATTAAGCGTAAATTTTTAACGAAACATTCGTAACTTTTTAAAAGTGACTAAACTTGAACTTTATTACTGAAATAAGTCCCTGTAGCCGTATCATCTATGAAAGCTAGTAGCAACATCCGTATTAAAGTGATCATTTTGGTATATTGGTTAAGTTACTCGGTTTCAGATCCAAAAGTCCTGGATTCTGTCCTCTAGATACGCGCGCCACTTCATTGGTGACCCTTACTGATCTAAGACTTTTTATAAAATGTCGTGGCGCCATCTATCCTCAAAGAGATCACTACTCAATAAAACTCATCAAAATTCATTTCGCGCTGTCAACCCGTCAGTTCACTCTAGACAACTAACAAAGTCGCCTAACCTACTTGACACAACTCTTCCAATTCACTCCATCAACTGACCACTCTCAATAACAACTGTATCGTTCGTTTGCCTAACGACCAATTCACTGGTAGGGGAGTGTGTAGCAGTATCATCTATATAAACCAGCAACAGCATCCGTACTAAAGTGATCATTTTGATATAGTAGCTAGTTACTCAGTTTCGGATCCAAAGGTCCCTGGTTCAAACCTCCGGATAAGCGCACCACATCATCCTTTTTCAAAGTAAATATATGTGTAAAATGTTATTTTTTTAAATAAAACTACAAAAAAAACGTAACTGTATTTTTAAGGAAAAAATGCATTAAATTATATGAAAGACCATGCAATTGGGAAATAAAGTTGTCCATTAGTAAAATGCTAGAATAATTATATTAACATATCGAAAGAAGACACAGTTATATGTATATATATAGTGAATAATAAAAAAAAATAACTTCAGGGATCGTTCTTTTAACTATTAATATATTTAATGATATATACGTAACAAAACCCGAACATTATTTTACGTAAAAATATTAATGAAAGTTATATAGAATATTATGAAAAATATTATTTTTGTTTGCTATTTCCATCCACTGGATTAAAATGCTGCCACAATTTACGCAGTAATATGATTCAAAGAAACAATTCTGTCAAAGAGGTATAAGTTGCACCAACACTGATTGATCTTTCGAAAGATGTGGTAACTGCCAGGATAGCCAACATGAATGATATGCCGAGAGTAATCAAGACAGAAGAGGAAATTGCTTCGTGTATGCCTGGTATCGAATGATACATCGATCGAAATGTCATATGGATAAATATATATGAACTACAATGAAAGCGATCGGGTGGATGAATAGATATTGAGAACCAATCAGAATCAATATTGCCAAAGCAAAAGATGTGAATGGTTTTCTACAAGTACAATTAAAAGGTTTTGACTCTAGCATCCAGTTTCGAATGAATTCTTATGTTAAAATTATTTTGAGTCTTACTTCATTTTAATAATTTTAATTTCCCTCATATTGGCGAGATATAAAGAATGGGTTACATTTATTTCCTAATCATGATTTGTTGTTCCAACCAAATGCACCACCAACAGTCAGACTTTAAATCGTGGGAACACTAATATTTAATCTACAATATCTCTCATTTATTATATTTCATTAAATATTACTGATAAAACACTACTGATGTTCAGTCCTACAAAATATACTGACGGGAATCTGAGCACTAAATTAGATTAAAAGGTGCTAATTTAAAAATAAATATTAACATATACTTTGTTTCATTCGAAATATTTACATATTTATATTAATTCCAATTTATTTAATATTACTCACGTAACAAAAATAGAAACCGTTTCCATCTTGAGAGTGAATCATGAGTAATGATTCTGCGCTATATCCGTAAAAATATTATCATATACAAATACTACCCGGTTTAAAAATAAACATATATATAGGAAATAAAATTAATATCATGAAATTTCAAATTAGGAAACGGTTCAATTGCGTATTTTTTCAACAACACAATTTCAGCACCATTTAGTCTAATGTTAAAGTAATTTAAAACACCTCAGCTGCTGAGGAAAATCTACGAAATCTCTCCTTTTCCCCTTGCCACTGTTTTTCTCGATCGCGCACGTTGTTACGTGGTTTATTGGGGAGGATGGGGAGGCATTAATTTCAACCTAAACATCGTTTACTCTCCCTTTAAAAAGAAAAGGGTAAAATAATAAGTTTAATGTTTGGAGTTAAAATATAATTTAAAAATAATATATAACTTATTTGATGTGTGACATAATCTGAAAAGGGGGTTGAACGCATATACAAGGATCACATTCAATGCATTGATAGTGATATTCAGGGCACTCGAATCCTTTTTTTTTGCCCAAAAATCATCTTTTTGTATCGATCTTTTCTTAGAAGACTTAAACAGTAATGAAAAACTGCTTAGCTATAAATTTCCTCTTTCCTGGAATATACCCTTCAAATGCCTTCCTCTTTTCTCCGAAATAAGTAAATTCCTTAGAAGACTTTCAATGCCATTTTATTGTATTCCAAAGCCATGGGACTACTTTTACATAGAGCAACACAATGCAAAGTGTCGTTTTTTTAAAGGACGAGCATACGCATCCGGGGCACTAAATGCACAAGCAGATTAGGACGTGTATACACGACGGTGGCACTTGAAGGGTTAACACAAATGTTTGGAAGTATAGTGTGTTGTTACCAAGCTTTTTGTTTCAGTTCTTCAGAAAACTTTTTGTTCTTGTCACTGTTTTGTAAAACTTTGCTCTCCTTTAGATTTGAGAATATGTGTCAAAGAATAATGCAAAAGAAAACTATAATTTTTCATTGCTAAATAATTTTAAAAAATAATTTAAAAGGAAACATGCATATATATATATATATATATATATATATATATATATATATATATATATATATATATATATATATATATATATATATATATATATATATATATATATATATATATATATATATATATATATATATATATATATATATATATATATATATATATATATATATATATATATATATATATATATATATATATATATATATATATTATATATTAATTTGAACTTTCGGATCTGAAATATTTTTTAATTTGAACTTTCGGATCTCAAATATTTATTTTTTCTACCTATACAACTATTTTAAAGATGGGTGCATCATCTTGGGCGTTTGATGGTTCACTTAAATTATGCACTAAATTGTTTTTAAATTTTAATATTGTAATATCATTCAGAATACGATGGTGAATAGTTTTATTTTTCAAGTATAATGATTTAATTTTAACTTTTTAATTTAAAGTATAATGGTTTAATTTTAACTTTTAATTTTTAAATTTTTTTTGAAATTTGGATATTTTCCATTTAACTTACCAAGTTGCAATAGGGGGAAGGTTGGCGCCATCAAACTAGTTTAACCCCACTTATCGGCCCTTAGTCCGAGATTGCACTTGGATATTTTATAAATTTTTATTTTATTTTATATTTTTTTTAATTTTGTTTGAAAACGATGGAATATTATCTTTTATATTCGCCATTGATATTCTGAAGTGTTTTGGTATTATAGGATTCATATATTTCAATTTTTCTATTGATAATTGTGATTGTTTTTATATATTTAAATATATATATATATATATATATATATATATATATATATATATATATATAAATTTTGGGTCTAATAAATGATTAGTTTTGACACAGAAAATTCAAGTATGTCTATACAGCAAGGATATATAGTCTGCAACAAAAATTACAATACAAAATTTACAACAAATTTAATTAAGTGATTGATTTTTATAAGTTATTTCAACCTAAGTAAAACCAACGTAACTGGGTTGATCATTTAATGAGACAAAATAATGGCAGTATAAGTATTAGTAGGTTCTTAGCTCTGAAAATGTTTCATACCCTTTGTTAAAAAATTGATAATCCATGTGCTATTAAAAATTTTATTTGTAAAAAGACGCTGAACTTTGAATATTTCCAATAAAAATTTTCTTGCGAAGTCGTTAATTCGCTGACCGAATATGTTTACCAATTGGAAATTTTATCAAATACGAATATACTGAAACAAAGGGGAGGCATAAAAACAATTATATTTTATTTTTACATATAATGTTCAAAGAGATGTTGTAATTACATGCAAATACTTGTACATAAAATATCTCTTTTACAGCTGCAACCCATTTCAGCTGTTGTCAGACATTCACCAGCTGAACACATTAACTTTTTTTAATCCCCCTTTTTTTTTTGTCCGTGCTTCACCATGTCATTTTCTTTGTTTACTTTTGTTTTGACGGGAAGAAGCTTTTACTTTGTCTTGTATTTGGATGAGCTGCTGTTTTCCCATAAACAACTGTCTTGAAGAATCTATATATATTTGTTATTTGTCCTTATCTTTATATAGAGCGTTTGTTTTGAAGGAGACAACGCACATAGGTTATTAAACTGAGCAGAAATAAAATTAGATTACTTCGGAATGTAAATTTAACTCTTTGTACGCATCCAAAATAAAATCGAAAAAGGGATTAAACATTTTTGATTGTACGATAATGCTTGGAATAAAATCAAACGCATTTTTATCATAAATTATTGCATTGTGTGTACATTGTATTTGTGTCTCAATATTTCTTTTGGACTCTTTCGTAGTAAAGTTTAGAAAATATCATGAATAAAATTTTATGACAAAAAAGTAGCTCTTATATATTTAATTTTTCCACTCTCAATGATTTTCATCATGAACGAAAATACAGCAAATACGTAGAATCACTCATTTTATTTGTATCATTTAGCTGAATAAAAAAATCTAAAAATCCTTCACTAAAACATTTTCTATTTGATTGTGTAGAAAAATAGATGTAGAGTTATTTTTGAAATGTGTGTGCTATTTTTGAAAAAAAATCATTAAATTAATAACAAAAATATAAACGGTTTTGTATAGAAATATTCAAGTTTTTTTAACAAAAAACTTTAAAGCATTTCATACATTTTTGCATCAATAAAAATGTCTATTATTAATAGAGCAGAAACACAGTTTGTACATATAAAGTATACTTTGTACTAATTTAAATTAGTGCAGAAGATGTTTAAATTTAAAATAGAGAGGGATAAATGAACAAAATTTCTACTATTCAAATTTACTACTAGTATACCTTCAGTCCTGACCTATGTTTCTGAGAGTTGAACATTCTCTATTGATTGAGTGATTGAATATAAACGTTGCACTGTCTTAGCTACACGAGTGCTTTTAGCGACGGACCACGTAATTTTGAACCCTAGTCAAGTTACGTCGATGACACCTTCGCTGGCACCCCCTTTTTCTCCTAACTACCACACCACACCAACGGGAGGACGTTTCAGTTCTCGACGGATTTAACTTGCATTGCTGCCCTACACGGTGGGTTTTTAATGGTACTGGGCTCGAACTCGTGACAAGGCAAGCCACGATCCGATACCTATACCACTCGGCTACCGCGACCACTGAACACTGAACACTCTCAAAGGAGTAAGATACCAATATTGCCTCTTATGCAGTCAGAGGAAGATCCTGAGATGCATTTTTGGTGGAAGTAAAAAGGATAATTTTTATAAAAGAACAGATGCGCTGAAATGTGCAAACTTTTTAATATATATGTAATTAAACTCATCAATTTTAGATTTGCAGGCCATATTTGCCTCTTGGGTACTACTAGCCCAAAATATAAGATCCTCAAACATAAACGTATAAGTAGTAGAGAGAAGTATGGAGTATAAGTATGGAGAAGAGTATAAGTATAGAAGTATAAGTATGGAGAAGAGTATAAGTATAGGAGTATAAGTATGGAGAAGAGTATAAGTATAGAAGTATAAGTATGGAGAAGACGCACGTGTCTAATTCCATTCACACTGATTTCAGAGTTATAAGTGTATGAAACTCGCAGGAGCAGGTGACAAGGAGAATTGTTTTGAAAAATGTTCAGGAGATAACCAGGCTCACCTGGAGCTGTAAAATCGTCGATGATGATGATGGTTAAATTTTATAATAATGGATAACCCCAAAAATGGTTTTTATTTTTTAATAAAGAAAAAAAAGTAATTATGCAGTTAAGTGTTAATAATGTAATGTTTTCTATGTAAGTATTTCGACCGAAGTTTGTATAAAAAATTAATATTTAAGAGAAAATGAGCAAATAAATTATATCTATTTCACCTTCTAAATAAAATATTTATCTGTATATGAGAAAAACTTAGTTTAATAAAGCTTCTAAGAAAAATGTAGCTAAATTGTTTATTCTTGCTTATGGGTTCTATTCATAAGCGTAACTATTCTGAAATATTATGAAATGATTTTCATTGCGAATGAAATTATATATATTAACAAAAAATATTTTTGCAACTTTTTTGTTATGCAACATAGAACAACATTATAAGTACCATTTTATCCCACGTTATTTTGTGTTTTTTTGTTTATTATTGCTCAAGGTGTTTTTATCTCATCGTAATCCTTTATTTCTTTTAGTGTTTTCAAAGTTTTCTTAAAAATATTTGTATTTATAAAAAAAAGTTAAATTTCTTCCAACCTTTTTTTATTATCTTATATAATATAAGTATATTGTTTTAGTTAAGTAGCTTTCCTATCTTTTTAATGCTTTGATTTTTCTTCAGGATTTATAAGCCTCGATCCAATTAAAATTAAGATAAAAAAAGATTTTCTTGCGATAAAGAAGTATTTAATGTGTCAGGTCTTTATTCTTCCTTGTTTTTCCTTTTATAGTTGTAAGTTCTTTTATTGAAGTATTTTAAATAAAAAATAGGAATTAAAATATTTGGTATTTCAAAAAAGGGAAGCTTAGAATGGTTGAAAATTTAAAACCTGAAGCTCCTTTTAAAAACAGTGCTTCCAAGAAAGAATAAGAGAACTTTTTTACATTTATTATCGTTAGAAAAATGTCACTGCTGACATCTGCGTCTAATGGAAATTGGTTTCAGAGTTATAAACAAAAGAAAAAACATTATTTTTTTAAAAAAAACAATGCAATTTTTTTAATGAATGAATTTATAAATATATGTATATTTATGTTTTATGGATCCACATTAGATTATAATTTTTATATTAACATCTGACTAAAAACTCTTCACAATCAACAATAATGTGCATCAATTACTTCCGCCTTTAATTATGGGTTGAATTAGGCCGCATTCGCTTTGTAATAAGAGTAAACTTGCGGCGTGTGAGTATTATAAAGCCAAAACCTACCCTAGTGTAACTAATGATCCATCGTATAGAAAAGCTGATAAACATTAAATATGTTGAGTCTCAGACTTCATCGGTGACGTAATGAAGAAGTTCAGAGAAGGAGTGCAGCTTATGCGTCCTCGTTTGTTACTTGACCATGGTTTAAAATTACAAAGTCCGTGGTGAATAACCCTCATGTTGGTTAAAAGAGCGACGTTAATAAACATTCCACCTCTGGTAAATTAGCAGAAATCCAGGAATTCACCTATTTTTTTTCAAAACTGAAAGGACTTGAGCACATTTTTCTCTTACCTCTTTTTTTCTGTTTTCATCTATCTCTTTTTGTATTAAGTACAGATAACTTTTTGAAGTATCTAAAGATTAATTTCACTTAATCATGATTGTAATACAATTAGCGACTACCTTTACTTCAAGAAACTGTATTCCGTATCATCCACCAAGATGTCATCTCACTCCCTCATCACGATATACCCGGAGCTATTAAATATGCAGACTGAAAATATGGTAGGCGTGCTCCTTATGTTTCATGAAGTGGAGACTCTTTAAGAGCGGGTTTTGCGATAATCTAACCCCAAGGGGCTTTGCGGGGTATTAAAGGGCGTAATTGGTAATTATTTCCGATTTTAAACTATTAGACGTACAGTCTGGAAATTTGGCTAGTAGATTCTTTCATGGAGTACATGTCCGATACAAAATATCGTTAAGGGAAATTGAAACCCAAGTGGCGTTACGGTGGCTTATGAAATGTTATAGATAAATATTTTCGTTTTAGGACTATTAAGCATATGAACTTGAAATTTTGTTGACATGTCGCTTTAATGGAGTAGTGTCTTTGCTATAAATGGGTTTCTGCGAAAATTGACCCGCAGGAAAAGAATTATGAAGGTTCAAAGAGGAATGTTATAAAGATAAAATATTTGCTGTTTTTGAACTGTTGAATCCACACGCATGAAAGTTGATAAAAAGTGTTCCTACGCTGAATAGAGATTCGCTAAGAAATGATTTTGTAGAAAAATTGATTTCTAAGCAAGGAGCTACTGGGGTGTAGAGATAAAAAAAATCCCGTTTTCAAACTACTAGACCTGTAGTAATGAACTATTAGATTTGTCTTTAAATTTAGCATGTATGCTTATTTGTTAAAATAGATCCAAAGAATTTTGTGGAAATCCATTGTGGTGGAGGGTGTTCCGATATCGTAAAAGATAATTCTACTTCAGTTTTAGAAATTCAAGTCCTGTTCTTTTTAAATCACGAGTTGAGAGTTATAAAAAGTTTGTCATTACATTCGAACAGGTAAAACCAAAATATATATATATATATATATATATATATATATTCATATATCTTGAATTATAATTTAAACAAATATACAGAAAATCTTGAGATTTTATCATTTGCTTACCTTTCCATTTCATACATAATACTTACAATTAATGTGTGTTCATTTGATATGTGTTTCTATAGGAGTTAGAGTTATATTAATGTAGTTTTATAAATTTGCATGTACGCTATTGGTGGCGGACTGCATAATTTTAAAACATCGTCATGTGACAAAGAGGACATCTGAGTTGGCACACCCTTCCTCTTTTAACTTCCACACCAAACCTACCAGCAAACGTTTGAGCGTCGGCAGATTTTACGTACATCGGCACACCTCTGCACGGTGGATCTTTTGCGCCACAAGGCTTTAAATCATAAAACATCAACCATGATTTTGTGACTTCTAGATAATAGCGGCCACATGTACTAACGGGATGCTATCATTATCATTCTGTTTTAGAATTCAAGCAATTATAATTTATATACCCCAAGACTGCCTTACTTAAGATTGTCAAACAAATATATTTTAAACGTTGCAAGTTTCGATATCGATGCATTCGAAGAGAAACGGGCGCGTACTTATATATATTTTTATTATACATAAAATATTTAATATTCACTTTGTGTGTTGGGTAATAAGTATAATTTATTAAATAAAATATTTGAAGGGAATAATTTATTAAACATCAGTTAGGAGAAATGAAAAGAGAAAGGGTGTTTCTTTGAATATGAATACAAGAATTGGTAGACTTTCTAAGATATCTATTTCTAGGATGTAGTTCTAGAATACTTGTAGAATTTCTAAATAGTTGTAGAATTTTACAGTTTTCTACAAAAAGAGATAGGCTAGAACACACACGCACAATCATAATGCGACTGCAAGAATATGATTACCTCACATGAGACCTGGATGGATCATCTCATCCAGATAACCTGGATAAGATGAATGTTAGGAAGCGTAAGTGTGTATGAAATTTCGAGAACTATTATTTCTAGAGTAGTAGAACACTACATTTTCAGAATTATAACTAACAGAAAAGTACGAAATTTGGCTATACTTAAAGCTAATATTAAAACGGAGGATTTTGCAATGACACTTTAGACTGATTTTGTAATAATTTTTTTAAAAAAAATATCGCAATACTAAGTTAATAGATTACTTTAGTAATTTGAAATATTATGAACTTTATGACAATATTTCAGAAGAAAATGGCATGACTATAATTGAATGTACATTATTGGTGCACTAGCTCTACCTTAAATAGTCCTATTCACCCTAAAATCCCTACGCGGTACTGAAGAACACTCTCCATTTTTTAAGTTTAAATTCCCAGACCTGATATATATATATATATATATATATATATATATATATATATATATATATATATATATATATATATATATATATATATACATGTGTATGCCCAGATTATATAGTCGAGCCGGGAGACAGTAATAGCTTCGTCTTTATTAAGAGACTACTAAAACATCATTTATGCTTTTAAAAATTTCTTTTTCTATATTGCTCCATATTACTTAGGTCATATCCATAGATATTCTTTCAACTGATGTAGCCTGTGGAAAAGTATAGAAATTAATTTCCAGAAAAGAATTTCATTATTTTTTTTAAATCCCTTTATTTTTTTTTTTTTCGTTTAAGGAAATGACTGAAAAAATTGTGATCTGAATTTTTTAACAAATCCATTAAAAATAACTTTTTAGCCATTTTAAATACTTATATATATTTCTTAAGAAAAGCCGTACACTCTCTGAAAATTTTTATGGTATCCAAAGTTGTTTTTAAATATCGTGAAAATTCTATTTTCTACTACGAAATTTTCCGCTATCGCTGTATAACTTAAATACATAAAACACTTTTTTATCTACGCCAGAAAAAAAAACTAGATATGCTTTTTAGTTTAAAATAAGGATATAGTAAGCTAAAAATCTAATATTGTTGCAGTTTTCATGTGCTATCCTTTAATATAAGGTATAAATATTGCATTTTCTTTTTACATTTTCTCTCACTCCTAAACATTTCCTGGAATGAGATAAATATTTCCATCAAAGTAAACAAAATGAATAAAAAGTAATAAACTATTTTCATTTATGCAAAAGGAATCCCAATAAAAATATACCGCAATATATCATGACTATAAAACTGAATTATTTTAATATTAACAAGATTGTCTTATATTAACTGTCAATTTTAACAAGATTGTCTTATATTTGTACAAACAAATAAATCTAGACATTGAAGCATTAAACGACAAATATATTAAGCATAATCATATTGAAACATATATAAATTCTTACGATTGCTTATTAAAATTAAATAATTAGGAGAAATATGGTAGTGAATAATAAAATTTAATCAGAAAGAAAAACTTTATTTCTGTATTTAATCAGAAATTAATAACTCCTCAAACTAAAAAAAAATCTAATTGAAAACCAATCTAATGATAATCACAAATTAAAAACATATGAAGCCGTTCATAATATTTCTACTGAAAGGCTTTCAAATTTATGAATTGCAGATTTTTCTTTCTTAAGAACTTATAGGTTTCTTAAGTTTTTCATTTATCATATATCTTTACGAAAATATTTCATCAAACTATTTCCAGGAGTAGACCATGGTAAAATAATGCAATTGTTTGTGTAGATGTAGGCAGTATACTTATAGTGTACTTTGTAATTTAAAAAATAACAATAATACTCCAAAGACATATTCCTATAATTGGACTTTTAAGGAACAGAAACAATCTAAAATGCGCATCGGTACCATTTCAACTGTATACAAAATAAACTTTTTTATTCAAATATCTTCTATACTGAAGGAATTTCTCTCTCATTTAGAAAGCCTTTTAACAAACTCGACTTTCAAAAGTTACAATTTTCTCTTAAGTTCGAAATAAAAGTCTTTCTTTCTAATTTATTCTGCCCGGGGTGAGGTGGTAAATCAAAGACGCAGCTCCGTTCAATGCATAAGACTATCTGCTACGCTAACGAACAGGCATGGTGTCGATTTTCTCCTTCTCAAACCTAAATTCAAAAGAAGCTTACTTTTCCTCCAAAGGAAGGTTTTATTTTCGAATTCATCGTACCAAATTTTAATTCCCTTGACAACAAATCGTCAGTCAGTTTTTCCAGCAACTGCTCCTAGTTCTTCCGCTTCCTCGGATTCAGCATGTATTATTTCTTCTGCTTCTTTGGCAACAGCAAGAGGAAGCACGTGCGGATCTCTTCAACAAATTCGAAAGGCCTCGTCATTCAAAATGACAAACTCGAAATGAGTTTTCGTCTCGTTCTTCAAACTCTCTTCTCGCTTCCTTCTATTTTGTCATTCTGCCCTCACATATTTTTTTTTTCTGTTTTACTCTTTCTTATTCTTTTCTTTTCATTCAGCTACCCTTTCGGTTGTGATGGCAGATGTCAAAGATTATGACGTCACACTTTCCCTGACATCTTCAATATCGCTGTCTATGGTAGCGTAAAATGTTGTGAAGGAAAAAGAACAAAGAGGTATAAATTCGTTCTAAAAGTGACATGTAAATAATGAAACGGTGTTGTCAATAAGTATCGAATTTAGAAGATTTTTGACGCTTTTTGTGCTTTTTCATGGAATTTCTTTTACACATCGTCTTCATTTAATCTTGACATTCCTCTTCACTTCTCCACATTTTTATTTTATTTACCATTGTGTTTGTTTCATAATATACTGAAGGAAACCAGTTAGACACAATATCTTTAAAGAAAAAAAATGTTCATGAGATGCGAAATCTAATGACACTAGAAAAATATGATAATGCTTATTTTTTCCTCATTACACACTAAAATTTTAAGTATATTACTATTAAATTTAAAATGAATTTATTTAACGCCAGGTATGAAATTAATCTATTAATGTAAAATATATAAATACGTGTGCAAAATAGAAGTAATAATTGCATTACTTTGTCTGCAAAAGTAAATTTTATTAATATTCGAAATTATTTGGGAAACATTACAAATATGACTCTTTCATTTTTAATTTTTTTTAAAAAAAATCAAACAATAGCTTTTTCTGATTCTTCTCAGGAGGTCGTGCTTGAATGAAAAAAAATATTATAAAATTTATATAATATTTACAAAGTAAGTGTTGAAGGGATTCATAAAATTAACAGTATCTAGAATCTTTCCAAAAATCTTTAAGAATTAAAATCTTTAATCACTACTTAAAAATTAATTAGCTCTAAACATAGATTTAAGTATCCCAATAGAAAATTATCATTTTTGAAACAGATAATTTTGGAATAAATAAAACAAATTTAGCAGTTATTACAAAATCAAATATTTTTGCAGAAAATATAAGATGGTGATTTTTCTTAAAACAATTTTGTTACATATATTTGTAACTAATACATATGCATATTGCAATAAATAGTGAATGATTTTTATACTTTATGGAAGTGTTTATTCTTGAAGTATAGCTTCATAATTTAACTTTTTTATTGCCCACATATATGAATAATACTTTTTAAGTTAAATTTTTTCAGAATACTCAGAAATGTTACTTTTTTATATGCTTTTATTAGTTTAAATGTAATTAATCTGAACTGATAAAATTTTTGGGGAATAAATCCGATTAAATTTATTTTACTTCCGTTTATATACATGATTATATAACTTATAATTTTCTCTGATTTTCTTTTATAAAACTTTTTGTTACATTTAAAGCTCATTAATGTATATATATATATATATATATATATATATATATATATATATATATATATATATATATATATCCAATTTATTAAAAAGTAGGTCAAACTTTAGTTTTAATAAAATTATTATGTAAATAAAATATAATTTGCATAAATTTAATTTACGTTTGATACATAACTTTCCCTAAATCTTATTATTTTCCATGTCAGGCTCAATTACGTTCCTTCTAGGTAGTACAATTTGTGCATAAAAAAATTTTAGATCCATTAATAAACATTTCTACCTTTTAAGCAAATAATATAATTTTCCATCTATTTTGAATTCAGTTATAAAATTTATCCATTTCAATGTATTTCTCATGTTATACAGGTTTTAAAAATACTCGTAATACGAACAAATTAAACCGTATTAACTTTTAAAAAAATGGTTAACATCAGTCATTTTTTTATTGGAAATCAATATTATTTTGCAAAAATATTAACAAAACAATGTTTTACAACTGAACAAAAAAAACCGTTAAGTGATGTATTTTTCAAACTTTAAAATAAAAATAAAGAAAAAAATACACTGCTTGAGGTCAACAAGTAATAAGCTAACACACGGTGGTGATCATTTCTACAGTCAGAAGATAAGTGAAAGCCATGCGCTTTGCAGAAATGATTGTGCACATATTAACACAATTCACAGCAAAAAGGCATATTGCTCTTTTAAGAAGTAAAGTCTCCAAACAGCTGTCAGATCTAGGCTAAGCACGGTAATTTCTCTCTATTCAGTATCCCATATGTTAAAACAGATTAAAAATCCAGAGAACATTCTTTTGAGTTTTCGCAATCTTTTTTTTAAAACTAATTCCTATTTTCTACTCAGAGTGGTGTATTATTATCGCCTTATAGAATGAAGGAGTCACACATTGAACTGTGTAAGCACAAATAGCTGGAACAAGAATCTTAGAAAACAAACAGGTAATGACTAATACAGGATCATTCGCACATTAAAATGAGACAAATGTCCAGAGTGATCAAACTGCCTTTTTGAAAATAGTTGTGAATCAACCAATTTATGTTTTTGTTGTGCAACTGTATAGGACAAACACATAAACAAAGATACAGGAACAGTACAAATAATGTGGACCTGGTGTTAAAAAATCATACTTTCGAACACTACGGCACGTATTACAATAAGTAATACATGGATATAAAGTGAAATTTTCCAAGTTTTTTTTTTTTTTTGCTGTTACTGATGTCTGATGTGTGACGCTCAAAAATTACTGGGTATAAATTCATACAATCCCTCTACCAACAGTTTGTTGAATTGTAAAAATGCTTTATTGTAATCCACTGCAATGTGTTGTGTCAATTGCAATTGACACAGCTTCAGATTTATGTTTTGTTCAAAAATTTTCCATGCTATGTTCTCAGGGATTCCAAGTTCACAGGTGGCAACTCTTGTAGACTTCCGTAGTCTCCAAACCAAACTCTGCATCATCCTCTTCACTGTTTCTTCTAAGACTCTTGAATGGGTGCTGCTATTTCTTTACGCAAGCGATCCGTTTTCTTAAATTGATGATACCATCGCAGAATGTTCTTGTTTGTTCAACCTTCTTTTCCGTAGTGATTTCTAAGTGAGCATTGAACCTAAATAACTGAAAAAAAAACGTGAATACTTTAATACGCAAACATTTTTCTTTATCACGGTCACCATATTCGCATTTCAGTCGCAGAGATCTTGAATATTTTGTTGATAATCGGCAGCAAATAAAAAGATTGGTATATTTCTCATATTGTTCGTATACCACTTATTGCAATATACGCAGTTGCTTTAAAAATATGATTCGATAAAAGATCGGGTTCATCACTTGTATTCACCCTATATATATAATTTTTGCACAATTACAAGGCACAGGTTATTAATACAAAGTGTAAATTTCAATTTAAGAAAATCTGAAAAGAAATATAAAAGAGAAATTAAAATTTATATTACTATACAGAATATGTTTTAATAATCAAAAATAAGATTCTTTTTTTTTTTTGCATTTCACAACGTTTACTTTTTATGTTTTAATAATCAAAAATAAGATTTTTTTTTTTTTTGCATTTCACAACGTTTACTTTTATTTGATAATTGCTTTATATATTTTGTGTGCTCCATTTCTTGTGAGAGAATCATAGGCCTATTAAGAACAAAATATCTAGGACCCAAAAATGGGCTACTCTGACCCTGCCAAGCAAAAACTAGATTTTATAAATGTTTCTTGTAAGAGCGTAACATAGATAATGGTCGGGTGTTGGATCCTGCTAAGTCATTAACCCTTTTATATCCCTATGTTTCCAAATTAATAAATCATCACTGATAGGCCAGATCTCTTCAATAAATTTTATTCAATTGATTATGCAAACTCAATGAAACATTTCTTTTCAGTTTCGTGGTTTGTACGCATAAGTATTCTCTAAGGAAAATTTCAAGTAGTGTCTCCACCGATTTGAGTATAAGTAATATACACTGCTACACTATAATTTCCTTTAATTATGCTTCCCGATTAGTTTTATGTAACCTTCATCTCATAAACATATTGTATTCCTTCTGTAAGAAAATGCCAATTTAACTTGAAATAATGTTATACAGAAAACTCCAAGTTATTTTTAAGATAGAAACGTCAGGAGACAATCCATTACTGGTTTTCTCGACTGAGACTTCTAGAAGCTTACTCTGTTCATAGAAGTCATGTTCACAGGCAATAGATTTAAGAAGGGTTTACATTATAGAATTATGCTGTATATGATTAATTTTTGATCATTTTATTACACAATAAGATGACAACGTAATTTTTCAGATAAATTATGTCGGTGAATCATATCTAAAAATGGTTATTTCGAGATAATTCTGAATTTCTATTTTCAGAAGCTACTAGCGCTTGAAACCTTATTTTCAACCCACGTTTAAACTGCAAAAAACAGCAGTTTTATCTTGAAAATCTTATTATAATCATGTTTACGAATCTTATACCCATTGCATAATTGTAATTACTAAATGCCCCCGTTTGCAAGTGAGCAATCTTGGATTGTATTGTGTATTTACTATATTTGCATCCATTTTTTTCCTTTTGATTCCCAATTGGGCCTATATCCATCTATTTAAAACTTCCTACTACTATTGAATGAGTATTGACTTACATTGGTAAGGCTTCAGATATACTTGCCGGCACATGAGGGATCTAGCTAGAGTCTCAAAAAAATCTATATTAATTTAATTTTGCGTAAAATAACTTTCTATGTATGTTATATGTATTTTTAAGAAAATTTACTTATTTTTAGAATTTTAAAGGCATATTTTCTTTCTTTCTTTTTTTTGGAAATAGCATACTTACGAAAAATATTTTGTGTTTCGAAAAACATGTTATATAACACATGAACTCTTAATTGATATGATTGTTAATATTAAATTACAAAATAAATATATATCCAGTCCAGTCACATTAATGTGACCATCTGTCAAAAGCCAGAATAACCACCTTTCGCAGAGTGGACTGCTGCGAGACGTGCAGGAAGAGAGTCACTTAGGTCCCTGAAGGTGTTCTTTGGTATGTTGAGCCATGCCGACTCTAATGCCGTGGCCAGCTGCGCTAGATTACGCGGTTGAGGATCCATGGCACGAACAACTCGATCGAGATGGTCCCACAGATGCTCGATTGGGTTTAAGTCAGTTGAGTTTGCTGGCCGGGGGAGGACGGTAAACTCATCCTGGTGCTCTTCGAACCACGCACGTACACTGGCAGCTGTATGGCACCTCGCATTGTCCTGCTGGAAGATGCCCTCATCCTGAGGAAAAACAATGCGCATGTAGGGGTGGACATGGTCCGCAAGGACAGATGCGTACTTGTATTGATCCATGGTGCCTTCCACAATGATCAGTGAACCCAGAGAATGCCAGGAAAACATTCCCCAGACCATAATGCTCCCGCCTCTAGTTTGGACCGTTCCGGCAATGGTTGCAGGGTGGTTCCTTTCAGAGGTTTCACGCCTTATACGCCAACGTCCATCTGTCCTATGGAGCATAAAACGCGATTCATCTGAAAACGCTACCTGCCACCACTCAGTGGACGTCCAGCTGCAGTCATGTCGTGCAAATTCTAGCCTTCGTCGTCGATGAACTGCAGTCAGCATAGGTGCCCGAACCAGGTGTCTGCTTCGGAGGCCCAGACGCAGCAATGTTCGCTGAATAGTAGTTGGGGAGACATTTTTGGTAGCCCCTTGGTTCATTTTGGTGGTCAGTTGCTCAACGGTAGCCCGTCTATCTGCCCGAACGCATCTCCGCAACCGTCGTTCGCCTCTGTCTTCTATGGCCCGTGGTGCACCACATTTGCCACGTCGCTGATTTTGAACAGTCCCATTTTGCCATGCACGGTACACTTTTACCACGGCGGCACGCGAACAGTTCACAAACTCAGCCGTTTCGGAAATGTTTCCACCCTTGGCCCGAAAGCCAATGATCCTGCCCTTTTGGACGTCGGATAAATCGCTTTGTTTCTGCATTACGCCAACGATTGAAATGTTTTCCAAAGCCCTCACACACCCTTTATATACGCTCAACTGCACTGTGCTGCCACCTGCCTTCTGTGATGGGTTATTTAACTCTGACGTGGAAAGTACGTGGTGGTCACATTCATGTAACTGGACTGTATATATATATACATATATATATTTCAATGTTCATATTGTTAAGTCTAGAAAAGAAAGAAGAAAACTTCAAAAAACAGATTTATTTTTTGTTCATTTCATTTCACGTAATGAAATACATTATTCTTAAGAAAAAAAGTTGTGTTTTTTAAAATTATAAAGCGAAATGTTACTCTTTAACAGTCATATATTCGAAGTAAAATGTTATATATTGAATAACATAGTAGTTTAGTCATAATAAGCCTCTTAATTTCTTCTCTTGTTATTATTTTTATCACTTTTTTAGTTAAAAATTCACATGACAATAATCTCAAATTTAAAACTAATTAATCTAAAAAAATCACATGCCAACATTCTCAAATTTAAAACTAATCTATCTACAAGCTCAAATTATTAAGATACATATTTTATACTTGGAGTTTAAATGTCTGATATCATCAAACTCATTTCCTTGTCAATTTTTCCATGGTTGAAAATAGATTTCATAAATTTATAATAAACTGTAAGGGAATTTGATACTGAAGTAACATATTTTAACCATCTGTTTTAATCCTCATGATGTATATCCATGATTTTGCTGTTTTAAAGTGCGCGTTTAACATCTTTTTTGACCATTTTTAATAACTTTAAATTCACTATAAACCAAATAAATTGTAAAATGAACATTATCGTGCTGTAGCTCCCTAAGAAATGCGATGTTTATTTTATCAATTAAGCAATTCGATTATTAAATAATATCAGGTATTCTGTTTGTTACGAAAATTTATTTGTATTATATTTGATGTTATTTTTCTATTTTATAATTTTACCTAGACATAGTTACAGATGCTACGTTTGCTTATATTTACAAGGAAATATCTATTAAGTTTATTTAGGATGTGGTATTTTCCTTATTTTTCTTTTAAATGTCTTAGCAATTTAAAATTGCTAAAGATTCGTTATTTTGAACATTTGTCATTTTCAGTATTATAGTTTTATTGTGTTTTAAATTTTTTTTTATTTCTAGCAATAGTATTTTTTTAATTGCTGACTTGTATTGATTTTTATGTGGTTCAACACATTACCTAACTTTAAAAACATAAGTATTAACAAAGAAATGCATATGCTTTACGGTATTACCAAAAACCAAGCTCTATGAAAGGCACAAAATTATAGTAATTGAGGTAAAAGTAATTCAAAATTGTTCTTCAGTCAACTTTAAAAAGAAAGAAATACCTCGGTAAATGAATACTGATGTAATTAATATTATCGTAACCAAAGTTATTTTCCCCTCTCTTTTAATCATGCGGAAGAAAATACAAGTTATCTAACGTATAACACGTAAAAATAAAGACTAATGCGGTAGTCGTATTAAAACGCGAATTTATGATTAAATTCATAGTTTTAGTAACACCAATTACATTTAATTTACATGTAATACTTTATATTTGAAAATTTTAACCAGTTTTCCATAATAGAACTCGATACATATGCATGATTAAATAAATGCAATGTAGCCATGCTAATCTATGAAAAATTCGCATATTCGGATATATCAAATATATCCATATCATTCAATTTAACAAATATTTAATTCATAATATGTATAAGTTATTAAATTTTAATATTAGAGAGTTAAATTTGCAGAAATATGTGCAATTTCATGTAAATTGGAAACATGGAAAGTCACATATAATGGGATTTCTAATTACGATGCATCTGTTGAACTGAACATTCGATATTGACTGTCGTCTGTGGTAAGAGCTGCACGTAGATGACCTCTTTGAAGAGGACATTAAGTGCTATAATTAGTAGTTATACATTGTTACGTATTACTAATTGAGCCTTGTTGAAATTCAATAGTTTCCGAATTGCTCATTAATAATAACGATCTTCAGTAACTAAATAACCCATGCATATAGCTTTGGCCATTTCTTCAAAGTATATTTAAATTAAGATATATAATTCAGTCATAGATACAATTTTTTAAAATAAGTTATATTTTTGTTTTGCTAATTTCAGATATTAGAATTTATTTATTTATATAGAAATAACTACAGAATTGAGTTAGAGCTTCCTTCTAATTATGTCAATGTAAAAAACTCATAAAAAACAAAATTGTCTTGAGACACACACTCGTATATGTATACATATATATATATAAATATAAATATATATATGTATATATATATATATACATATATATATATATATATATATATATATATATATATATATATATATATACATGTAACCATTAATGTGTAATAATTCTTTTTATGGTAACTCAAAAAGAAAATAACTAATTTCATTATAATAGCAGATACTGCATATTTCTGCTTTTATGTTAATACTGTACTATCCATTCTGAATTCTAATATTTCTAGAGATATCGTGACGAGTAAGTGAGTCGTTTTTTTCCTTCGTATATATATAGATTAGTAATGTTTAGTTATAGTAGTAGTACACATAATTACGTGCTAGTAGTATATTATCATGTTTTAAGTGATATTAAAGAGTTATGGTAGTAATATATAGTTGTAATAGAAGTAAGAATATTATCATTCTCTTACATAAGAAGTATTAATAGTATTCACCTACTATAGTAATATATAGTTATAGTAGCAGTTGTAGCTCCAGTTAAATTCAACTTATTGTAATCGGGAAAAAATTATTTAAACTGTTGCTATTAAAATTCCAGGAAGGAATGGTGTGACGACAGTAAAAACTGCACGAAAGGAATAATATTGGGATATGCCAATTATTAGTATTATAGTGAATTTATACACAATGCAAGAGGGAGAAATGACACATAAAGCACTGCATTAAAAATTATGCAGTGTGTTTCTCATTCGGAAAGTGTTTTGCAAATTCGGAGTTTGTTCAGAATATCGTGTTTTGCCTTATGCAAGTAATATCAAGAAATGCTTACCAGAAAGTAACATAATTCGATAGGGGCAGGATTGTTGTCTATCAAGAGTGTGGATTATTGCTCCATGATATCGGCCACCATACTGGTCCAAATCCAACTATTGTCATACGAATATTGAATCAGCGGGCTGCTGAGGGTCATACTGTACGTGTTCCCATGACTAATACTCGAGAATACAGAAATATTATGTAGTCAATCCTGCCAAACCATACAACCCCATTACAAACCATTAGTCGATGAATAGGTGTGTTTGTAGCACTCCCAGTACGACGTTTGCAGCAGCGTGAACTGTTACCATTAGCTCAGCTTCCCTTGACAATGCAGCATAGAGAGAGACTGCAAATCTGTGGCAATGGGCGACAAAGTTGGACACAGGAGTAGTACAATTTCGTCTTTTTAGTATTTTGATAATTGTATACGTGTTTGGAGGCCCCTAGGCTGTTTTTAGCCTCCCCGGCTCCCTAGTCACTTCAAATTTTTACGCAGCTCCCCTCAATGTTTCCAGAGCACCAACACCCTCCTCTTCAGTTCTTCCTTGCTAATTTTGGTTCGTAAAGAATTTCCCCTTAAATGTTTTACACTTTCCCTTTTTTTTTTTTTTTTTTTTGCTCTTTGGAAGGTCTTCCCATTACCCACCACCTGTGGAACCACCGTGTCCCTGAATAACAGCCAGCAACTATAAGGAAGTATGGCTGCATGGTTTCGCCAATCTTGTTCATTTCTTATCTTATTGCATTATGGATCACCCGCCTAACCTCCCTTTTGTAACTTTGTACAGTAAATTATTGAAATCATTTGTACTTACAATATAGACTATACCAGGGGTGGCGAAAGTTTATATATAGATCAACATGCCATTTTTCTAAAGAAGTGTCTAATGAGGCATAGACGTGCCGTCAAATAATTTTAATTTGTAATTATTGGGAAAATAATAAAACTAACAACACAAAACTTTATTTACTACGAAAAAATACCTTTCGCAACGTATAGCTATAAATTTGTCTTAGGTATACGTATAATTCAAATTAAAGTAACATTAGTTAAACTTATGTCGTTGCAGATTGGATGACAAATAACTTATATTAGAATTGTAAGGTGTTATTTTTTGTAGAATATTTGCTGATTTAGAGTCATCTGCTAAACGGTTTGTAAGTAATTAGTTATTTTTGCTGTTGTTCCCTTTTTTTTTTGACAAGAGGTTTTGTGATTCGTTTCAAAATACCGTTTTACAGACGTTGTTCTGTATACCACTATTCCAGAACATAAAGCACATACCACTTTGTCACTTTTACTAATATATATATATATATATAATGCCATGTTTTTCAGTCCACCAAATTTGAAATTCTCTGTTAACATTACTATCTTGCACTTTTCATTCTTTTGCTGAACTAGCCAAACAAATCGTAAATACAACACAGATAAACTTTAAAATACATTTGGGTCAAGCAAATTGACTGTGCTATGCGTAGACAGATCTTACATCATAAGCAATTGTAGTCTACGTCGTAACTAAAGCAAACCAATAACAAAACGAGTGTGCTCCCAGCCGCCCCACGACCGATCACTCGCGTTTCTTCTCAATACTTCATAGAGAACTTTGAACTTTTTAAATAAAATACAAACAATTTTGATCCCTGGCGTGCCAAAAATATTGTGTCGCGTGCCATCAATGGCACGCGTACCACTGGTTTGCAATCCCTAGAATATACATTATTTTATTATTTGTTTTTAAATTATTAATTCCAAAAGCCCTCGTGTAGCTGAACCATGCGGCTTTAATATTCAATCCCTCGATTGTAAATTAGCATCTTTTTCATTGTTCATCGCAGTATTATCTTTTACTTTAAGACCTCCTTATTCTTAGTTGAGCCATTGTCATTGTACTAGTACAACAAAGGTTTTCTTCGAGCTTTGATCATTGTAAAATCATTTATATTATTATTGGTATCAATTTCCATGGTAATGCCATTTTGAGTGCATAGCAGCATCAAATTGTTAAGTTTTTCATTCTTTTCTCCCTCTCTTAAGGGCAGATATGTTTCTCTCATGATTCGATAGGTGGTGGTACGTTCGCTGTAATTTTAATTTTTTTCTCTCTTTTAGTCTCCAAGTTTTTGCTCCCTGCTCGTGCCTAGTGCACCTATACGAAAAAGTGGCTTTGGGGGCCCCGAAGAGATCATTTGTCACCTGCTTGCATTTGATACTGGAATAAGAGCAACATGGTAAAACAAATTACAAGCAAATTTATAATCATTTTGTCTTTATACTATACTGCCTGTGTACAATACATATTTTATTTTGTATTTTCTTTCCTCCATGGTGCTGCAATGCTAATGACCAGCAGTGTACAGGTAAACAGCATTTTGCTATTCTACTACGAAACCGAATTACCCAGTTAATATATGTTTAATATAAAAGTATATATCTATATATGTGCCATTAATTTTTTTAAAATACTTTTAAAAAAGTTATCAGTACAATTCTTTTTTTTGTGAGTAAGTGTTTATTGACGTCACAATCTAAATCAAAGCCAGAGTAATTGATAATGGATTTGGTAATTTTGAGCCTGAGTCTAATAGCAATGATGAAACCATAACTAACAGTCTTCTCTACAAAAACATTCCCAGCGTGAGGACTTGGATCCACGTCCGATTTATCCTTCTTCAGTTCATCTACAAGATAGATCTTCAGAAGCGTAATGATTTAAATTCGCTACTGCTGTGCTTATAAAAATTTCCATATTGCGACCCAATTTTCAATCATAAATTTCATCGCGTCCCCTCCATACAATAACATGCATTAAATTCAATAGTAATATACTTTGACGTAAGGCTACAACACGACTTTAATGATAAACCGCAGAAATTATCAAGATAACAATTAATTTTTACATATATTTTATGACATTACCATATGGCCACTGGTAAATATTTAACTGGTTCTTAACTTATCACTGTTAAATTAATTATGAAACTTATTGTGCAGTACTGATACATTTCTAAGCGTATTATATCAATGTAAATCTGTATTTTCTGATCTTAAAATATATTTTGTTTTGCTTCCCCCCTTTCAGTAAATTAATAATTTTCTTAGAAAATAATCGTTTGTTTTCGATTTTTCGATATACTGCACCCCCTTGTAGGGTTATAGCCCACCTAGGGGGTCGCGCCACACAGAGTGAGAAACACTGCAGTACTCAACAACCCCGACCTCGAGTTTTTTCACCGTGACAACTAGGCTACAGGAACCATTCCTTTATTTCATAAGCTATTTTTTCAAATGAACGTTAATAATTTATAATGTAAATTAGTAAATAAAATGTTTTCTGTTAAACACTTGTAAAGTATATATATATATATATATATATATATATATATATATATATATATATATATATATATATATATATATATATATATATATATATAAGTATTGTTATTTTGTGTATACAACTTCTCCATATATTCTCTAAATAAGATTATAATTAAAAGATATTTCTTGAAATAAGTTTTTAAGGATAATATATATATATATATATATATATATATATATATATAATGACCTAGTAGCTTCTTTAAAGCTGTGTTCAAAATGTTCCACAAAAACATTCAATACATAAAATATATGTTACATACACAGACATTAAAGCTTTATCAGAATGAATGCTTTTTTATAAATAAATTCAGTTTTATGCATGCAGGACACCATTTCACTTATGTCCTTTGAAAAGGGGGAAAATCAAAATCTGAGTTAGAAATCACCAAAGCAATTGAAGTACAAAGAAACAGTCGCACATTCTGAAGAGAGTGGGGAAAAAAGTATCCGCTTCTCTTATTCTGATGTTTATGTTCTTCTTCCGTCCATAAAGATTGCATTACACCGAAAAAAGTGTATCCTTTTCTTTTTTTTAGGTTTTTTTTATCATTGTGTGTGCTTTCTATCGAACACTAACAAAAAAAAGGACATCTTCGTCTTGCCGATTCGTTCGGCTAGTTTGAGTTGACAAGGTCTAGGCGTTTTCTTTCGTTCGGTTTTTTCCCTTTCTTTCCCCTCTTTTTTTCCCCGCATACCACTTCCCGAGTCGCTACTTTTGTTCCTGTATCCCATTTTGTTTCCCCTCATGATACTTTCCTTGATACTCTTCTTGAGAATGAAATGATAGCTGATTGGCCTGTGCATACCAAACCGCTTCCAATCGAAATAAAATGCCAGGTACTTTCTTTAAGCACTGTTTCCCCCCCATGCAATTTACTTTGTGTATTCTTTGACAATCAGTATTCCAGAGGCTAAAATAAGCATTTGGTAAATAAGAATCTAAATAGATTCAGTAGGCTTTCTTTCCATTGATTTTTGTTCCCCTTGATAAAAATATCGGCTGGAAGAATACAGTACACAAATATGAAGGTATGTAATACATTTTCAACGTACATCTGCATATATCTCAGAATATTCTCCCAATAATTTCTACTAAAATGTTATCGCCATTTGCATGTAAAATGAAGCATATATTACAAATGGTATAAAACAATCAAATATTTTTCCAAATATAAAAACAATGAGAAAAATTAAGTGAAACAAATCTGTTTCATGTTACAGGGGAACAAAATGAAAAAAAAAAAAAATTTGTGACAAGACCCCAATTACATAAATTTACCATTTATATTTTTTACCGTGAAAAGGTATTTATATATTTGTTTAAATATTTTGTATTTTTATTGAAGAAAATAAGACAAGGATGAAGAACTAGAGACCAAAGATATGATTATGTTTTTTTTGTCTACTCTTAAATTTGAGCATAACATATGTATCATAGACTTTTATGTGTAAAAAATTGTATAGAAAAATGGTGGACGAATTACGTGGTTTTTCAGTATTAATTCCTATTAATATTAAAAATTTTAAAATGAGGGTTTAATTTTTTTACATTGTTGGAAAGAAAAATAATACTCCTACTTTCTACTATACAAGTATTATGTTCAGTAGGATATATTATTTTATACGTTCACTAATAATACATAGAACGAGCTAAATTCAAAATGATGCTGAACATACTGTTGCATACAATAAATATTTACTTTTTAAATTTTCCGAAGAATACAGCTTCATTCAACAATGTCCCCAAGATAAAAAAACCCAACAATCTAAAGTAAATATAGAATAAAACAAAACATAAACATTTACTATTCGTTGTAAAAATATTCTTCAAAGTTACAAAACTTTTTTATTGAATGCAATAATTTTCTCGACCTATCCTATAAATTCAGTCTAATCAGGTAAAATGAGACGTTTTATATATAAATAATGTTATCGTTAATAAACTTTGATATTACATAAATTATGTTTCAACGATTTAAATAAGGAATTTTGTTGTTTTATGAAATTCATGCAATGTATTTGATTTTTTTATTAACGTCGCTTTCTAAAGCAACTTGAAGGGAATAGGCAACCGGCGTAGTAATTCAATTCCTATTATTAGCTCACACTCTCTATTTATTTATCTTGATGGAATTTTCGATCGTTAATAAAATACATTTTAAAAAGCTCAATTGAGCTGAAATTTCATATACATGATTATTTTGGATATCAATACAGTAATTATAATCAATAAAACTTTATTGATTAAAACTAATTATTCAAAGTATTACAAATACAGCAACGTTGCCATCCTTTTTGGCGATTTGTGTATAAGTTGAAAAGTTTTTTTTCTCACATTTTAAAGCGCTCATTTGAACTGTAATTTTCTGCTCATCATTTTTTGGGTAAAAATACGATAATTTAATCATAATTAATTAAGATTAATTGACTGAAATTAATTATTTAAAGAATTATAGATACAGCCATTATACTTTCATTTTTAGCTACTTGGAGCAAAGCTTTAAAATATTTCTTTTTCTCACGATTTAAGGCATTCCGTTGAACTGAAATTACATATACACTATTGTTAAGGATGAAAATACGATACTTTAATGATAATTAATAACAATTAATTACTACTTAATGTTGTGATTATGTCATATGTATATACATATGTATATAATTGTAACTATTTATTAAACAGTAGTTAAAACAAAAGGTTTTCTTTGTTGATCAAGTAGGAATTGATGTTTTCTTCATTACTAATTTTAAACTTATTCCAACTGACGAGGAGGAAACCTCATTTGATATTCAACTCTAAAACTTCTACACAACGCTGCAATGTGAGCTTTGATCCCTGATATTTTTAACGTGTATCAGTTTCTCTATACGTAGTGTCTTCAGTGGCACCAGCCATTGAACTTCCTTCTAGAATTCTACTAATTCATGATCGTAACCACATTCATCATTTAGTCATGGGTATCTTACTTTTGTACAATATAGTAGTACTGTTCTTACAAATGGCAAAAATGTACAAAAAAAGTTCAAATATTGTTGAAAAATCAAAGTAAATGCTTCCTGAAGATAAAAATGAAACTATATTCAAAAGGGGGGAAACACATCATCATACGAACAAATGATTTAGCACATGTTGGAAAAAGTAATCCTCTTTTTGTTTTCTATATCATTCATATCATTATATTTTACTACCAACGGAAACGATTTTTTTATTCTTACTCTTCTTGTCTAAGCAAAAAGGAGCAGTAATTCAAACCAATTCGCAGACATACCTTTCTCCCGTAGATGTCATTTCAAATTACGAATTTCGTTTCAAAATGTAATTAAATAAAAGCTAAAAAGATAATTAAGTTCATTTTAAAGAAATTCAACTGTTGACAAAGTAATACCTTCCAGAAGTAATAAATGTGTAATTCAGAAAGGTTACTAGAAAATTCATTTACCAGGTATTCTCGAGCAAACATAATAAAACATTTTTGCCACAAAGGAAAGTTTATAGATATAAACTTTTTACCTCATTTGGTGGAACCTTTTTTAATTTAAAAACCTCGTAAAAATCCATAACCCATGCTTCGCTTGATGTTTTTTTTTATTAAGTATATTTTCTATTATGCTTCAAAAAATTGAATAAATTTTAAGTATTAAGTGCTGAAATCATTAAAATGCAGCATTTTTCAATCTTCTTTCGACGAATGAACTAAATAAATTTGTGTTTAACTTAAAAGCGTTTTCTTTAAAACTTATTTTAAAAAAGTAAAAGCTAAGTTCTGTGATCGATAAAGAGCACCTACAACAAAAAAAATAAAATAAAAAAATTGCATTGCTCTATGTTTTAGAATTTCGATACAAATTTGAAAATTGGTCACATCGGTCAATTTATATTTTTGAGTTCAGAAGTTTAATTATTGTAGTAGTATAAGTTTGTTAAAATCATTTTTATGGATGGGTTATGTTTTATTTTCACGATTTATAAACTTTTGCTAAATATCCATTGAAAAATGTTTCTACGTTGAAATTTACACAGAGTTTATTGAATTGTTGAATTTTTAAACCTTTGTTTACAGTCAAAATTGCCTATACGAGTGTCAAACCATCAGTTATAGGATAAAGTAACTTGTTTCATTCCCTTTTTTATGTAAGTAAACATTGCATAATGATAGCTCCATCATTTTCTTTCAGATTACTTTTATCAATATGATGTGTAATTCAAAGAAAGAGCTCTCTCATTGCTTTTATGACAGTTCTATAAGCGTGGAAAATATTCTGTTATTTTGAGGAAAAACAACTTTATGTTGTACATCATCCATTTGATGATTTCACGCATTACTATGATATTCATACTTAAGGTAAAAATGGCCTAGGAAGTATGTAGAATCCGAACCGATTCAGGCGATTTATATATGTAATAAAATATACCTTCAAGAAATCTACTTAAGAGCAATTGATATTTTCATTAGTTCTTAATTAGGAGGAATAATAAATACAAAGTGTGCAATTTGGAAGCATCTTTTTAATTTTATTCCACAATTTGAATACATAGAGCAGTGATTCTCAACCTTTTTTTTTTGTTGCGGCACATATTTAACGATTTCAAAATTTGGCGGCACACAAAGAAAAAGATAAAAATTATTTACTTACTACAACACACTGCATAAATAGTTTATGACAAAAATTTTAAATATATGAAATAAATTAATATATACTACAATAATAACTAAACGTTTATTAAGGGATTAATTACAAGCTAATAATAAAAATATTTTTAATGCGAAATTTGAGCTTGATGTTTTTTGATAATTTCATTTATATTTGGTCGTAAAAATGACAATGCTACTCTCATATCGTCTTCTACATTTAACAATCTTGATCTTTTTTTTTTAGTTTTAATGTTGGCTAATGCTGAAAATCCGAATTCACATAAATAAGATGTGAAAATTGTAATAAAAATTGTAATAATATGTTTAAAGCTTTTGACCATTTTATTAACTTAATAACAATACCAAGTACTTTATCATTGGATAATCGCATCTTTGATGTTAATCCAAAATGAATTAATTGATTCTTTTGGATGTTTTTGGATGTTTTAAAATTAAATCTCGATTAATGGAAAGCAAAATGAGAGTTCTTCCTCTTCATTCAAAGTTAGAGAGCGGGCCCCGTTAAATACAGAAGTATACGTTATGAGAAATGGAGCTTTTTTTACGAACCCAATCAAAATGAATTAAATTCTTCTGGATGTTTTAAAATTAAAATATCAAAATAATTTTGGGAAATAATGAATAAGAACCCAATCAAATTTCTTAATATCTCTCCCTCTAGTGTTGTCAAATGATCAACAACAATTAATTTAATAGTTTTATAACTGTCTTTAGGGACTGACTCAAACTTATCTAAATTGCCTTCCTGAGCTTTATTTTTCCATAAAGTTATTTATTTTTTGAATCCCACCAGCTTACCGGTTGAGTTTAAGATATTTTCATTAGGCCCTTGCATACTTGAATTGATGTTGTTAAAAATAACAAAAATGTCTGATAAGTATGCCAGTTTAGTACACCATATTTTATCTTCCAACAAATGAACAAATTCATAATTTTTATTTTGTTCAAAAAATATTTTCATTTCGTCTTTTAATTTCAGCACACGAGATATAACTTTTCCTCTGGACAACCATCTTACTTCTGTATGGAGTAACATGGATTCGTACTTGGCATCCATAGCTTGGCATAATTTACTAAATAATCTACTTTTTAATGGTCTTGATTTGATATAATTAACCATTTTAACACATTGTTCCAGAACTATTTTCAAATCTGATGGCAAAAATTTTGTAACAAGTGCTTCTTGATGAAAAAAACAATGGGTAACTAATATATCCTCATTCAGTTCTTTAACATGTGCTACAAATCCTTTTAGATGTCCAGTCATAGCTGAGCACCATCTGTGCAAATGCCAATACATGACTTCAAGAAACTTTAATTTCTTCTAAATATGAACTAATTACTTGAAAAATATGTTTACCAGTTGTAAAATCAGGTAATTCCCGACAACATAAAAATGATTAATTATATCATTTTCGTGAATAAATCTAAGGAATGCAATTAATTGGGCATTTCCTGTAATATCTGTTGTTTCGTCGACTTGTAGAGCAAAATTCGAATTTGCAAGAGTTTTTGCAGTATTTTGCTCAATATTTTCTGACATATCTTTAATTCTGCGATGGATTGTATCATTTGAAAGTGGTATTTTGCAAATATATCAATATCAGCTGATCCACCAATCATTGTGTTTACAATTTTGCGACAAGCAGGTAATATAATTTCTTCAGTCAAATTGTGCGGTTTTTAAGTTAACAGCAATCAATTCAGCTATTTCGTAAGAAGCTACTTGAGCCTTTTCAGACACACATACTTGTTTTTCAAAAACTTTTACTTGCTTAATTTTTGATGATAAAGACCTTTCAAAGTAGCTTTTATTTTTTGTTGAAAGCGAAGGATGATTAGTCACCAAGTGACGTTGGAGTTTGCTAGGAACCATAGCACTATTTGATAATTTAAAACCACATATCACACACTCGGGAACAACTATGTCATTTTCCATTGTAGAGTTAAATCCAAATTTCAAAAAATCATTATATTTCCGATGGACAACGTATTTTTTTGAGCAAGAAGTATTTTTACTTGTGCCGGAGGTTGGCTCATTAACTTGGTCCCTAACGTTATCATTATCACTATTATCATCATTAAACTTTCTTCTTTTTAACCATTTATCCATTTTCAGAAGGATCTGCAAATAAATTAATGCAATATATTACTGCATGCAAATAAATTAATATTAAACCGAATCACATACATTTGCCAATTTTAACGAAAGAAAAGGTGCAGTAACTACTATACAACACCTTGTGAATCCCAACTATCACTAAAATAACACGTTTTGTACGCAGAAGTGGCAAGTGTGCGCCGACTTGAGACATATTCCTATTGCTATGCACGCCGCTTCATCATAATTTGGCACTAAAAAAAACGCGTTGCAAAGCAAATAATAAAATAATTTATTTTTTGTGGATTTAAATATATATTCATGTTAAAAATATTTTTCTTTTTAAATGATATAATTTAATAATATTAACATTATTATATATTTGCAAAATTTGGCGGCACACCTTTGAAATTTGACGACACACAAAAGTGCCGCGGCACAGTGGTTGAGAATCACTGACATAGAGAGTGAGGGACATGGAGTAAACACTAAAGAGGTACAGTGCAGCGCCTAAAGTTTTTTTCAAAGCATCTTCGCATAAGAAGTAATTGAACGCATAAAGCATGGAACAAAACAGAAAATAGATTTACTGACAAAAGGCAATTTGTACAGGATGACCATTCATGAGGCAGAATAACAAATAAAAATTCTTAGTAAATGATATATTATTCCAGCAATTCTAGAGATATTTACCTTTCTACATGGCGCATCTGTTTTAGCTGTCTGGTGTTCTACGGTGGTTCTTGATAAGCACTGAATCAAAATATCTAAAAAAATTTCGTTGGCATATAAATCAGAGGAGCATACTGGTCTATCAATTTTGAAGATGTACTCACTTTCTACTAGTTTCTGAGCAAAATTCCTTTAATGACAGGAATTGTAATGTACAAAAATTAAATTTGGACCAATTGCACTTTGCAACACACACATGCGTGGAAGAAATTTTTTTTCGAATAAACTATTTTCAGTTATAAAGACACTGTTTACATAATAGGGCTCTTTTCGTAAAATCTGCATAAAGCCTCTCCAGAAAACCACTTCTGAACCCACCCCTCCCAACAGTTTAAATTGATAATGTGTGTTTTTAAAGGGGATACCTTGTCTTTCTCTCTCCCCATATCGATGAGGGTTAAGAATTGTTGCTCAGATAGAAATGAATCTCAGCAGCAAACAGAAAGTAAATAAATTCATTAGATACATGGTATGTGTGGTCTTGACACTATTATAATTGGCTCAGCCGATATGCTGGTTTAATGATATACAGCGATCAATAGTATGCGTAAATATACTACCTTATTACAGATCCTTGGATGGAGAACAGTGAACCCTTTATCTGTTTTTGTCGCAATTTGCTGAGAAAAATTGCATGATGCCTGGTTCTGGTCTGTTTTTCCAGCAGAGTAATAAACTGGTAATCACTCTTTTTTTTCCCTCGGCTGACCAGTGCTTACAGCTGTACTTGGAAGGTGTTCCGATTTATTAAAACTATACTTTTGTCAATTCCAAACCATTCTCCAACATTCGTCAAAAAATAGATCTCTCTTCTTATTTGCCGGCCACCAAGCGGACAGGTTTCTTCTAGCCTTTCTGAACACACTATTTCAATTTACATACATGGACTGTCTGGAAACGAAATCTCGTCCTTCTTCTTAAGTTTTATTTACATTGAACAAAGTTATTCTACTCCATTGTGTGCTTTCACGTCCGCTACCTTGATGTCACAGAGTTAATATTTACATATACATCACTTTTCTACACAATCGCATTTTCCTAGCACATTTTGAAAAAAGTCCTTTTTAACAACTTTATGGTTGTACAATGAAAAATGTATTTGTTGCTGAAGTTTTGTGACTAGTTTATAATTATCTGCCTGAAGTGAATATATATATATATATATATATATATATATATATATATATATATATAGTTATAACGTATAACTTAGGAACTAGGGAAATAAAAGACAATCTGTATATTCAACTAAATACAAGCCTATACCGAGGCTTGACTCATCACGCGTCACTAAAGGCACCATTGAACTTGTAACATAATTAAAATTTCGGTGTACTCTCTAATACTTAATCCATCAAATATCACACAAAGTTTTAGAAATTAGAGATAAAAAAATATTGAAAGGATGAACAAAAATAAGAATTAATGTCATGGAAGTACCAATTGCTTGAAAAAAAATAAAAGCAACTATAAAGAAAGGTAGCAATAAAGCCAGCAGTTTATTTTCTTCAATACACATTTATTACGAAAATATTTTACATCAAGCCTTCGGATTTCCTTTATAATATAATATGTGCTGATAAAAATAACACACTCCACTTAAACCAAAATGTTACAGAACAGAGATGCAACATTTCTTATAAAACACGAAGCTACAACTTTTGATACATTAGCGTCTTATTTTCAAGGCATTTAGATTCCTCTCTATTTTGATTGGATGTTAAACTATTTAATCAAGTTCTTGTAAACACACGGCAGTATATACTGATGATTGAATCACTGTAAACGTAAATAACTAAGATTGACGTGATACCAGATTAAAATATCCCTTAGTGCTTTTTAGTTGCTCACCCAGTATAAACAGTGGTTGTTCCTTCATCTAGTTTCTTAATTCAGACACAACTAATAGGTAATGTTCATTTACTAGAGAAAAAATGCATTATCACCGAACTGTGCAAACAAGATTAAATCAAAATAAAAAAGTAAAATTAGGAACTACTAAGAGAGAAAAATATCTCTATATATAATATTTTGTAAAATGTAATTTCTGGAGCTTCTACATCCACTTCCCTTTTTTGGTGGACAAAGCCTCGAAATGAACTCGTAACTGTAATTTTCACGAAAAGAAATTGTGAGTTTACTTTTTAGATCCAAAATGTAAATCAAACCTAAAGGACCATTAGCTCCCCAACGAACATCTCCCGGTAGTTATTTAATTGTAACTATAATTAATTTCTGTTCTATTTTATTCAATCGTAATATGTAACTTCTAAATGGCTATTAAATTGTATATATATAGTTTTAAAAATTGATAGAATAATTATTTTATGCTTATACTTTATTGGATTCAAGTATTAAGAAGATAGTTAGTCTTTATCTACATGAAATTAAAAAAAACAAAACCTAAATTTAAGAGACATTTCCTTTTTAAATGGCAATTAATTGCAAATAATCTGTGCGCATTTGTTGAATTATTTTCATCATTTTAACAGACAACTAATATATAAATGATGAAATGCTGAATGCGAATGTATAGCTACTTTCATAGCTTAAGCTTCAATAGAGCTTTGTAAGACCCGCCGAGTAGGGGAGTGATGCACGTTAATACTTTATCAACCGCCTTATGATTTACTGCAGTTTTTCTTCGTACAATATTTTTTTGGATCACTACGTTGACAATTAAGAGATATACATAAACAAAATACTCCATTTTAGGAAATTTAATCCGTTAGAGCTAATAAATTAATTAAAGATATCCCACTGTAAAATTAATTATATACACCGTTCACTTAAAATAAATAGTCAAATCGTTTTCTAAGTTCTTCATTAACATACAAAAACTTAAGACACTTAAAGTTTGATATAAACTATTTTTTCGGGACAAAAATAATAATCTATGCAATCCGCTGAAAACGCCGTCAGCTAAAAACGCAATATCTGCTACAAAACTATTCGCCTTCCTCGCTAAAATACTCATTATAAAACCCATGCTGCCTTATATCTAGGCAGAGTGGATTTCAAAGAATATCCATGTGCTAAGTATTGGTAGAATATTCCTTCTCTAAGTTGGTGTGGTGTGGTAGTTAGGAAGGTGGTGCCAGCTCAGGTGTCATCCTCGTCACTTGACCATGGTCCAAAATTACGTGGTCCATTACCAAAAGCCCTCGTGTAGCTGAACAGCGCGACTTTAATATTCCCTCACTCATTCACTCAAAAAAAAATACATTACATTAGTCATATTTTTTTTTATACTTAAAAATGAAATGTCCACCTATTCAATTAAAATTATCGCGTTATAATTAACTACTAACCACAAACAAATTTTGAGAATTTGTCCAAATTATGTAGTGTGAAAGAGAAAGTTTTTTTACTTTAAGTACCAGAACCGATAAAAGCCTTTATTTTGAAAAAAGATCAATTTCTTACTACCAAATATGCATAATAAAATCATAAAAAATATCATTCAACTAAAGAGAGATTTATAACAACGTCTCCCTCCTAAACTTAGTTTCACTCTGAAATAAAATAAAATTAGTGATTTTGTTGATCACGGGAATTAATTAGAAGCGAGCGCCTTGCGTAGCCAAAACAAAAAGGATTTCTTCACAAACAAAAGATAGATATATGCTGTCGTGGGCTTTTTTGCAGTGTTTGCCAGAATTGCTTGCAGATGGCAGAATTTTTCCTACTTACTTGACAAATATCGTTATGTTTTGGACACTTCACACAATATCTTTATAAATTATAGCCTATGCTATAAATTATAGCATATGTGTTATTCTGATGTATAAGCTATATTACTGTAAAGTTTTATTAAGATCCATTCAGTTGTTTTCGCGTGAAAGTAGGCTAAACACCATCACAAACTTTCGCATTTATAATATATATCTATATATATATGAACGTTTTGATTAATATTTTTGATTAACTCTTTTTTTTAAAAAAAAAAAACCCCTGTCATTAAAATATGTATTTGCGTAGTATTAGCCAGTTCGCTAAGTTATATTTGTAAATGTATTTATATAATATATAATTAACTTTTTCAAACAGAATTATTTTTGGTTTGAAATTTACTCTTGAGAAACAACGATATTAAGAATTTATCACTAGCTAATGTTTTGCTAGTTATATTCAACAGGGCTTTTTATTGCTACCTATTTTAGTTTGAGTTCAATTTTGATCTACATTACAGAAGCAAATAGATTTGTAGATTTTTTATTTCATTAAAAAGTGTAAAATCCTTTTTTGGCAGATTTATCAGAAGTAATTCTCTTAAATAAAAAAACGTATAGTTTTGCTATGTAAGAATATTGCACTTTTATGTATAAATAAATAAATTAGAAAAATAAAGTTCGGAGGACTTCTTTAGAGATAACTTAATTTTGAATCAACCAATTAAATTTATTTTGTAAACTGATTCCCCATTCTTAATTTATTAATTGCTGGGCACTATTGATTTTTTTTAAACTAAAAGAGATTCACGTTTTTTTTTTTCATTTGTAATTTAGGAAAATAAGATAAAAGTATATGATTCTCATTAAATGTAACAGAATTAAATTTCGAAAGTCCTCATTATTATACATTTTACATCTACTGCATACTTTTGAAGTCTATCACTGGATGGCATGACATTTAAGAAATAGATATATTCCTTTTGATTTTCATGAAACATTTAAATTTAGTCTTAAATTTATTTTTTTATTTGAACATCAGTAATAATTAACTTATTTAGGAGTCCGTAGCCCTTTACCAGCAGGATAACTCCAAACTGTGCACCGCATACACTAGATGATGTATTGCTCGGTGAGAAGAATAAATGATTCCTTTTTTTTTTTGCTACAATTCTCCCCTGTACCGCCACCCTGTCACAAATCGAATACGCTTGAGACGTTATTGGAAACTGTTTACTTGCCCTGTCACTACCGTATACACAAAGACGACTATGGACTCTATTCATGGTTGTTACGTGATAAACACAAACACGTGTATTCTCCATTGAGTTCAAAACAGACATTAACACTAGAACCAAAACAATTTTATTTCCGATTTTCTCAAAAAGTTACTAACGAAATTGAACAAAATGTCTTGACTTTTCCTATTTTTATTCCAATAATGTTCTGCGAAAATATGATACGTAAAATACTTATAATTTTTTTTTTAATACTTATATTTAAAACCATGGATTGGGTCATTTTGAACCATCATAATCAAAAGTACTAAATTTGCAATTCAATGATTCCTGAAATGGGAAAAGCTTTTTCTGTCGTGTTTCCATTTCGCAGATGTAAGTAGAACCAACTTCAAGGTCAGTAAACTATTACTGATAACATAAGACTAGCTGAGAATTTTGTTGTAGTAGTAGCTAGTTTTTCAGAACCCTCACCCTTCCCCTTAGGTTATCATTCCGTATAGGAAAAATGCCTCTGGGTAGCATATTCAAGCACTCTCAGATGTTTTTTGTTTTGAGCTATTGCATAGAATGTAATATAATACTACCCTAGTCTCTGCAGTAGTGTAACGAGCGTACATCTAATTTGTTATGACTGAACAACTGGTTGTTCACATTGCCTTGGAGATAGTTTCAGTCTACCAGTCTGTTCGATTTTCTCCCCCTTTTTTACAAGCGTAAATAAAACTGATCTTAGAGGAAAATGACTGGAGGACATATGCTTACATTAACAGTTAGTGAGGCCCTCGAATATATGTGACAATTATTGGAAAATGAATCCGAAAACAACAATGCTGTGGAAATTGTTTACAGCGATGATGAATATGGGCCTCCAGATGAAGAAAATATATCCTTGGATGAATACCGTATATAATTTTCATGTATAATGTACTAGCAGAAAAATCACTTCTGGGAAAGAAAGAAACAATGTGTAAATAAACGTAAAATGTTATCAGGTTCAAATCTAGATGAAATTAACTCTGGAAATTTTGTTACAAATGATGGAACGTGTTGAAAAAGTATCACATCTGGGAGTTAAATGCGTGGAAGAACAAACTGTATTCAAAGAAAAGATTGGCAAATCAAGTTATGCAGAGAGAAATATTGAAAATAGCTATGTAATTATTTCATGGAGGCTATTTATATATGAGCCTCTGCTTCGTCATATCAAAAATTGTACAGATGAAGAAGCTCGCTGACTAGAGGGTAAAGAGGGATTTCAAATCTAGATGAAATGAACTCTGGATCTTTTGTTAGAAATGGTGGAATGGGTTGGGAAAGCATCACCTCTGGAAGATTTACGCTTGGAAAAATTGTTCAACTTAATGTTTTCAGTCAAAAGTGGCCCAACCAGTTATGCAAAGCGAAATATTGAAAATGGCTATGCAATTAGTTCAGGGAGGCTACTTTTATATTAGCCTATGCTTCGTCATATCAAAAATTGTACAGAGGAAGAAGCTCACCAGCAACTGAAAAAAAATGAATGGCCAACAATTTTAGACGAACTAGATGCTTTTATATCAATTTTGTATCATCGAGGTATATACGGTGCAAATAATCTAGAGCTTGATAGTCTGTGGTGTGTTGTTTGGGGTTCACCTTTTTTCTGCGATACTATGGTAAGATATAGAATCAGAGAATTTACGAAATTTCTTCAAATCGACAAAAAACAACACCATCTGAACGCCTTCAAACAGATAAACTTTGTTTCATTTCTGTAGTTTGGAAGAAATTCATTGAAAATCCGATAACTTGTGCTGTAAACCAGGACCATATACAACTATTGATGAACAGCTGTTTCCATCTAAAGCTAAATGTCGTTTCCCACAATATATGCCAAGTAAACCAGATATATTTGGTATCAAGTTCTGGGTTGCCACTGATGTTGATTATATAAACGTGCTCAATGACCTTCCATATTTGGGTAAAGATGAGGAACGTCCGGAAAACCTACCTCAATCCTAATACATCGTTTTGCGTTTGATAGAACTTTTCGAAAATAAAAGAAGATATATCACTACAGATAACTTTTCACTACACTAAATCTGACCCAAATGTTAAAATTGAAGAACACTACTTTATTTGGAAGGATGAATTGAAACAGGAAAGAACTGCCTGAATTTGAGAAAAAAGTAAAGATGCCGTTATACGATACATTGTTACTGCAGCATGATGATATAACTTTGGCAGTTTATCAGGGGAAAACGAACAAAAATGTATTACTATTGAATTCATTCATATTACTATTGAATTCATAATTAGCCCCAAATGCTTCCAGAAGCAATATCATTTTATAACTCAACAAAATTTAGTGTCAACATTGCCGACCAAAGGGCTCGGAAATATTCTGCGGAGGCAGGATCAAAGAAGTAGCCAGTTCATGTATTCTATAATTGTCTTGATCTTAAAGAGATTAATTCATGAGTTTTATATAAAGAAATTACTGCAGTGCTTCTCTAAGTTTAAATTTTTGCGAACCAATTTTCAAACATAATTTTCATCACGCCCCTTCCAAACTATACAATGTATTGAATCCAAAAATAATGTACTTTGATGCTAAAGCTACAGTACGATTTTAACTTTAAACCATACAAACTATTCAGATAAGCATCAAATTATGTATTTGACAAGCCCATGGGAGTCAATAGCAGTTATTAATTTTGTTCTTAGTATTGTTAAATTAATTATCAAATTCATTGTGCAGTACAGATATATTTATAAGTATGTTATATCAGTATAAATGTGTATTTTGTTTTTATTAAGTCATAATGTACACTCAGAAACATTGCAAATAGCGACCCAAGAAGAAATCATCGTTTGAAATGAAATTTAATACACATAATAATACAGATGAGAGATTCACTTGATCTCAAAAATAAGACAATTAAACGAATACAGGGTGTGCAACGACACAAATACTGGGCAACTTCAATAGCGCGTTGGACCATCTCCAGCTGCAATACATGCCGCCACATGGTTTGGCATTGAGTTTATTCGACACCTTATGTTGTCCTGAGGCAGATGGATCCACAAATCTTGAACAGTCAACTCTAAATCATTCACAGAGTGAGACAATGGCATCTGCCGTTTTACTGAACCCTCACGTGCTCTTCAAGGGACAAATCGGGAGGGGGGGGCAGGCCGGCCATGGAAGAGTCTGAAAATGGCGTAGGAAATCTTGAGCAACTCTTGCTGTATGCGGACGAGAATTATCTTGCTGGAAAATTGCCCCTGGAAGACCGTTGAGGAAAGGTCCTACATGGGGTCGAATAATATCATCAACGTAGCTTGGCCCGTTAAGTTTTCACTCATCACAATTAAAGTGGACCGGCTATCATAGGCTATGGCCCACCAGACCATTACACCAGCTGTACGGGCAGCGTGACGTAGAACGGTGTGGGGGAATATTACCGCTCACCTCCACACCCGTACACGGTTATCATTGTCCCCAAAACAAATCGAGATTCATCACTGACACAAACTTTTGCCAATCTGTGACATTCCACATTGATTTGGCTTGGCACCACTGTAGACGCAGATGCCAATGTTCCGGTGTTAAAAGGAGTGCACAGAAAGGTCGCTTGGATTCACTATTTGCTTCCGCAAGGTGCCTGGAAATTGTGTGTGGAACAATTGCTACGCCTACGTCTGCTCGTATCGTTGAACGAGTCACTGTGGGGTCCACAAGTGCTTGCCGCACGATCCTTCGAGCCTCTCTCCTCGTGGTCTTCCTGGTTGCTCCAGACCCGGTTTTCAGCGCGTGGGTACTTTCTCGTGTCCACTGCTCCCAACAATTTCTAAAGGCATACTCCGATGATCCACCTGGCCAGCAACACGGCGCGTCGACCAGCCGGCAGTTCTTATCCCGATGATCATGCCTCTCTCAAACTCGCTTAATTGTGAGAAATGTCTTCTAGCACGTTTACCTGACATGTTTTGTTTACCAAAGTCTTCCTACAATCGGCGAGAAATCGTCACGTTTATGAATCTTTGAATTTGCGCTGGCTTATATAGCACGCTCTTCCTGATTGTAGCGCCACCTCGGCGTGTATGAGCATGTGAATTGGCACAAAACTTGGATCGTTTGCATATCACATTACGCTTTACTTATTTGCAAAGTTTCGCGATTGTACTTAGCTTTCTTCTTGGGTAACTATTTTCAATCTGAGTGTATATAAAAAGAAGTTGGCAAAAATGTGCATGAACTGTGTAGGAAATCTTGACTGGTAAGACATTAAATATTTCTATTAAAGTTGTCTGAGTATTTTACTAACTGTATACAATATTCCATATTGTAATATTTTTTATCACTTATTATACCCATTTAATGATAAAAAATGTATAAATGTCATTGTCAAAAACTTACAGCGTACTTTTAGCGTCACAATACGATTTTTTTTTAAAATTGGGATCAATTTGACACAGCCCGTTGTTTTAGGTATACCGAAAATTTCGCGGTTCTCGTGTTAAATATGTTGTATGTTTTGTTCTATTTGTAAAATTTGGATAAAATATCAAATTTCATAAGATGTTATAAATAAATGTTATGCAGAAAATGTTATAAAGGAATGTCTTAAGTACTAGAACGTCCGGGATTTCCATTACCCCTAAACGTCCACCTGTGTCATTTTGACTCCGCTATATAAAATATTTGTTTTAACTGAATAATTGCAGGAATAATGCACATCAGGGTTTAGTTTTAAGACTTCGTGATATTTTTTCATGTAATTTACAAATATTTAATGACCCTTTATTTCATAAAACCTGACATTCACATTGTTTCGCGAAGCTTGTTGGACCACTGCTTTGTCGCAAAACATTTCGAGTCGCAAATCTTCCAGGAAAATAACTGTTTTGCGGTGCCCATTCTTTGACATTCCTAACGATATATATATCAGGCTTTACTGGAATATTAACAATTATATCTTCTTTTTCTTCAGATTCTTCACAGTCACTTTCACTCAATTTTATCTTTTCATCGGAATCTAAATTAGAACAAGACCGCTCCCCACCATCCGATTTATTCTCAGAAATCTCTCGCAATAAATAAGCAATTTTATCAAGACTTAGATCTTTTCTACGAGCCATCGTTTCCGGGTGTCTGTTTTGCACAAGGCTCGGAAATAGAATATTTTTTTTTATTTTTTTTTATGTGCAGATAACCAAATGTTATGTAACAAAACACATAGACACAACAATTTTAGAAAATAGATTCTTTTCCGCTGCTAACCCAATAACACTGCATTCAATGTGAATTAAATGTGCGATAGTACTTTGGGGAGTTTGTTTTATTAATAGCAGTGAATTATATTTTGTTGAAAGCAGTTTTATATAATGATAAATTGCCTTGGTGTTGAATTGACGCCTGTTATATTCAAGAAATGACCTTCTAGGTATATTTAGTTATAAAATCACTCCTAATTAAACTAGAACTACAAAAAATTTCTGTGTAATTACCAGGAAAAATGTTTAAAAGTCTGGAAAAATTTTCAAATTCCAAGCAAAAATGAGAACAAACTGAACAGGTTCCAGTGTCAAATTGACACCGATAGACATTGCAGTCTTAAAAAGATTTTAAAATTAAAAAAATCGTGTTTCCTGTTCATTTGTGTGCGCTATCATTATCGTACTTTTCAAAAAGTTCAAGTTGGCTACAACGGAACGCATGAACTGATTAGCTGGAAACACATCATTTCTTTTATCGTGTCACTATCACGTCACATGAGTTTTTTAACTGATTGGCTAGAATAACGGGGTTATCAATATCATGGGACTATGACACCACATGAGTTACGCCCATTGTAAATCGTTACCGGGGTGAAAAGATCCATATAACTTTAAAATTTAAAAACAATAAATAAAAGGAAAATTAAAAAAAAAATCTAGAAAAAAAGAAATATTTTGAACATTTTTGTAACCATTTTATTTTACTGAAAACGTATGAAAAATGACCATAAACATGGATTACTAGAAAATTACCTTAAGCAGAAGTGACTTGAACGTATAATTCATTAATTTAATTTAATTTTTTTTCAATAGTTTTTATTTACATTTTCTATTTTTTTTTCCTTATTAGATACATTTTTTTATATTTGAAAAAAAATATTTTTAATATATTTTTAAAGTTTCCATGATTAAAAGGAATAGATGAATGTATGAATGTTTTTAATACTTTTTAAGGTTTATTTTTTTCTTAAATTAAACTGTAAGGTTCAAATGTAATGGGGTTCATCAAATGTAAATTTGAGGTCCAACTAATAGCATGTTGTTGTAACTAACAAGGTTTCTATTAGGTAACCGCGAATAATGCACCACACACATTTATTTTTATTTATTCTATTTATATAAAAATTATTCTATTAATAAATTTTTAAAATGTTCCTAACTAAAAAAAGATTAAAAAAATATAAGCATTTTGCATTATTTGTAAAACAATTTTCAAAACTTTAAAATATTTTAAATGAAATATTCCCACACGTATTCCATTTAAATTGTTGAAACTTCGGAAGAAAGAGCCAAAAACATTATGCAAAAAAAAAAACCCCTTCTTTACAAACAAGTTAACCAGAAAAGAAATTTTTCCTAACATCTTGTCTACTCTTTTTTTTTACGCTCGCTGATTAATTTCTTAGAAAAAAATATTCCCACAATTTCTATACAAGTGAAAGGAGCTTTGTCAACTGCTTGAAGAAAAGAATTACACCTCTGAACCATGTAAGACAATTTTTTATTCCTTTTCTTTGACTCTTGCTCCTAAAGTTTTCAAAAAAAGGAATTTTTCATTGATTATAATGCTAAGGGGTGAAAAACATAAGAATTAAATGGTGAAATATCCCTGGGCAATTTCTACAATATTTTATACACCTCTTAATGATATAACAGAATAACAGTTTTTAATAGAAAAAAAATGTTTACATATTTGTTTTTTCTTAAAAAATACATACATTTTAAGTTTTTGAATAACTGTTCCTAATGCTACATTCATAACGCTTTTTGCATTTTAGCTTTTGTGATCGAAATTATATTAATGTGAAAAAAATCTGTTTATATTGTTCATTTCAGTATTAAAAAATGTTATCAAAATATAGTATAAACATTTCGTGCATTTACTTTATATGGATTTTGTAATGCATTTATACCATATATTTTAATTTGTATAAGTATTAGCTGTAGTCGATTTAACCAATATTCGTAACTAAATATATATCTTGGATCTTGCTCGACGATGTGCATTTACCTGTCGTTACAGTACTGCTTTTTAAATGGCGAAAGTCAATTTAAAGATCATTAATTTGTCCATACTCACTATTTAATGTATCGTTTCAGATGCAAAAACCTACGATTTTGAGAGAAAGAAAAATACATTAATATGATACCCTTGCAGATGTTCCAAATCCAGATTGTGGAAAGGTATGCGTGAACACTGATTGTTGTGCATTTAACATAGTGCTCTAATAGGGAATGGGATACAACATAGCGACCTTCACTTCTAAGCACAAATAGTACTTCTCATCCAGTGTAGGGATGCGATGATTCTAAATTAAATAAAGAATGAATAAGAAATAAAGAAATAAAATTTGTTACATTGTAATTTGTTTAAATGTTTTAAATTTAATGCATATTATATCAGAAATGATCTCAGAAAAGAAGGGAGAATTAAAGTTACACAATATGCCTCTTTCCCATTTTTTTCAGATTACATCTCATGGCGTTGTCGTGTTTTATAAAATATTTCCAATTCAAAATCGTTGTTCATCTAAGTATGTATTACTTTCTAATAAAATAAAGGAAGCAGAACAAATTTTAATAATTTTCAATTTATTAAATCTGCCTATTTTAGTATTTCTAAATTATTCTAAATTAACGTAGGTAAAGCAGAATAATAGTTGTTTTTTAAAAAAATTAAGAAGCATTTTAATTTCTTTTATTAATTTCTTACGGACTTTTCTCCTTTCCTACCTACGCATTTTATGATTTTTTGTGGTTTTTCTTTTTATTAATTAAGATGATACGAAAATGATGAAGTAGTAATTAACCATATTTTTGATTTTCTCGTCTTAATTAAGTGCAATAAAAGCTCATCTGTGCAAAAAAAATAAAATGTGAAGGAAATATTTTTTCTGCATTTTTTTTCGTTGTATTCCTTTGAAGGAATCTGATATGCATTCAATTACTACGTAAAAGTTTTATTTCGCCTAAAACGGAAATGAGCATGTAATAACATTTAATAGTAGTAAAATGTAAAGATTATTCGAAGAAGCAAAATTAGTAATTAAAGTAATTAAAATCCTTTATTTTTCAAAGCACACAATTATTATTGTATTCCAGTATTTTAGTACACGTTCGTTTACGAAAGATTCAGTTTTCTTCAAGGTAAACTAATGAGTTTTTTGCTTGCATTCTTCTAAAATTATTTTGTACCTGAATGGAGTGCATAAGTTATTCGCTTGTTATTTCTTCCTTTCATTAAGTATATGAGTATGTTGTCTTCCTTAAGATTAAAGAGAGAAAAAAAACCCATTTATAATTAGTGACTTGGAAAAAATTACACGACTTTGTAGTGTACACAAATATGAACAACAGTAAAATGTTCACTAAGCAAATGTGCTTTACAAAGTTACAAGAAACAGCAAAACTGTTTTAATATTTGATCAGTACAATTTTATTTTTTTTCTTCATCTCAAAACAAGGTAAAAGTCATAGTATAACCCTTTAACACCCAACATGCACAATCACCTGGTTAAGATATTCTTATACACTTTTGCTTCTGAAATAGTCGTATGGAACAGAAGCCCGATTTGAATGATTGAGTGGGTTTTCAGAAAGTGTAAAGTATCGGTTTTTATGAACATATGGTTGTTGTAGTCCATATTTTACTTTCAGCTGGCAAATCTAGCTTTGTATACAATTACAGAGAAAAAACGTCTTCTTTTTATCAGTCGTAAAAAGGTAATTGTCGATATATTTCTAATTGCTTGGATACAAATTTTTGTCTTAAAAATTGAATAATTGTAAAGTGATAAAATTATCAATTATACTCTATTAATGCTACAGGTACAACTCAGGAATTCGTTACCCGAACGATCGTGAGAGTTAGGCGTTACTTGAGTCACTGCAGTTGTTAAAGTAAGTACTAGTTTTGTGAGTATTCTTTTCTGTTTTAATAATTTTGATGGAAGCCTAAGTAAAAATGATTTACTTATTTATATCATTAATAACAAACTTTCTTGGTGGTCACCATGTATGAGTCCCTTTTTTATTTTTCCAGTTAATTTTCTTTTCCTTACATATGTTGATAGGTATGGCCTTTTTATCTTCTCCACAGATATCTGCATCCATATCGCTTAATCCACTTCCTCCAAAAAAATTGGATTTTCCGGTAAAAGTTAATAAGTTTCATTTTTATTTTTTTATTTTTTTTAAATAATAAACTTTTCTGATACATTTTATTATCTTCCATGGAATAATCTGCTAACTTTTAACCGAAAAATTTTCAGGTGTCTAAAACGAAACGAATTCTCTCACAGAGGAAATTTTGCAATTGATGGATAAATCAGATTATGAAGTCAGTGATATTTTGAATGATGACTATGTTGCAGGAAAAGCCTATGAATGGCGCTAACTGGAAGGAGAAACAAGTTCAGATGAGAACGATGAACAAAAACCATGGACATATTTATTATATAAAGATAACTTTAGATCACCCTTTACCATCAAAGTCTCTTGATCCCATTAATTTTTTATTATGGCTGAAACATATTCTTGGTTTCAGTACAAACAAGATGTAATGATATCAAATGAAACTCCTTCAAAAACTCAAAATGTATTTCTTAAAATTTAATTTAGAGATAGCTGCAGCGTTAGATGTATATATACCCATTAACAGAAGTATTTTAACTGATGATGTGAATAGCATTATTATAATTCCTCCCGCAATAAGCTCCAGGTGTTATAATTCGCTTGCTAAAAGGTCATGCCAGAACAAAAGACATGACATGTACAGCCATTTTCGATGCGTTCATAACATTTTAAGGTCCTTAAAAGGGCAGTTTTGAAAACTACAAAAGCAGTTTAAAAACACGTTGTGAAAAAGGCAGTGTTTAGTTATACTTATCAAAAGCAAAAACGATGCTTCGAAGATTTTCATAATAAATAAATAATAAAGAATTAATTATACATCGATAATTTTCTTTTATAACAATTTTAGTTGAATTGAGCTTATTTCTTCTATCCACTTAGAGCAAAAAAATGTATAAATCGTAAAACTTCACAGGTGAAGATTTGACAGAAATCGCACTGATCGAGTGGGTACAGTCTACGTTCCAGGGAGGGGGAAGAATTTTTTTATCATTTTCCCTAGTATCATTGGGGTCAATACAGTATTAATAGCCAGTAGAATTTAATATTTAAAGAGAAAAATATTTCGGGTCTTAAAGAGTTATATGTCTTAATCACAAACACACACAAACTTCAAACATTTAAAATAAGTGCAAACATATTTGTCATCCTTTAATTAAAAATGAAATAAGGATTTGACAAAAACACGTATATAGAATCATCCGCTCCTTCCACCCACCCACCGCGATTTATTTAAAGTACTTAATAAAATATTCTAAATTAAACTCTGAAGTATGATTCAAACACAAAACGACGGGAATCACTCCACTTTACACTCATTGTGATTCCATTTAGCTTGTGTAATTATAAATACTGTTTTCTTTTTATGTCGGCAATATTTGTAGTTACAAGAATGAAATTATCCATGATGGCGTTGGAATCTACTATACTCTTGAATTTTATTAAAAGTATGGGAAAAAATTGAAAATTTTGTTTTATAATATTCTTTTTCATAAAATTGTACTATATATATTTTTCTAACAGCTAACTCATTATTTACTTTAGAAGGTCCGGGATTTCAATTGCCCTTAACTGTCCCACCGATGACGTTTTCGACACTGTAATCTAAAAAAAATAAAATAATTCTAATAACTAAAGAATTTTTTGGACTAATGCTCAGTAGGAATTTTGTTTTAAGTTTTTTTTAATATTATTTTATGTAATTATCCTATATTATGATCCTTTATATGATAAAAAACTGTAAAAAACAAATTACTTACGGCTACACTGTACCCTTTTTTTAAAAAAAATAAACATTTTTGGACACATTAAGAGTAAAAAAAACTACGTTTTATACTTAGATCATATTATTAAGATGATTCTGAAAGTAAAAAGTAAGTTTGAAGAGCCATTATTTTACAATTTTAAGAAATTAGGAAATTTTGAAGTTTTTCAAACCCTTATAAAATGCGCAATTTTTAAAACTTTATTTTAAGTGATTTATATTTCTTGAATTATTGCAAACAAAAGTTAGTGCAGATTTGAAAAGTTATATTCCCTTGTTGATTTGTAATAATTATTTCTCTAGCTAAACCTGGAAAAAACACAATTCTTTAAAAAAATATTGAATTTAGCATTTTTTTAAAAAAATAACTAGTGATCTCAGACCTAAATCCATACTAACTTTTACAAAGCATATCTTTGGGAGTGCATGAAGGCATTTCAATATTCTATCTTAAAAAGAAAATAAGCCTTAGGGCTTAGAAAATACTTATATTTTCAAAATTAAACGTCTGAAAAAATGCTTTTAAAAAGTTTGTAGAAACCTAATACAAAAACTTATAATACCAGTAAAGTTCTAATTTTTAATATGTTATTTCCCAAGGTATTTTCTACATTAAATCACCACTTTAATTAAATATGACTGAATTTTTTTTTTCAAATTCAAAATAAGTTTTTGCACAATATCTATTGCATTTGTTACGACAGGTTATTCAACTTAATCTTAACCTGATATTTTTGAAAGTTTGAAAACACAAAGCATTTACTTACAAAATAATAAATATACTAACTTAAGTTAAAAATATCCAGGTTTATCCATAAAATTTGTTTTTTCAGTTTGAAATTTCAACAGTTTAGTAAGTTTGTGTATTAGTTGTATGACTGTAACCCTTTTTCTATCGCATTATGATTTACTGCAGCTTTGTTTCATGCAATATTTTCTTTTTGAATAACTGCATCGAAAATTAAGGGATATACATGAACAAAATACTCAGCTTTAGGAAAGCTGATTGAGCTAATTAATTAATTATACATACTCAACTCTAAAATTAATTATATACACTGTTCACTTAAAAAAATAGTCAAGCCATTTTCTAAGGTATTCATTAATATACAAAAAAATCAGGCACTTAACTTTATCGCAACAAAAATGGCAATCTTCGCAATCCACTAAAAACGCAATTTCTGCTATAAAGCTATTCGGCTTCCCCACTAAAATTATCATTATATAACCTGTGCTGCCAAATATCTTGGAAGAGTGGACTTAAAAGAATATTCGGGCTAAGTAACGTCAGAGTATTCGTAAAAATGGTTATTCTACGTAATTTTAAAGTTAATGGTACTTCTAAGTACCGTCGGTAGATAAAGGGTTAAAATACTATAATATATAGTAATACTGTATGTTCACTATAATGGATTTTGGTACATGATGTAAATATTTAGTTATATCTTCAATAATTGCATACATAATACTTGTATTCGTTGAAGTTTAATTGCAGTATCAAATGCGGATGTTTTTAGATTTATCATTTTCAGTATTATTCCATCACTTCGAAGTATTGTTTCTCTTAGCAACCTGAGAATGTTTTGACTTTGGCATTTTCTGAACTGGAAAAAATTGATAACAAAGCTTCTAAGTTATATAAACTATTTTTTAAAGAAAATTTGACCTTAAAATCAATATGAATTAAGCGATTATAATAACTCAAAAAACTCGAAACATAATCAAGCAGAAATTATTTTAGTAATGAAAATTTAAACTAATATCCATTTCACCCTGAAAGAGTTCATTGTACTCAAAATATTTGTAATTAATGCAATCTAAGAGTAAAAAAAGCGTTAAAATGAAACCGTAAGCAAAACCTAAGATACAAAAAACTTAAAATATCTGAAAAACTAATTTGTTATCAGATCTGAAATTAGGTGGCAAGCAGTATAATGATGTGGGTCTCAAAAAGAGCAAAAAAAAATGGTATTTTTGAGATTTGTAGGAAACTGTGTTACCCTAACAATGTAAAAGTGAAAAAAACTAAACAATAATATTCGTACATATTAGCATAATAATCAAAATCGTAGTTTTTGTGAGAATGCGAGTTTTTTTTATCTTTATTTATCATTTTTATGCATAATGTTTTGTTCAAAGCTCATTTACAATGAATATAGTGGAGTTCATTTTTCATCAACACTCTATTTTCTTGCAAGATACCCAAATTTGTTTGTTGCGCTTCCATTACACTCCTTAATTTCTCACTTTTTGCGTTTCAGTGAATTTTTCCTTCCCTTCAACTCAGTATTTACCTGATTTTTCAAATGTCTTGCAATTACGTAATTCGGATGTAATAGCAGATAAGCAAAGCTATGTAACGAAATGTTTAGACACAACGATTTTAGTATAACTGACTCGCTTCCACTATAAATCCAATAACATTGCATGCAAGGTCAAATAATTGTGTGATATTATTTCTGGAAGTTTGTTTTCTCAAAGGTATCTACTTAGTGAACTATCTTTTGCCATATGACAGCTATTTGTAATGATAAACTGCCTTAGTGTCGAAACGATGTCATCGGACATTCTAGGTATATTTAGTTGTAATATCTCTCCTTATTCACCTAAAGCCACAAAACTCTTTTTGCGAAATTACTATGGAAAATGATTAAAGGTTACGAAAATTTTTCAAAATATTTACAAAAAGGCGGAAAGGAGAATAAACTAAACATGCCCTAGTGTCCAATCGACACAAACGACGGTTTAGTGTTAAATAAATTATACTCTGAACAACATAGAACGGATAAAAACCATTAAAGAAGCCAGTAGCTACAGAACAAGTTCTTAATGCTTGTTTATGTAAATGTTGCAATTTTACACCAGATACTTACCCGGTATTTTCTTAATGAAAATAATTCATAGTACACAACAGAACATATTCAATGTCTCAACACGTGAATATCTCAATAAAAAGATAGAAATAAGGACTCTTAAATATATACTTTTTTTTCGTCAGAAATTTTGTGTAAGTAAAGTTTCTTGGTATATTATGAGAATGCAATTGTCTTATGAAGCTCAGAATAAGGAAACCGTCTTTTAACCATAACAAATCAACGAATACCTAAATTTAAAGGATTTTTCAAACATTCATATAATCAACTATTTATATCCAAAATTATATTTGTTAATCGAAGAAAGAGAAAAGTATTTTACCGTAAACAGACGATGGATTGAAAACGTTTTCAAAATACAGTCAGGGTGTAACCCCATACTTAATAATTGGAGTATACGCTTTTCTGCTAAATAAGGTGCACTAATTATTGAGCAAATTTCATAAAACAAGATATTGCACCTGCTCGCCCTTATATTGTTCAATAGTTATAGTCAGTAAACTTATATATTTATATCGAACATGTATTAGGCTTAATGAGATTATTGATTATTTTTCATAAAACGTACAATATTCAGTTTAAATAATCATATTAATATACATTATTCTGATAATTGTTTCCATCCAATTAATTAATGAATTCCTGCAAATATTGCTACCTTATTATGCCAGGATAATTGATATATAATGTGGAAAGCTCTTTGATATTCTTATTTGGCTTCTTTTCTTTCAAATCAATTACATAATTTTATTAAAAACATATGACATAATTTTCTTTACTGTGTATTGAAGTAACACCTAATAATTTCCAGACATTATAATTGTAAATTGTTATGTATAATATTTTACGGCATTTATAAGCAGATGCAACAGTTGTGGAATTTAAGATGTCATTTATTTCTAAAATATAAATCAATTTTAAGTTTAGTGAAAAAAAACACTGTGACACTCTTATAATGCGAATTTTAAGAAATATTGTATTTATTCACAAGAAATCATCGAAGTTTCGCATGCGAAAAAATAATTAATTATATTTTTCATGTGTAAAAATAATTTACTTAAAAATAATTGTTTAGATTATATTATAATCTAACTATTCCAATTCTTTAAACAATTTATTTTTCTTACAAAAACATGCATTGTGTTAATAAATCTTAGAAAATAATCAGCTAAAAACGTTTTAAATTAAGAAAACAGAGACGTTTTAAGTCTTGAAAAAATCGATTTTTCAATTTTCATCTAAAAAAAGTAGATTTAATGCTGATTCCAAAAATGTATAACATGTATAAGTTTAAAACTTAATATCCCAGTAATTGCGGTTTTAAAATGTAAGCAACAGCTGTCACGCCTCTTGTTTACGTTATCGCACGTCAACTGCCACGCCCATCTTACAGCTGACCGAAGCATGTTTTTATGTGTAGATTGGAGTATTTGTATCACTTATTCTCATTTATTTATTTTATTCTTGTGGGTTGAGAAGGAATATAACTACTCAACTCAATCTTGTTTATACACAATCTGTGCGATTTTTGAACGTTTTGCTTCCTCGTGCTTGGTTTACAAACACGTGAAATACGAACTTCTTATTTTGACTGCTTATATACTATTTTTTGTTTACATTCAATTTGTTTGTAATTTGCGAGAATTTTAAACATCTACAATGCCTCGAACAAAAAAAATTGGCCAAGTCAAACATCGTTTAATTCGTAGGAAAACTTTAGTAAATGCTGAGAGTGAACGAGTTGATGTCAGTGCATCTAAAAAGAAAATTGAGAAAAGTGAAGGGTCTTTTAAGGACTATGAAGATAATTTTTCAGTTGATACTCAAAGCAGGTATGTTATTATTGACTTAAATATGCTCAATGATATTTCAACAATATTGCAAAATGCAGATATTGTGATAAATCTTTCTGCTTTGATGTTGCTGAAAATAAAAGTAATCGCGCAAAGGCCTTGCGACTAGTGTGTCAGCAACTGGCAAGTATTGTGGTTCTGGTCATACTTCAAATACCGTGTCAGATGGATATGAAGTAAATTTTCCGCAAATGCCATCGCAAACTTTCAATAGCATATTGTTGTATATTATACTGTTGATAGTCTACCTAGTTTTCAGGTACTGCTTAAAGATAATTCTAAGACAATCCCACCATATACAGAGAAGCAACTTCTTGTTAATTAGCGTTTGTCTTGCAACCGAATCTGTTTATTTGCCGGTTCTGGCCTCATTTACGGCTTGTATTGTTGTAGTACACCGGTTTTCATCACTGGTTATAATTATTGACAAACATCAAACTCTAACGCAGTGCTTCTCAAAGTTTCAATATTCGCGACTCATTATTCAATCATAATTTTCATCGCGCCCCCCTCATACAATAGCAATGTATTGAATTCTATAGTACTATATTTTGATACTTAAACTACCATACGTCTTTAACCTCTTAAGTGCCACTGGCGTATATAAAAGTCTAACTCAAGTGCGCTAATTTCATCCGACGTATGTATATGCCTTTTTGAAGTACGGTATTTTCTGTGCACGGTTATCCATAAAATTATTCCGAAAGATTTGGAAATGAATAAAAGGACTTTGACAGTGTTTGCGTTGAATTTATTCATTTCAGAGGCTCTTTTTCTTATTGCTTTTATTTATTTCTTTTCTCCCCGTAACTTTTAATCGGAAGTTAAGAGATTTATTATAAACCGTACGAATTACTAACATAAGTGTTAATTTTTTTATATAATTTTGCATATAATTTTATATATGACAATCCTATGGTCACTGGTAATTATTAAACTTGTTCTTAACTTAGTTTTGGTAAATTGATTATAAAATACATTGTGTAGCACTAATATATTTATAAGTGTAATACTCAGTGTAAATATGTATTTTATTTTTTATGTCAGAATGTATTTGTTTGTTTACTTTCAGTGAATTAATATTTTTTTTGAAATAATCTTTTGTTTTCCACATTTCACAAAATGCTCGAACCCCCTCGTAGACATTTCACGTCCCCCCAAGGGTGGCACACCCCACAGTTTGAGAAACGCTGCTCTAACACAATAATTTGTGATGAAACATTTTGTCTTGATCAATGATTTGCTTTAACTGATCACAATAAACCTCAATAGGGACGGTCAGCACGTGGTTCACTTTCAATGTCAAAATTCCCAGCTTTAAAATTTCGAAACCTAACTTTTAATGCATCATAAGAAATAGTATTAAAACCTATATATTAACACATTTTTTGTGTCATTCAGTTACACGGAGTATATTTCGGCACATATAGTGCATAATCATTCTGATCTGTTGACGTGGTAGCTCCATTTTAAACTCTTTTAGTTGCACAAGATAATTAAGTTTGACAAAGAAATTACACAATCGTGTAGTTCCAACTTTCAGATTTAGAGCACCAAAACCAATTTGGAGAAAGATCAACTACCACAAAAATGGCCGTAGTTGGGACGTAGGTATCTCACTTCGGCAGAAACACCTTTTTACTTAACCCAATATTATATTACATAACATTTTATACTATACAAAATCTTCGGAAATATATATATATATAATATAAAATATATATATATATATATATATAAAATATATATATATATATATATATATATATATATATATATATATATATATATAAAATTCAGAATTATTTACAAAAATGCAAGAAGTAATAAACATTGTTGAAGAAATTTAATATTATGCATATCTTGTGTTATAATGTGGAATTATTTCTGTCAAAATAAAAATAAATAAATGACTTGAATTGTGTAGGCTAAAATAAAGAGCTAAAGAATACAACAATTAAAATTCCAATGTAGGAATAAAAGTTTCTAATACGCAATTTTGGAAATCTCAACTTTGCACAGAACGCAAATTGTATTAAAGTTGAACTATTTCAACAAAAATAAATAAATAAAATAAATAAATAAATAAAATTAAATTATGATTTGTAATAGATATTGCGATTAATAAATGAGGCAAGAAGATCTAAAATTATGATAAAAATACTTCATAAGTATTTTCTATCATCATGGAATAAATATAGGAATATTTGTTTGTGCTGAATAATAAATGCATCAATGCAAATAAAATGTTTACAAGTGTCACAGGATGGGGACAAAAATCCTAAAGAAGATTTTTTCTCACGAATAACGTACATAATCAGTTACTTTTTATCTGAATGTGTATGTGTTCCGAATATCTTATTTAGTTATAGAAATGTTTTTTTAAATAATAAGTTTTATTCACCAAAGCTAATGTTGTATTGCTTTACTGATTGTTTGGATCACTTTCAAAACTTTTTTCAAAATGCATATATTAAAATATAAATGCTGAGCTCTGATACTGAAAACTGGACTATTTAAGTTGAAGTTCTCATATTTAATTTAATAGCTTTTTGAATTAATAAATATCATAAAGATTAATATAATAAATATACAATAGTTCCTTGAAAGTTGAATATGAAAATATTCCAAAATGACAGAATAACAGAATGCGTTAAAAGGATATTTCTACCTAATTTAAATTTTCTGAGTTACCTTTTTTGAAATTCAGAAGCGGCATAAATTTCTTTATCACAAGTCTATGATATCATATCTAAGAATGAATTCCAAAATATAACTTATTTTTGCAGTTCTACAAACATTAATATATATTTGTTTCCTTCATTTTACGAAAATTATAACCTTATTTTGATTGAAAACAATAAAATAACTTAAATTTGTATTGACGAAAAAAAATTTCCAACGCAAAGAACAAATTATTGTAGAGTAATGAAAGTTGGACCATGCAATTGTCTAGTCAGCATGACTAATCGATTTAATTTTTTAGATCACAGGTTAGTTTATGCTCGAGAAACTGCATTTCAAATGTGAAATGCTGTTAATGAGGTGTAAACCTCCAGAAATTTAAATTCAAACCAGCAAGAGTATATTCATTGTGTTATGCAGGTGCCAGTGTTGTTGTTCCATACTTGTCGTACTTGTTGTATCGATACTGGAATATGCAGGTTTACCTGTGGATGATGCTCGAGTTGTCGTCCAATTATATCCCATTTATACTACATTAGAGGCAGTTCTGGTAATCTAGCAGGTCAAGGTAACATGTTAACCCCCTTTAGAGAACGTTACGTTGCAGCAGCTACGTGAGAACAGGCGGTATCCTGTTGGAAAACGTTTCCCTTAAATGTTGGTCATAAATAACAGGTTGAATTAGAAGACTGACGAACATATTTGCTGTCAATGCGTTTGGGATAACCACGAGAGTGCTCCTGTTTCAGAAAAGAAATTTCTACCCAAACCATCACTCTAGGTGTAGTTAATGTGTGTCTAGCCCTCAGACAACTTGGTTGCAAGCGTTCCCTTGGCCCTTTCTGAACAACACACGACCATCACTGGCCCCAAAGCAGAACCTGCTTTTATCAGAAAACACAACATATCTCCACTCCGTTCTCAAATGAGCTCCAGCGTGACGGCACTGGCGTCTGAAATGTAAATGGCTTGGAGTCAATGGAATACACGCCAAGGTGTGTCAAGCTCGGAGTTGTCCTTAAAGTTATCGACTTCTAACATTTTGTTCTGTCACTGTAGTACCAAAAGCAGCCAGAATTTCTACCACAGACGAAGTACGATGTATCACAGCCGTATGCCGAATACGGTGGTCTTCTCTCTCATTAGTGTACCGTGGCCGTCCAGAACCTGGTCTTTTGGATTCAGTACCATTTCTTAATCATTGGTTCTAACAATCATGCCCACTGGATACATTCCGGTCAAGTTATTCTGCAATATCGTGGAAAGAAAATCAACCTCCTCGAAGTTCTGGTACACGACCAAACTTAATCGATAAATGCTTATTGATATTCTTAAAGCAGTGTTTCTCAAACTTTCACTACTGGCGCCACCCTTTTCGATCACAATTTTTATCGCGCTTCCCTTGTGCATTAAAAATGTACTGAATACAATAATAATGCACTTTGACGCTAAAGCTGCAATATTCGATCTTAATTATAAACCATACAAATTAGTAGCATAAGTATTAAATTTTGTATACTTCTTTTAAGCAAAAATAAATAAATAAAATAGGATAATTATTATGTTAATTTTCCTTTCTCTAATTTTTAAATTGAAATTGCAAAATCCAATGGCTACTTAGAAGACAAAATATAGATATCTGCTAAATATAGAAAAATAACTCAGAGGGTCAATTTCTAATCATAAGCATTGCTTATAAAAACTTTGCTTTGCAAGACAAGTCCATGGAAGTCGTTAATAATTATTAAACTTGTTCTTAATTTAGTATTAATTAATTAGTTATAAAATACTCTGTGCAGCACTGATACATTAAAAGTATACCGACTGAAGTACCCGCTCTTTGCCCGAGTTCATTTATAAAAAAATAAGAAATTATTGATATAATAGCTGAATTGTCAGGAGAGCAAAGCCAAGTGCTCGACAATGCTGACAAAAATGTAAAATAATCTTTTTAAAATGGTTGCTGAAATTATAATTAGCTTTAAGCGAATTGTAATTTTAAGCCTCACAGAATCAGCATTTATAATTGATGTTAAATAATGAACAATAATATAAATTTCCGATGAAGAATAATTGTATTATTTTTAATATTTAAAGCGAAAAGAGATCAACATGTTTTAACCCGGGAGCAGGCGCGCACTCGATTCGGTCAAGCGGGGTTATTGAGTCACCCCAATCCTTTTTTTATTTATAATTATTTTATTGTACACGATACAAATCGTGATTCCAGTGAATAATTTAACTAAGAGAAAGTTTACTTACCTACTTTCAAGAACTTTTCAAATTTTTTTTGGTAATAAACAGTTTTGCCAGAATTAACGATTTCGTAATCTCTGTGTCCCGCGTGGCCACTTCCGGGTAAAAAGTGTATTCATTATGATAATATGTATGTTACTGCTAAAAAATTGTGTAAAAACGTTTTTTTGCATGGAAAAAAGCGCAATAGAGAAATACATTACTTACAACTTCCCTAAATGAGAAACAAACACGTAAGAGAGGGGTAAAAAAAACTAACTGTACCAATAACTTAGAAGGTCATACAAATTACAGCTATAATGTGCAGTATTTCAAAAATAATGACAGTGATGAAATTTTTATGTTCCTGAATTTCTTCGATTCTTGGTCTGGGATCTGTTTTTTCTATGAAAGAGTTGTATGTTAGGCTTAAAAAGAAAGCGTAGTAAAAAAATCTCTCATCATGGGATTACAGCAAATCAAATAAAAGTTCTTTTTATTTGGTTATAGGATCAAAGATAGCTAATTAGGTATTGAAGAAGATTTATTTTTGATGACTTAATATATCGCGTGCCTATAAATTATATCAAAGTAAAAATGCCTTTTTTATTATGTCTGAAAGTATTTTGTTTTATACAACACGCATTTAAAGCAGCACCGATTTGTGCAAATTCTGAGTGGCGATACTAGCGCCACACTTGAGGGCGAGATATAATCGATGCTAAGTTTCAGATGTATAAACACGTCTACTACATTCTATTTATCTAACACAAATCTTTATTCGTGTTGGAATTTTTTTCCGTCAGTGTATATTTACAAACCAATTGGAAACCGTTTTTCAATGTTATTTTTTTATTAAGTTTTGTGTGGCGGCTTCCTTTTTATTTGTAAAGAAAATGCTTATTTAATGTAAATTTCCAATATATTTTCAGATTGTAATTCAATATTTTTAAAGATATCTATTTAATGGGGTATATATAAATGTATAATAATATTATAAATTACACACATTTGTATCAAATTTCTTATGAAGTGTTTGAAACAGAAATGGTTTTAACTACAAAAATAATAACAACAACCATCCAATCGTAAATGATTTCCCCTGTCTATTCAATTCTCGTTCTACACGTTTAAAATTCTTACACTGAGGCAATTTTGAAAGGAAAATTGAAATAACGAATAATACTTAAACACAAATCGTTCTGTAATAGTTATATATCATTTAAAATATTTGACTGTAAACATTTCATTGTCAAAAACTTTCAATTCAGAAAAAATATTTTAATGATATCAATGAATGTTTCATCAATGAATGTTTTGGAACAAAAAAAGTTTATTGATAAGCAACTGAATTGAAATAAGTCAAATATATTTGGCAGCTATCAGATGAATGAAATTGTAATTATTAGTACCACTTTGCTCTATCCTATTGTAAAATATAAATATTTCCATGCTTAAAAATTTAGGTAGAAAATGTTATTGTAAATTGTTTTTTCAACTAAAATAAATTTGGATCAACTGTATCCAGACATTCTTCGAAATAGAAAATGTGACTAGTGACATACATTTACTAGCTCGCACATATGTATTAATGCGACGCTGGTTTGACTTAAAAGATTAATCAATTCACTAAACCCGTTTTATAAAAACCCAATTTCAATTACCCAAATTCTACAGATACGTCACATCACATTATAGCTTAAGTTAAAACACTAAACACTAAATCTCTAAAGGCAATTAAACAGTACACTAAATTACAGGGCCGGTTCTTTAAAGTAACAATTAATTTATTAAACAATAAGATTAAAATTAAGTGACACATAACTAAATATACTACTTAACTTTTGAAAGAGGGAGAGAGAGACGGATGGGGTTGACCTCGGGTAGCAAGTGCGCTTCCCGGCTGTGGAGGGTTTTTCTGGCAGACGAAGAAGGAGTAGAAAGCCCCGAGAATTCGCGCGCCCACCTTTAAATAGGTTGACCGCACCACTCGGAAAATCATCCGCTTCAAAGTTCTGGCGGTAAATTTTACAATTCCGATTGGCCAACAAGCTGTGCAAGGATACAGCTTCACCCGCCATAGAGTCCGTTGACCTGAGGCACCCCGAAATTCCTTTTAAATCCGTTTCCTGTAAACAGGGCAAATGTACAAACTGCCGTCGTAACTTTGGGGACCGGCGACCTCCCATCAGTATGAAGAAAGCAAAAGTGTACAATAGGACGAAAACCTGATATTTGACTATAAACGTGGAGAAGTTATCTGTTGCAATCATTGGGCAGAGTCCACAGTCCTGACTTTTCGTCTGTATTAGAAGTTTCTTTTTTAATGTAAGTGATGTTATCGAGGACACGTGAAAGGGTTATAACTGTGCAACCATAATCTTGATGATCATGCTATTAATTGGACAAAACTGTAAAGCCCTGAAGAAATAGTTTTTGAATTTTTTTCCATGAAGCCACTAATTGCAATATCAATACGAAGACAGCTATTCCCGGACTACGAAATCTCGGTTTTCAAAGTAGAACTGTTGTTTATAAGACAAACATTAACGTAAAAATATCAAGTGTCACTCTTAAAAATGTGCAAAATTGAACAATACTGGATCTGTAAGCAATGATGCCGTGTGTTATGAAACAATTAAAATATATTATCTGGCAATCCGATGGTTTAATCTTGACTTTTACTTCCTGAAAACAATTTGAAATTGTCTGTATTGTGCAGTTAGGGAAATTTAGAGTTGGACCTAGATAATTTTTGGTCTTTTCCAGGGTTTTGTCTACTAGACCAGTGTTCCGCAACCCCCGATCCGTTTACCGATACCTATCCACGGATCAAATGGTGCCGGGGCGACTAAAGGACATTACACTATTGCCATTTTATTTAAAGTGGTGCATTTCTCTCGGATTTGAGTAACTTTCCACAGAAATCACTTTATGTTCCCCGCTAAATTACTTTTATTAATTTTTGGTGTAACTATATTTTATTATGAAGGCATATTTAAATGTAACTAAAGTAAAATTGTTAAATGAAAACGTTCTAAAATATAAACAATCAACGTGTCCCACCCTCAGCGGACTGCGGTAAAATTATCAAACGTTGACCAGTCCGAAGCGATAAAAAAGTTGAGGAGCACTGCACAAGACTATTTCTGTGCAATGTCATGAACTCTTAAGGTTGCAAACCTGTCTCGAAGCTTTAGATAATTTGGAGAGGTTGCGTTGTTGTTTCATTTTTATTGTACTACTGATCCTACTGAAAAGCCCAGAGTGACTGAGGGGTAGAGTATCGCGCTTCCACGCCGCTGGTTCGGGGATAAAATATTGGACTGCGCAATGCTGATTCAGCCTTTTATCCCTTCAGTGGATTGATAAATGAGAACCAGGCTTGTTTGGGAGCTGAATATTGGGGATTTCGCTTCAGACTGACTACTTGACCGAAACATCTGCAAATGCATCCCAGCGTTTAAGGCCACGTAAACTGTGATAGGGACAGTACACCGTGGTCTTCATGGACTATTGCACCACTGAATTCAGCTCAGTTCAGTTCTGAGTAAAATGAACGGCTAGTTCAAAAGTGGTATCTTGACATAGATGTTATTGAATTAGTTCGGGTACAAAAAGTCTACACATTATTCTCACAGAACACGTATGTATAAGTTAAACTGACGACTGCGAGCTAAAGTACGAAACCTCAAATATCGAGATATGAAAAATCTGACATATATCATTCTTCTGTAAGGATAGCGTGCAATTCCTGCTGCAGCAGCCAGACTAGTAGATAACTTCCCCTTCAAATTAGCATCTGTTTACAACAAGCGGTATTCCAATCTTATATTATTATTATTTTTACTTATCAGAGAGATAATGAAGTGTAATGCATGTATATACAAGGTTTCCACGCATAAATTATCCAAAAGTAATGGCTTATTATTACGGAACTACCCATCATAATATATTAAACTAACTGTTCATTCCCAGATGGTTCAAGTCCTATCGGCCGCAAGTGCACGCATTATTCGGGAATCACTGAGGATAAACTTTTTACATTGACTTCATTAGTAAAAATGTGGGAGCCTCAGTAAAATATGCAGTACGTACTTTGGCTAACGGAATTTAAATCAGTCACGCGTGTATAGCGACGTGTTCTAACAGAATGAAATATTGTTACTAGCTTAGCTAATAGACTTATCTCAGGACTCCTACAAAATAAATCACGCACACGATCAACATTGTCTGCTACATCTAAAACTTAAAGATACTTGCCAGTATGAGATACCAAAGTCCTCACCTCCTTTAAAGTTCTTCCCCATTGGTAGATTATTTTGATTTCTGAGGGTCAGCATTTCATTTTTTTTGCACACGTCGCTGTACACGTGTGATTGATTTAAATTCCGTTTACTAAATGACGCACTGTATCTTTACTGTTGTGTCTTTATCTCTACTAATGAAATCAGAGTAAACACTTTATCGTCTGCGATTGCCGAATAACGCGCGCTCGTGTGGTCGAGCGGACTAGACCGAAAAATTCCGGGATGGTTTTGTCATGCATGGTTGAACAGATTGTTATTCTGATGAGTAGTTTCGAAATAATAAGCAAAAACTTTTGAATACTTTAAGCCTTGACACCATGCATAAATATAAAATATATATATATATATATATAAACAGAAAGCAAAATCGAGAGAAAATTGAATCCATGCTTGACATTTTGAGAGAATTTAATTTAAAATTACAATGCAGAAAAATTAATATTTAATATATAAAATACTTTCTATGTTTTTATTAGATTCAAAGTTACATCATGTATACATCATTAAGACTAAAATATCTTCATTATTTTCTTATTTAAATATCTGCTTTTATTAATTGCAATGTAGGAACTGACAACATTTCACCAAATTTCTTTCCTTCACTATCTATTGGTTTCTTGTAAAAGATAGTCATTCCAATTTTATATTAGCTTTAACACTCAATATATTTGATCTAAGGAAACTCAAAGCCTTATTACGTGGTTCAAAGTTGAGCTGTGAAAGTTCATTAAAATCTACAAAATTTCTCAAAAATTAACTAAAGGTTTAATCCCCGTCATCTTGACTTTCACTTTATCCTTATATGTGCATCAAAACCATCTCATAATTAAACTTTTGAAACTGTCCCTTCTCTTTAAGGTGACTAAATAAGTAGGCATTTGATTTAAGGGAACCGAGACACATTCTTGATGACACAAAGTGAGCAAAATTTGGCTTTTAGAATGGACATTATTTTCAAAAACAGAAAGACTTCATAAATAAAAAAAATTGTGCCATACAATTTATATATGTATTTGTCAAATTATGGGGCGCGACCCGAATTACCGGCCGAACATAGCGAAAATAAAAAGTTTAAAAATTAATTTACTGGAACGAAGTAAACCAAATACTTTCTGACATGCAAAATAATACGCGTTTATACTGATACAATTTATATATATATCAGCTGCGATATTACTTCATCAAAAATAAAAGTTTTCACCTTGATACGTTCATTAACTATATCTGATCCTATAACTAAATTAAAAAACCCCATTCTGTTTCATTTGCTGTAACCGAACGGTGAGAGATTTTTTATAATGTTTTCTTTTTAAACCTAAAATACTACGTTTTCAGAAACAAAATAAAACTTGGTACAGAAAAAAATTCTAGGAAGATAAAAAATTCATCACTTTTATCGTTATTCAAAAGCTGTTTATTAGCTGTAGAAAGAAAAAGAAGACTTATTCACTTTTCACCTAGGAATAAGATTGCGCCAGTCGTCATCTTTTTCATCGTTTGACTTTAGAATTTAATAGTATGATTAGTTTTGCCTTGAAGGAATATTTGACTAAAATTTATTTTTATGGATATTCTGAAAGATATAAAGCATGATGAAATACGCGTTTTACACAATTCTTATTTTAGAAATAACATTCATATTCTTATATTGAATACATTTTTAATCCGGCAGCGGTCACTCAGGGTTCAAAGCCAAATGACAGCAAAAATACAATAATTTTAACGAAATAAGATGGTTTTGCTTGTAAAAATAGTTTCTGAAATGTTAGTGAAAGGTGTCTGTGATTAGTGTCCGTTTTTATGGTTACGTACCTTTGAAACATTTTAGTTAAGTTCTAATGTATTTCTTCTCAAATTATCAGAGAAAAAATTAAAAATCCTTGAAAGTAGGTAAGTATGTTTTCTCTGATCTGAATTATTCACTGGAAATTGGGATTTTTATCGTGTACAATAAAAGTAATTGTAAAAAAAAAAAAAAAAAAAAAACGTTGGGAAGACCCAGTCACCTGGCTCGACTATTAACGTTAGTATCGAGTTCGCGCCTGCTCTCCCTTGTTAAAACATTTTGAAATCTCGCTTTAAATATTAATGCCAAATGTAATGGATATGATAGAGAACAACATAGACGAGACTCTTTTTTTTTCTAATGACATTTATACTTATAGAAATGAAGGATGGAGGAAACAAATTTTTAATTAAATATCATTTTGCAATGTGTTCCAATTTAAAATTTTTGAGAACAGAAAAGTACCAATAATTATTCTATTACTTAAAAAAATTGCTTAAAATAAATATTACTTAAAATTATCAAATACAAAATTTAATACTTGTTAATTTGTATGGTTTATAATTAATATGGTATTGTTGCCTTAGTGCCAAAGAGCATTATTATTGTGTAAGGGGGGTACGATAAAAACTATTATTGAAAATTAGGTCATCAACAGCAAAAGTTTGAGAAGAACTGATCTATATACTTTTCTTAATATACTATACCTTAAAAGTATTAAATATATATGAAATACTTTAAGTAATATAAGGATTCAAAAACGCTCACACTAAAAGAAACTTTCGGATACATGGCGCTCTTTAGGTACATGTATCTTTCCTTTTTATAATATATAACACCAAAAATCATACTGTTTTAGCTATAAAATTGTACCTTTATTTACAATTTTTTTTAAAAAAATGTTAAGTTTTGACTTTTTGAAAATTTGATAAAAATGGCATTTTTTTTCGAAATTAAACAATAAAAATAAAAATACTAGCATTTCAGAAATAAAAATAGCAGCATTAACTCTATTATCATGATACAAATACTCATACCAAGTTTCATTAAAATATAGCACATATATTTTTCTACACATGTACCTTAAAACTGCAAAATCGCATTTTGAGAAAAATGAAAAAATCTAAATAAACTGGTACACTTTGTAAAATGTCATTTTTAGAACATTGCATTGCTGTACTCATCTTGCTTTGGCTATTCTAAAGCATCCTTCTTCCTTTTAATTTGCATTTTTGCTGTCCTGGCTTCTTTGGTAGCTTTTTGAACAGTCATGAGCTTCACGTATTATGACGTAGTCCATTTTACGAAGGCCTTCACAAGTGTTGATGCATGGATTGATTTTTAATGCTTTTAATACTTCTGTTCTTGAGTTATTGACTTCTTTGTAGCATGTAACTGCGTCCATACTACCCATTTGCAAAAAGTTTTTTTTTTTTGCTCACAAATGTATTTTTCAGCACACGTTTCCACACACAGTTATTAATTCAGTGTTTCTCAAACTGTGGGGCGCACCTCCTGAGAGGGCGCGATAAACCTACAAGGGGGGGCGCGAGCATATCGAAAATAAAATATTAAAAAAATTATTTACTAGAATGAAGTAAAACAAAATACTTTCTGACACAATAAAAAATACACATTTACACTGATATAATTTATATATATCATCTGCGATATTACACGTCATCAAAAATAAAAGCTTCCACTTCAAAACGTCATTAGATATCTTTGATTCTATAGCCACATAAAAAACATTTTATTTGATTTGCTGTAATCGCATGATGAGAGTTTTTTTATTACGTTTTCTTTTCAAATTTAATATGCTACTCTTTCAGAGAAAAACAAAACAAAACCCAGACCCAGAATCAAAAAAAAAATAGAAAGATAAAAAATTTATAACTGTTATATTACATTTTTGTAAACATTGTCGCGCACTTGGCTTTACTCTCCTTACAATTCAGCGATTATATCAATAATGTTTTTCCTTAATTAAACTCGTGCAAAAAGCGGGCACTTCAGTCGGTATACTTTTAATGTATCAGTACTGCACAGAGTATTTTATAACTAATTAATTAATACTAAATTAAAAACAAGTTTAATAAGTATTAGCTTTCAAAGGAATTATTAGTTTCTCAAAGGAATGCTTATGATTAGAAATTGACCCTCTGAGTTCTTTTTTAAAAAAAACTGACATCTATATTTTGTCTTCTAATCAGCCACCGCATTTTGCAATATGTTCCAATTTAAAAATTAGAGATAGGAAAAATAACATAGTAATTATCCTATTACTTAATTTTTTTTTGCTTAAAAGTAACATATACAAAATTTAATACTTATGTCATGAATGTGTACGGTTTATAATAAAGATTGTTGCTTTAGCGTAAAAAAAAGAGTATTATTATTGCATGCAGTACATTATTAATGTACAAGGGGGGCGCGATAAAAATTGTGATTGAAAAGGGGGCGCCAGTATTGAAAGTTTGAGAAGCACTGTATTAATTGCTTTCTTTGGGGTTTGAGTTTAGCCAGGCAAATAATGTTCTCTCAGGCAAACAGTTCTTTTGCAGTTAAGTCTCTAACTAAATGTTTTTTTAATTTTAAGAATAACTGCTTCTGGGAGGGATAATTTGTGTGTGTACTTTTCACCTGATCCAAGGCTATTGTTGTACCCGCACCAACTATCTTCCATAGAGCACAAACCATTTTGTGGATTTTCATCTATCGATAGTTCATGGAAATATATTGTCCAGATGGATTTGGACATATATGCGACCGATTTCCCCACATTTCTTCATATGAGTGGGCCGTAATATTTTGGCAGAAGAAGAATTTCTGCATCTGTCAGCCTTCCTCCGTCCAGATATTGGTTTGTTGTCCTACAGCTTAGTGGATTTTTAATTGTTCTCTAGGACTCTCTCAGTCTAGCTCCAATCCTTTTTTGGACGTGGCTGATGTGGTCTAGTTTTTTTACCTGAACATCATCACCGTATACGTTTGATTGTTGAACCCTTAGTAACTCCTTCGAATCTACATCTCCAAGGTACTGAACATACGGAACCTTGTAATTTGGTAAGGAGTGATTGAAATTCCACAATGCTCCCCACTCACCATTCCCGCACTAAATCCATGATAGTTTACCTGGCAATTTTCACATGGTTCGTTCTTATTTTTGCATTTAGGACAATATCTTGATAGGCACTCAAAATCAATAACTTTGCCTGGTCCTATCAAGAGCAATTGTATGTTCTTATTGTGTTCATTTTCAATGACAGCTTCATTAACGCTGTTAACCATTGAACGCGATGAATCAATTTTCAACGCATTAAAATTGGCATGTACAATATTTCAAATTTAGCTGGAGGAGGAGGCAAGTTCATCAGCGCGCAATGTGTGTGAGCTGTACTTTTGCCAATTCTAAATGCACCGCATGCCATAAACAAACCTCAAATTTACGTCATATCCATCTGACGCAGTATTTGAAGTCATTGAAGCAAGACCAGAACCACCATGCTTGTAAGTTGCTGGTACACTTGTAGCAAGGCCTTTGCGACAAATTTTATTTTCAGCAAGATCAAAACAGAAAGATCTATCACAATATATGCATCTTGCAATATTGTTTAAATTATCATTGAGCATATTCAAGTCAATAATAACATAACTGCTTTCAGCTTTAACTGAAAAATTGTCTTCATAGTCCTTAAAAAAGCTCCTTCACTCTTCTCATTTTCTTTTTAGATGCACTGACATCAAATTGCTTACTCTCAGCACTTAGTTAAGTGTTTTTACGAATTAAACGCCATTTGACTTGGCCAAATGTTTTGTTTCAAGGCATTGCAGATGTTTAAATTTCTCGTAAATTACAAAAAAACTGAATGTAAAGTAAAAAAGTAAATTAGTTGTCAAAATACGAAGTTCGTAACTCACGTGTTGGTAACTCAAGCACGAGTAAACAAATTGTTCAAATTTCTTACAAATTGTGTTATAAACAGGATTGAGTTGAGTAGTTATATTCCTTCTCAAAACACAAGAACACAATAAATATATCAAATTAAATGATATAAAAACACCAATCTGTACATAAAAACATGCTTCGGTCAGCTATAAGAAGGACGTGGCAGTTGTTGTGCGATAACGTAAACAACAGGCGTGACAGTTGTTTACATTTTAAAATCGAAATTACCCGGATATTAAGCTTTAAACCTATGCATGGTATACATTTTTGGAATTACCATTAAATCTACTTTTTTTTAAAGATGAAAATTGAAAAAAAATGATTTTTCCATGGCTTAGAACGTCTCAGTTTTCTGAAAAGTCGTTTCAATCTTTGTTAAGGTTTTCAGATAAGGAAATTTTCAAACGTATCTTATTTTTTAAGATAGTAATGAATATTTTATTTCATATAAGTTTCAATAATTATCTTCGAAGTTAAATTTTCCTAGGGGCCCTATTAATTAAATAGATACAAAGCTGCTAAAATTTAACAAAATCCCTAATGTGCTCTAATTACTTAAATTATAATATTTTCAGCTTATAAAATATTACTAAAAATGAAGAAATTTTACAAAATAGGAAGATATCATATTATGCATAAATACAGATTTTTTTTTTTGGGGGCTTATTGCATTTTTGAATTCCGTAATTTTTATCAAATTTAGTTATTATCTTCAGTGAAACATGCCAAAAATTCCAACCAATCACATTTGCATGATGTACAAAAATTTTATTTTCAAAGGTTACTCGAATATTTAATCATTGTTATGGGAGAAGTATTCAACACTATTCAGGTAACGGGGGCTTAAAATATTTTTCTTCATTTATCTTGTTTTTCTTGTAATAAAAAGTAAACGTATTCAAAAACGTCTTCTAGTATTTTCTTTTTGAGAGTATTAAAAATAATTCAGAAAAGTTATTACCTTATATAATTTTATGTAAAAATACATTTTTCTTCTAAGTTATTGTTTTTATGCAAAACATATTAAAACGAAGACGTCTCAATTTATTTTATTTCAGGTCTAAAATACACGATATGAATAAATTCTAAAGAAATTTTAAAGAGATAAAACAAATATATTTTAAAGAGAGAAAAAAATTGTTCGCTATTTCTGTTTTTTCTCTCGTATATTCTTCAAATTCTTTACGAAACAAACAAAAATTTAATCTTTTATAACTCAGTAAATAGTCAAAGTACTCTTTTCAAAGTTACTAACTTATATTTTTAATATTTTCCCGGGATTTTAAAGTTTCTAAAGGATACTTTTGTAAGTTTTCTTTTACTTGAAGTTAAAAAAGTAAACCCTATGTTCGTTGTATTTATTTCAAATATATTAGAAAAAGAAAGATCAGCTTTGTCCGGAATATGAAATACTTTTATTTGACATATATAGTGTAAAATAAAATATTGAACTAACCGGATTAGTTGTAATATTAGAAAATAAATTCGATCGGTTTAAAAATACTTTTAGAATAAATAAAAAAATAAGAATTTGGAAATTTAAAGTAACTTATATTTTGTCTATTATTCAGTATTCTTGGAAAAATAATTTGAAAATTAATTAGGAACATTTTTTGGAAAGAAAAATTAAAATTACTTTTTATTTTTCTTTTAATCAAAAGTTTATTACAGATAAGAATTCATTCAAATAAGTAAACATTCCCATCAACTAAATTGATATTATTTATAAAAAAAAATGTATGGAATTTTAATAACAGTAATATATATATATATATATATATATATATATATATATATATATGTCATGATTTTTAAGACAGAATCAGATTAAAGTTAGAAAAGTCAAACGACGGTTTTTATTCTTTCATTTGTACATCTGTTCTGATCGAGAGCAAGGAGGAAAAAAAAAGACGCCATGGTGGTGGTTTTAAGTGGATAACACTTAAAAAACATATGGTAAGTATCGCTGCTTTGAAGAAGGTGCTTGCAAGTTAATGCTGACATATGTTGACTATTAAATCTAACAATCTGGAATTAGATATGTTTATTGGCTAGGCCATATTTTCAGAAGAAATAAATGGGTGACTAGTTTGATACTTGAATATGGGGACTGAGAAAGATGAGTCAAGTGCTAGAAAGGGAATTTAATTTTTAATCTAATTTAATTATCCTTACATTTTCCCCCAAGTTTTAAAGGGAGTCATGGCGTGGTTTTTTCTCCCTTTACAAACTTAATGAATTTTCAATAAACACAAAACAATACATAACATTATTTAGAAAGACATATTAAAACAGTAGAAATATTTAAGCAATAGGAATACTAAAATCAAAATGCAATACAATAAACGAAACTATAACAGCAAACACAGTAAGGACACTTATAACATATCAATTGATAAACATGAAATTCCATACATATAATTAAAGATTAGCTTGTTCAAATCTATTCGACATGTAGAATAAGAGCTCGCGTTTCCTCCTATTCCTTCATAATAATAGATTCGTATTATAGCTGGTAGATATTTTCAAAAAATTATGTTGGTAAATAATATATCAAACAATAAGATAGTAAATATAAAAATACATGAAATCATACAAATGTTAAAATAATAATTTTGTATAAAAATCTACTCTGGCGCCATCGTAGTATTACCTTATATTGTTAAACACATTTTGCATATATGAAATACATTTTTTAAAAAGATAAAAAAATATAGACACTAATAAAATGAAATTGTTAATAATATGAATACGGTGTATAACAAACAACTTCTATGCACTATCCAACACAATAAACAACGTTATATATCATATGCGTTATAAAAAAAATATAAAAATTATAAGAATATAAGAATATATAAGAATATAAAAATATAAGAGCTCTTTTTTATTATTTTGAGTCGGAAAAGTGGACTCACTTCAATAAAAACTTTTAGTATTTCTGAAAATTGTTCACAATATTCATTGTACTTAATATTGCATGCAATATTTTGACTCTTTCCGTAACCTTCTAAAAATACGTTTCATAGACAAAAATTCTTGAGTTTCTCTTGCATCACACATTCACTAATAAAACTGTAACACCTTACTTAATTTTGAACACATCTCTCTGAGAAATCTGCGTCATCAACTCACAGATGATCAGGGATGCTGATAAGAAACAATGAGAGGTGTACAAATCAAACTAAACAAGTTTGTCCTCTTAATGTTTCGAGACATATACAAAATTATAATGGTTGTATTCTCGCTTATCCATTGTGTAATATCCAAAAATAAGCTTCAAGTTATTAAATTAATTTTAATTTTAGATAATGAAAATTTCGAGAAATAGTGAATCCTGATATATGGCCGGTATATCAAAACACACAATTTCAAAATAAAAAAAAAATAAATGACATGCAATAAGATTACTGCTGAATAAAATAATTAACAAAACAATTGAATTCAAAGGAGAAAAAAGAATACAACTTGGCTTTACTTTTGTTTCTTATAAAAATCAATATCTCTAGTACTAGTTCTCTCATTAGTCATTTTTCTGAAAACTTAATTTATATCTTTCACTTTAAAACACGAATTTCTATCATAACTCTTAACTCATTCGACATCTTAAGATAAAATTATGAGAAGTATATTAAAATATCTCAAAACTTTGTATGAGACTAAACCTATATACTTTGTTTTCTCAATTAATATATAAAGAAAATATCTCATTTATAACACAACTATATTATAAAAATTAAATACCATATCATATCATATATTATTCTTTTTCGTAAAGTTCTGTTCAGCAAAACTCAGTTATTTCAATGTTACTAAAATTGGAAGCATACAATTTAACTGACCTCCGCTTTGAAGCGCCAGAAACCCTTGGTGAACGGTAATCCAGATGCTGTTGTCACGTTATTTCACTAGTAAAATATTATTTATTTTTTTTCAATGTTGTTGCTTCACTATTTTACAGTATTACCGTGCAGACTTTCCGGCGAAAAAGATTTTTTTTTCTGTTACTGTTGGTCCTTCCATCATTGTATCACTGGAGCTAAATCCCAATATCATTCGGAGAAGAACATATTTTTTTATTATTATTATTCTGGCGGAAGGGATTGATATCATCATGAAGATAGGGGATTCGCGCTTCCCCTTTTTTTTCTTTTCCCGCCATTCGAAAGTTGGTTCATTCATGGCAAACATGGTGGTGTCTTCAGCAACGGTAGAAATAACATTCGGCGGTAAATACTGCATTCTTGTCGGTGTTAAGAGCGATGTCCTTTCGGGGATTACTAGCGCATTTCTTTTTCCGTACCATAAATTAATTATGGTAACCCAACGTCCTCAGCTAACAAATGCAGAGTGCCGTCAGTCTTCCATAAAATTCTTCATATCAGTTATTACTGCAGTTGGCATTCGTTTTTATATTAAAATATTTTATAAAAAAGAATAGTTTTTTACATTAAGATCGCAGACAAAGATTCTGCCGGTTTTAATTCTGTCATGATTTTTAAGACAGAATCAGATTAAAGTTAGAAAAGTCAAAAGACGATCTTTATTCTTTCATTTGTACATCTGTTCTGATCGAGAGCAGGAAGGGAAAAAAACACGCCATGGTGGTGGTTTCAAGAGGATAACACTTGAAAAACATATGGTAAGTATCGCTGCTTTGAAGAAGGTGCTTGCAAGTTAATGCTGACATATGTTGAATATTAAATCTAACGATCTGGAATTAGACATGTTTATTGGCTAGGCCATATGTTCGGAAGAAATAAATGGGTGATTAGTTTGATACTTGAATATGGGGACTGAGAAAGATGAGTCAAGTGCTAGATAGGGAATTTAATTTTTAATCTAAATTAATTACCCTTACATATATATATGTAAGGATAATTACAGTTCCCATCTTACGTTGGGTTACCATAATTAATCTACGGTACGTAAAAAGAAACGCGCTAGTAATCCCCGGAAGAACATCGCTCTTAACACCGAGAAGAATGCTGTGTTTACCGCTGAACGTTATTTCTACCGTTGCTAAAGAGACAAGAAAGTTTGCCATGAAAAGACCAACTTTCGAATGGCGAAAAAAGAAACAAAACTAAAAGAGAAGCGTGAATTCCCCAACTCAGTGAAGAAAGACGTCAATCCCTTCCACCAGAAAAATAATAAAAAAAATGTTCTTCTCCGAATAGTATTATGATTTAGTTCCAGTGATACAATGATGGAAGGACCAATATTGAAAGAAAAATAAAAGGAAAAAAAAATTCTTCGCCGGAAAATCTGCACGGTAATACCGTGAAATGACCAGCATCGCATGCCATAGTGAAATACCAATATCGAAATAAATAAAATTTTACTACTGAAAATGAAGTGACATCAACGTCTGGATTATCGTTCACCAAGGGTTTCTGCCGCTGCGAAGTGGAGGTCAGTTAAATTACATTCAACAAAATAATCATAATAATGAGAAGAAGATAATAACTAAAAGAAACATCTTACGTAATACAGAAATAACTGAGTTCTGCTTAACAAGAATTTTCGGCGAAAAAGAATAATATATGATATGACATGGTATTTAATTTTTATAACATAGTTGTGTTATAAATGAGATATTTTCTTTATATATTAATTAAGAAAACAAAGTATATAGGTTTAGTCTCATACAAAGTTTTGAGAAATTTTAATATATACTTCTCATAATTTTATCTTAAGATGTCGAATGAGTTAAGAGTTATGATAGAAATTCGTGTTTTAAAGTGAAAGATATAAATTAAGTTTTCAGAAAAATGACTAATGAGAGAACTAATACTAGAGATATTGATTTTTATAAAAAACAAAAGTAAAGTCAAGTTGTATTCTTTTTTTCTCCATTGAATCCAATTGTTTTGTTAATTATTTTATTCAGCAGTAATCTTATTGCATGTCATTTATTATTTTTTTTATTTTCAAATTGTGTGTTTTGATATCCCGGCCATCTATCAGGAATCACTATTTCTCGAAATTTTCCTTATCTAAAATTAAAATTAATTTAATAACTAGAAGCTTATTTTTGGATATTATACAATGGATAAGCGAGAATACAATCATTATAATTTTGTATATGTCTCGAAACATTAAGAGGACAAACTTGTTTAGTTTGATTTGTACACCTCTTATTGTTTCTTATCAGCTTCCCTGAACATCTGTGAGTTGATAACGTAGATTTCTCAGAGAGATTTGTTCAAAATTAAGTAAGGTGTTACAGTTTTATTAGTGAATGTGTGATGCAAGAGAAACTCAAGAATTTTTGTCTATGAAACGTATTTTTAGAAGGTTACGGAAAGATTCAAAATATTGCATGCGATATTAAGTTACAATGAATATTGTGAAAAATTTTCAGAAATACTAAAAGTTGTTATTGAAGTGAGTCCACTTTTCCGACACAAAATAATAAAAAAGAGCTCTTATATTCTTATATTCTTATATTCATATAATTCTTATAATTCTTATACTCTTATATTCCTATATTCTTATAATTTTTACATTTTATAACGCATATAAAATAAAATATTGTTTATTGTGTTGAATAGTGCATATATAAGTTGTGGGTTGTACACTGTTTTCATATTATTAATAATTTCATTTTATTGGTGTCTATGGTTTTTATCTTTTTAAAAATGTATTTCATGTATGCAAAATTTAGTGTATAAATGGTGCTAGAGTAGATTTTTATACAAAATTATTATTTTAACATTTGTATGATTTCCTGTATTTTTATATTTACTATCTTATTGTTTGATATATAATTTTACAACATAATTTTTTTGAAAATATCTACCAGCTATAATACGAATCTATTATTATGAAGGAATAGGAGGAAACGCGTGAGCTCTTATTCTAGATGTCGAAAATATTTGAACAAGCTAATCTTCATTTATATGTATGGGAATTCATTTTTATCAATTAATATGTTGGAAGTGTCCTTACTGTGTTTGTTGTTATAGTTTCGTTTATTGTATTGCTTTTTGATTTTAGTATTACTATTGCTTAAATATTTCTACTGTGTTTAATATGTCTTTCTAAGTAATGTTATGTATTGTTTTGTGTTTATTGAAAAGTGATTAAGTTTTTAAAGAGATAAAAAACCACGCATGACTCCCTTTTAAAATTGGGGGGCAAATGTAAGGATAATTAATTTAGATTAAAAACTAAATTCCCTATCTAGCATTTGACTCATCTTTCTCAGTTCCCATCTTCAAGTATCAAACTAATCACCCATTTATTTCTTCCGAACATATGGCGTAGCCAATAAACATGTCTAATTCCAGACCGTTAGATTTAATAGTCAACATATGTCAGCATTAACTTGCAAGCACCCTCTTCAAAACAGCGATAGTTTTTTCAAGTGTTATCCACTTGAAACCACCAACATGGCGTGCTTTTTCCTCCCTGCTCTCAGAGTCAGAACAGATGTACAAATGAAAGAATAAAGATCGTCTTTTCACTTTTCTAACTTTAATCTGATTCTGTCTTAAAAATCAGTATATATATATATATATATATATATATATATATATATATATATAATTATATATATATATATATATATATATATATATATATATATGTATATATATATATATATATTTAAATACATAAAAATCAATAACAACTTAATAATCAATTAAGAAATGAAATTATATGAATCTTATAATACTAAATTCTATTTCAAAATATCAATATAGAAGATACAATTCCAACGTTTTCAAGCAAAAATAAAGAATTATTAAATAAAAATTTATAAAATATCCAAGTGAAACATCGGACTTAGGACCGATAAGGGGGGTTAAACTAGTTTGATAGAGCCTACCTTCCCCTATTGAAACTATCGGAAAATATACAATTCTCAAAAATTAAAAATTTAAAAATTTAAAATTTAAAATTAAACCACTAAGCTTTAAAAATTAAAATATTCGCCATCGCCATTAAAATATTAAAGTTCTAATACAAATTAGTGCATAACATAAATGAAGCATTGAACACCAACGATGATGCACCCATCTTTACAATAGTTGTATAGGTAGAAAAATATCTAAAATTCGAAAGTTCAAATTAAAAAATATCTAAAATCCGAAAGTTCAAATTAAAAAAATATCTAAAATCTGAAAGTTCAAATTAAAAACCCAGGATATTCACAAATGAATAGCGTAAATCTTTAAAAAAATATTAAAGAGTATCCTATAAATAATTTAATCTTTATTTATTGAGCGAGTTCTCATACCTTATACAACAATCCTCACTCCTACACTTATGTTCATAAATTAAGGATAATTTAGAATCACACAGGAATTGAATTCTAAAATTAAAATTTCACCTGCAGAATTATCACATGTGGAAGAAGTATATGCATATTACAGGAAACCACCAGATGGCGCGGATAGTACGTCACAATGATGAGAGTGTAAAAGAGGAGTATATAAGGAATGGTGGCAAAGAAGTAAAATTGTTCACAAGCACTTTAAAAGCCTTTCAGTGCAATAACCGCATAGTTATGACACAAAGGAAGCATTTGGATGATTTTTTACGTGGTAGAATTATTGAATGACTGGAATGTGGACGTACCCAGCTGGAAGTATCCGAGGAACTTGGAATAGCCCAGAGTGTCATCTCCAGGCTTTGACAACGATTTCAAGATGATGGTAATGTGAGTAGATGTTACATCACAGGTCACCCCCGAGTTACAACGCCAAATGAGTACCGGTATTTGGCAGTTACTGTCAAAAGAAACAGATGCAGCACAGCCTCAGACCTGTCTCGTCAGATCTCTTCAGCGACTGGTACGACAGTTTCAAATCAGACCGTGTACAGACGCTTAGGGCACATTGGTCTATATGCTCGTAGGCCTGTCAAATGCGTCCCACTTACCGCAACTCACTGTCGCCTGTGATTAACCTGGAGTAGAGCACATGCATTGTGGACACCACAACAGGGGTCTTGTGTGATGTTGTGATGTTTTCCGACGAGTCCAGGTTTAGTTTGCAGTCTGATTCTCGCCGGACTTTAATATGGAGAGTGCCAGGTACCCGTTAATACCAAGAGAACACCATTGAACGCGCGAAACCGTTACGGTGGTGCGGGATGGCTCTTTTGCGGAGGAATTTTTCTTGGTTCCAGAACTGACCTGTATGTTCAGAGTGCAACGATGACAGGCCACATCTATCGGGATGTCATCTGGAACAACATGTACGTTTGTCGGAGCTGAATTTCTGTTTATGGATGACAACGCCCATCCTCACCGTTCAAACATTGTAGACGAATGCCTTCAATCGGATGACATCACCCGTATGGATTGGCCAGTATACTCACAGGACATGAATCCAATAGAGCTTGTGTGGGATATGCTTGGTCAACGAATTGTAGCCCATCAACCCCCTCCCACCTATCAACCGGAATTTCGGAGGTTATTGCTTGATAAGTGGTGTAACATTCCCCAAGATCAGATTGATTATTTGATACTCAGCATGCCTAGGCGTTGTAAGGCCTGTATTGCATCCTCCGGGAGACATACTCCGTATTATCCATCATACTAACCATGTTATACTGTTTTTTGTAAATAGGTTCTTTGTTGAAATTTGCTCCAGGAAGTAAAAATCACAATTTTTATTAATTATGTCAAACATATAGCATCTTTTTTGCTCTTTTCCTTTTGTTTAATAAATAGACTTTACAAATAAGTCAAATTTGTTTTGCTTCTGTCTCTTTCTTTGCCTGAACTTCATTATCCTTAATTTATGGACATGAGTGTATATTTTGCCCTGTCAATACAAGTGATTGATAATCTAACATTAGAGTTCAACTATTTGGTATTAGATGCAAATCAGATTGTATGCAAAAAACGTGCTTGATTGGTCATAAATAATTTTAAAGTGTAGTCGTGTAAATATTGCTCTATGAGTGTATTAAAATGTATCCTGTGTGTGGAATGCACATATTCTTCACAGCTGGACCAATAACAAGCTGACTTTGTGGACCTAATGTTGTGTGGTGGATTTGTGCCTTTATGAGTTTAAAAATATTTTTAAGAAATATTTTTGATCAATATATTTTCTCAAGAAGTTGATGGGATAATCATTCTGAGTGCAACAAAATATAAATTTCTGGATATTCTTGAATGTATCAATATTGTGTGCAGTTTAATTATTATTTCTCATCAAAAAATTTAAAATTATATTTCCAAATATTGATATATGTAGACAACTATTGAAGTTCGGTAATTTTATGACATTGAAGTTAAATGCTTCCGTTTTATCATAGATATTGCTATATAATTTGTTGTCAATATAATATTTAAATCTAAATCTAAAAATTCAACTTTGTTCGAGTTAAAATATGTCTGTATTAATTTTAGGTATTCCGGATAAAAATTAATGTTATGTTTAAATTCCCTGACGCGATCTGTAACAATTAAATCTCCTATGTCTCTTATTAAAAGGCATAATGATTATTTTCTTTGATTTGATTCTTAGTGGTGTAAATACAGGTTAGCGAGACTAATACTTGCTGGGCCACCCTGAGGCAATCCTTTGATTTGTTTGTAAAGTTTGTTATCAAAAATAAAATGAAGATCTTCTGTATTACAAAAAGAATTAGTGTACTGAACTTTGAAAAAACTAAAGTAATCATTCAAACCATATTTCTCATATGCATCTGGAAGTACCTGGATTATATCTTCTGTTTTGATAGAATTAATTAAATCTTCTCGAAATCGAACTCATGCATAGAAAATATCTCTTGTTGTTCAACTTTCTTTATTACAACATGTCTGTTTTTTATAATAGAAGTATCCTTAAATTTGTGTGTCTATTGTGTCTTGTAATATGGTCTGTAAAATTCTTCCCGATTTGGATATATAAGTATTGAACCCATTTGTTACACTGCGGAATTTGACAGGATTTTTATGAAATTTAGGAGTCAGAAATATATGGGAATATTTAATTTTATTGCTAGAGAGAGAGAGAAATATTTAATTGTTTACAAAATGCCAATAATCTGTTGTTAATTTCTTTCGTACTAAATTTACTTGCTTCATATGCATTATTATTTTGTAGATGATCATATATTAATTTCTTATAATAATATTTACACATAATTTCATAATTTCCTGGGACTTTATCTACATAGACAATCACAAAGTGTTTATTAGTATATATATATAAACACTTTGTGATGGTCCAGGAAATGTAGATAAAGTCTTATGTAGATAAAGTCCCAGGAAATTATGCAAATATGTGTAAATATTACTATATATATATATATATATATATATATTGTCTGGGAAGAGAAACATTAATTAAAAATCCTGGCTAGAAACATGTGAGAGAAATATAATTATTTAAATATGTTAATAGTATTTTAAATTTACTGGGCTAAATATTGCAGAAAAATATTTGCTTAAAATTATTTCCAACTATTTTAGAAAGTGGCTCAAGCAGTGACGCACACAAGGGGAGGGGGGAGTCCTAGAGTTCTGAAAACCTCCTAAAAGCCCTTGTTTTTCCCCGATTGATTATAATTCTAAGTATATAGTACATAAAATTTTATTAAATATTTGTTATTAAAAATAATTTTATGAATTAAAGCTAATTATTTATTCAATAAATATTTTTTACTGTATTTTGTTCCCGAAAATCGACAAAAGCAAAAGAAGCATGATACAAGAAAGGTGAACATTCAACCCTGGACCCATCCCCCCCCCTCCTTGAAAAATTCCTGTGTGTGCTACTGGGCTCAAGGTAATATAAGTGTAATAAAAACAGAAAAATAGTTTCCTTACCCTGTCGCAGGTTTCTGAATGTGAGTAATACTTAATTCTTTATTCAAGTGTGAGTTCGCAAATCAAATTATTCTAAAAATTCCTTGGCGTTCTCAGTTTGTTCAAAAAAATTAAAAAAATATTTAAAATCAGAACAGGTTTGAAGCTAATGTATTCACACACACAAAAAAAGCATTAACGAATTGCTCATGGTTAAAAAAAATCTTCAAGTAATCTAAATTGATTTTTTTTATTCCTGTAATAATAAATTACTAGTTATTATTTAGAATATTGGTTAAAAATGTTATTTCACACACCAGATGAGCTTCTTTCATTTTTAAATTCTTGATTTTGTTGTTATTTTTTAGCTCTAAAACGTAATGATTACCATTTTCCTAATGTGGCAACAAATATATTTCAACAATAAATTATAAAACAAATTAAAATATTTAGCCCTATCCACATTTATTCCATTTAAAGTATCAAAAATACTAAATTCCATACATACATATTGCAATTTATTTACTGAATACAATGTTATGAACTTTTTTTAACTACATTTACTAAATGTATCCTTCATACAGTTTTCTCGTTCGGTACCAAAATAAATATAAATTATTTTAAGAACGTGTAAATTGTTGTTACTACAAAAAAAACAATTCGTATCATCTGTAACAACACTTGTGCTAAGCTAAATAATGCTGAGAAATCACTGCATTAGATCTGTTAATGTACTTCTGATTAAGACTGCATCCTTCTCGACTCTTGGGACTTGTATGTGACTCTTAAATGGGAGACGAATGAGGGTTTAGAGAGGCAATCTGAAATAACAGGAATGTTTATTCTTTTAATAGCTGCTTTCTTTAGGAGAATTCAGCATGCCACATTACGCTCCAAACATCGTTGCCTTGACTTCCATTACAGTTTATTTAAGGATACATTACAGAGAAGGCAACCTCATTTCTTATTGCTTTTCTTTTCTTTGCTTAAGATGTAACAATTTTCTAAGACAGACGTAAAAAAGTTTGCAGTTAGAATTAGAAAAAGAGAACAGAAGATACCTTTTTCACAGAAAAATGAAAATCTCATGGGTATATTTACGCTGGTTTCTATTGCAAATTTAAATAATGAAGATTAATATACTATTCACATTAAGAGAAAATAAAATTTTCCATACATTCGAGGTTAAAGTGTTCGTGAAAAAATGTTAATGAAGACTAAACTTTAATAAATAATGAACGCTTTTGATTTTCAACAGAGCATTAATTCCAGTTTGTGTATTATATGCACAATGATGAAGGGATTTTGGCTAATTAAAAATAATAGATGAAACTAGAATTAAAAGTAATATCAAAAACTTTTTCCTGTCCCCTAACATCCAATAATTACGTGAACTTATTTATATATAATGTTTCATTAAAATTTCAGTTCATTATAAAATGTAGAGTTTAATAAGATATATGAAATTAAGGATAACCAACGTAAAATTTAAAAGAAAACGAGTCTTACAGTAGTCGCATATGATGTGTAACATCTGCCATGTTATAGTGGTAAATACGCAATACTAACGTTTTTCCTGAAAAAATATGAATCGGGTATGGTTGGAAATAATTTTCTATCGAATAATTATATATTTAATGAAAATTGTATTTAATTAACAAAAGGAGTAAAAAAATGCAATATTTTATCAAAAAAAATTATTCTTGTTCAATTTTGGGAAAAGCGGAGACAATAGACTTATGTTAACTAAAATATGACGCATAAACATATGAATTCAAAGTATTTAAAAACCGATGAAAAACAGCGTCAATAACAGTACCACTATTAGCAGTCGAAACAATCGAATTTGTGTTTATTTCGAGCTTGAGTTCATCATTCATAAAAGCTATGAGTGGCTCAGCTTTTGGCAAACTGAGGTTAAAATCACCACTCAAAATCAAGGGAAGCGAGTGATAGTATTTTTTAAAGAGCAGAACCACCTTCTTTATAGGGTAAAAGTACAAAATGCAGGAAATATTTAATTTTGAAGTGATAACTTCTATTGGCGCGATTTGCTACAGAGTGAACGCCACGCTCGGGAATGTAACTATCCTTCGGCATGTTTCGCTTGTATTCGGAAAACATGCTCCGACAAGATTGAATCCATCCCTAAAAAAATCACGTGACTTAAAGAGAGGGACGTTCTCCCAGGGTTTTTATTCCCTTTTCTCTCCCCCTCCCCTGCGAAGACGAAGCAATGCTCACTCATAAACAGGTACTCCGACAACCAATTTTTCGTGTTTTCTCCACTTTATTCTTGTGTCATTATTGAATTTCCTTCTTTTTAGTTTTGAGGGCACGACATATTAAATTGATGCAATTATGTCAACATCCCTAATTTTGTTTAAATTTAAGATACTTTGTTTTATATGAGAAATTAGTGTTTAAATGTGAAATTAGTGTTTTACTTGTTCTGTAACAAATCTTAATTAACTTAAAATCTTATTAGTTAGTTAACCTAAATCTGCACACATTTTATACTAATGCATCGTAATGCTGTGCAGCCAGCTGGTCATCTTATAAACTTGGCAATCATTTGTTTTGGTTCTTTTGTTTCTCAAAAGATGAACAGTTGATTCAAACTTCAAAAGAGACAATCACTAGGAAATTTAAAAATAAATCAGGTGATATTGCAATAGAGGAGTATCAAGTTTTAAAGTACATAGCGGGTTATTGCGCTTATAATGTAAAATCTGAATGCTACGATTACACATGTAAATTTGTTGTAGATAAAAAAATCAATTTAGATTCAGAAAATGTCAAAAGGGAAAAATATTTGAGACTTCTGGATCGAGGCAGGCCATCTTTTCGGTTTAGGAATGCTAGGCGCATACCCAGGGACCGAAAAATTCGAGTGATAAAAAATTAAAATTACAGAGAACGCGTACAACCACCTAGTGTTTATTTAAAAAACCCAATTATTTTCTTTCATTTTTTATATCTAAATTATCAAATCTTCGTTTCGTTATCGGCCAAATTAGTATTTAAATCACTTGGTTTTATTCCGAAATAATATTTTGTTTCATGCATACGGTTATTAAATTGTTCTCAAAACTCGAAATAAAATATTTTTCAACATTTCTCAAACTGTGAGATGCACCCACCTAGAAGGGCACGATAACCCTACTTGGGGAAAGGCGCGATCATATCGTGTAAAGTCGAAAATGAAATATTTAAAATTATTACCAATTTAATACAATAAATTGCAATTTCATTTAATCACAAAATAAAACGCATTCATAGGTAATCAAAAATTAAACACACATTCAATCTGATATAATACACACTAATATAAATAAATCAGTGCTGCACAAAGTATTTGATGGTTAATTTATCAATATTCAATTAAAACATGTTTAGTAATTACTATTGATTTCCTTGGGCTTGTCATATACAAAATTATACATAAAACAATATGTATCTTGATAATTAGTGCGGTTAATAATTAAAGTCGTATTGTATCGTAGTTTTTGACCATCAAAGTACATTGTAATTACATTTAACCCATAGTTACTATAAGAAGGGGGGCGATGAACATTCTGACTCAAAATTGGGTCGCAAATATTGAAAGTTTGAGAAGCACTGCTTTATCGTAATCTACAATCCCCTTAGATTCTAAGCTGGGTATCTGTTCACAAGAACACAGAGGTTTGAATTCTTCACCTCCCCTCTTCATACACCAACATATTTTTAATCTTTGTCATAGAGATTACGGCTCAGCCCTTTTTATCTCTTAAAAAAAACCTTAATTCCCTCCTCCCCCCATATTCAGCTACCATAAACCTATTGTTTCTTTCTTAGAATACAATGAATTAACAAATCAGTATAATTAGCAAAAAAAAAAAAAAAAAAACTTTATGTGTACAGACATATGAATAAATATTTTTATATGATAATACTAGTATAATATCCCCCTGTTTTTATTCACCTAACTAATCCCTGAAATAACATTACGAAATTTGAAGTTATCACTTCTATCGTGTAGTCACAAGCACACACACTTTTTTAAACCATTTGATTCGAAGAAATGTATTCAACCAACGAAATCATGTTTCGTCCATTTTCAAATAAGCATTCTGCCTCACTTATGTCCCCCAATATCTTGACTAGCGGATTTAGAGTCAAGCGCCAGAGTGCTTGAGGGATACTAGAGTTGGACCAAGGTCATATAGCTTTGGTTGGACCCCCATGCAAGGGTAACAAAAAGGCACATCCACGCACTCTCATTGGTCAAATCAAGTAACGTGTGCTTACGTCGTTTCCTGTTACACCCATCCGTCCCTTTTCACGAAATCACTCCCAACAAATATCCAGCAACCGAGAGGAAATATATTACACATAAAAGTAAGAGTATAGGCAATGATTTTTTATTCACTTCCTTAAGAAAATACCAAAAACTCGTATAAGATTCGAGAGGGAAAATTTAAGTTAAATTTATGTTATTAAATACCATTAAAATACATAATACGCAAAAAGTTTTAAGGTAGTCCGGTACAGGAATTTTCAAAAAAATATCGATTTTCACTTTTTTATATTTTCTAAAAAGTTTCAAGTATTTTTGTTTAAAATGATATATGACATGAGAGAATACGATTATTAGAAGTAATTTTATTTCTTTTTTTTTAATTGAAGCTACTTGACATGCATCAAATGAATTCTGCTACTAGCAGATGTGTTTTCCCTTACATAATTTTCTGATGAGCGCGAGAATCCATATGATTTTGAAGTAGAACAGTTAGAGTGTATTGGCTTATTAAAAAGTGTATGGGTACACGTCTATTGAATCTTAAAAGCGGAATAGAGAAAAAAAAATGTGATGGAAAAAGCCTAAGATGTCGTAACCGACTTAACGGCATTTTAATTTCAAAAATTCATAGATATTATAGTATGGTTATTACAAATAATATCAATGATCTACATAACAAGCAAACTGCTGTTAGGGCTGTTTATTTCCATCCTCTGTCTTTAAATGGGAGTTATCCACATGGACTTTGTCCTGCGATTATAAATAGCTGGTGCAAGTTTACAATAACAGAAGCTGTATGCAACGAAATGCACCATGATCATAAACACATACAACGCAATGAATAGAGTTAAGCCAATTTTTAGATACATGACTGATCCTATGTTATTAAGAAAATGTTTATATGGAACCCACATAACATTACTCAGAATCCACTTGAGTCAGTTAATAATACTATATGGTCATTGATTAATGGCATTAAAAGCTCTGGAATAAGGAATCAGTGTGGATATTGCACAGTTCAATATTAGTCATGTAGCAAAATTAATGAACTTAAAACATCGTGGTATGGAACCAAGTTAAAACTGAATGTCATGCTTCCAAAAACTAGATACACATAGGATTTGTGTAGCCCAACGAAAGCAAATTAAGATCCCCCCAAAAAGGCAAAATTGTTAGAAATATTGAAAAAAAGAAAATAAGAAAATATCTTCGTATGAGCAGGGAGTAAAAAGAAAAAACCAAAAAAGGTCAATTTCTACTTTAAATTTATGAATAGAAAGTATTTTATTCGTGATTGAAAATGTGAATAACATATATATATATACATATATGCATATATATACATTACTATATATATATATATAGATAGATAGATAGATACATTATATATATATATAGATAGATAGATACATTATATATATATATATGTATATATATACATATTTATATATATACATATTTTTATATATATATATATACATATTTATATATATATATAGTATATATATATATATAAACATATTTTATATATATATATATACATATTTATAAATATATATATATATATATATACATATTTATATATATATATAGTATATATATATATATAAACATATTTTTATATATATATATATACATATTTATAATATATATATATATATATATATACATATTTATAAATATATTTATATATATATATATATATATATACATATTTATAAATATATATATATATATATATATTCAAGTTTAATGGTTTAATTTGAACTTTTTAATTGTCAATTTTTAAATTTTTGAGAATTGGATAATTTCCGAATAACTTACCAAGTTGCAGTAGGAGGAAGGCTGGCACCATAAAACTTGTTTAACCCCACTTATCGGTCCGAGGTAGCACTCGGATATTTTATAAATTTTTATTTTATATTTTTTTAATTTTGTTTGAAAACGAGCGAATTTTATATTCTATATTCGCCATTGATATTTTGAAATAGGATTTAGTATTATACGATTCGTATACTTTCAATTTTTTAATTGATTATTGTGATTTATTGCTGATGATTGGTTTTATATATTTAAATATATATATATATATATACAGAGAGAGAGAGATAAGGAGAGAGAGTGAACTAATTGTAGGAATTGAAAAAAGCGCATATGATTGGCAGTCATTGTAACAATACAAAACCGGTTTGGCTAATTTGGCTGAAAAACAGGATTTCGACGCCAACTTTTGTCTTTGTTTTAAAAGTTACATTGTTAAAATAATAGAGACGAATCTAAGTTGGCGTCAAAACCTATAGCTAATTTATTTAAATTTTAATTTTAATTTTTGAATTTACTTCGATAGATAGAAAGTATTTTATTAACGATTGAAATTTTTAACAAGATTAATATATAAATAAATATATAGCACGGTTGAGCTAATAGTTGGGATTGAATAATGTTTCATATGCTTCTGGAAAGTACTAAGAAAAGTGATTGCTTACTTTAAAGCCTGTTTCCTTAAAATGTAATATTTTTCATTTTATGTACTTTTTTCTCAAAAACTACCAATTATATAATCTTCATAATCGTCAAATTTTCAGTGAGCAGATTTTATCACGTTTATATATACAGAATTTAAAGAAGGGAAGTAATGAAGAGGTATATCGTGCCAATATATGTCATTTTCACAACCTTTGATTTTATAATGTTTGAAGGCTTTAATTTTAAATGAAATGGTTGAAGCTATAGTGGTATTTTTAATTGCAAATTACTACTGCTAATAAATGTTCATACGTTACATGCTTATACATCTTTATACATAAAAATCTTCTGTTCGTATGTTTGTCACTAAACTCTTCTAAACGGCTGGACCCATTTCGATGAAATTTTTTGTGTGGGTTTAAGTTAATTCGAGAATGGTTTAGATTCACAATTCGGTCCGATATCGCAATTAGTTAAAAAGATATTAATTAAAAACTTTCAAAAATACAACTCAACATTCACCTGCATTGTTGTAACAACGCTATTGTTATAAACAATTAATATAAAAAAAAATATTTTAATCAATTCCTACTTAGATAAACCAAGAAAAATTTATTTTAGCTACTTTTTATTAAATATTTGCAATTAATATTGTCACGGAGTTCGAAAGAAGCACACAGTTCAATTAAACAAACAATTAGATTTATTCTAACGCTGGGAGCTCGATACAACACTGGACTGAGAACATGCCCAACTGGCGATGAACTCTGCTTTTATACACTTCGGAATATTCGAGAAATACCCAGTATGCACTCTAAAGAATGATCTGGATTCATCTAGAACCTAGAGAAACAATACATTAAAAACGAGAACAAAATTCCAGTCTTTGGATAAATCTGCCGGGGCCGGGATTCGAACCCGAGACCTGAGGAAGTTCAGTCCAACGCTCTGCCAACTCGGCTATCGGGACTTGGTATCGGGACTTATGCGTGCGGCATTGCTCCCCTCAAAAAAGAAGACAGCGCCCCGCTGTCATTTTGTTCAAGGGTCTTTATTCTGGAACGAGTGATGGGTCCTTTGTATGATTCTTTGGGAGGAATATCCTCGGTTTCGATTTGCTCGGCGGGATCATGGTACGGTTTCATACGCAGTACATGTACAACTTCTCTTAGTTTTCTTTTCGTGAAGCAGGATCAAAATCTTGTACTTCGTAAGTCACGGCTGATAAACGGCGTAGCACCTGATACGGTCCGAAATACCTTCTTAAGAGTTTTTCGGAGAGACCGACTTTTCTCACTGGAGTATAAACCCATACGAGATCTCCGGGAGCGTAGGATACCATTTGGTGTTTGGAATCGTAACGTCGACGATCTTTGTCTTGAGCTCTCAGAGTGTGCACTCGGGCTAGCTGTCGTGATTCTTCGGCTCTGGCTGCTATCTTGGTGATGTTATTGTCATCAAAATCGTTAGGACAGAATGGTAGCATTGTATCTAGTGTCGTTTCCGCTTCACGACCATGAAGTAAATAGAACGGCGTAAAACCTGTGGTCTCTTGTTTAGCGGTATTATAAGCGAAGGTTACAAATGGTAGAATTTCATCCCAATTTTTCTGCTCTACATCCACATACATTGACAACATGTCGGCCAAGGTCTTATTGAAGCGCTCCGTCAGTCCATTTGTTTGGGGATGATACGCCGTTGTGAAACGATGATCAATGTTACACAAGTCGACGAGAGAGGAAACAAGTCTGGATCGAAAGACGGCTCCACGATCTGTGATAATTACTCGAGGAGCTCCATGCCTGAGGACAATTTCTTCAAGTAAGAACTTCGCTATTTCGTCGACTTCGGCTGTCGGCAAGGCTTTTGTTATTGCATATCGCGTTGAGTAATCCGTGCAGACTATTATCCATTTGTTTCCATGAGCAGACTTTGGAAATCTCCCAAGGAGATCAATTCCAATGCGATGGAAAGGAGCTATAGCTGGAGGGATGGGAACTAAACGTCCAGGTGGTCGTTGAGGAACGGATTTTCTCCTTTGGCACTCCCGACAATGCATGACATACCGAACGACATTTCGGTACATTCCCGGCCAGTAAAATCTCTTGCGAATCCTGTCATAAGTTTTCGCAAAACCAAGGTGTCCTGCGGTGGGGCGTCATGAAAGTGCCTTAGTATGTCTGCTCGTAGATGTTTAGGAATGACTGGTAACCACAACTTTCCATCTGGATCAAAATTCTTCCTGCAAAGGATACCGTCGATGAATCTGAATTCTTCGTTTTGGATGAGTTGCTCAAAAGTTTTAATTTCTCAAGGTCTTGATCTTTTTTTCTGTTCCACCGCAAGGTTCATACTCGTCGTGACTGCTAAAAATTTGTCTGATGTTTCCGTTTCCTCTTCCACTGGATTTCTCGAAAGAGCGTCGGCGTCACTATGCTTCTTACCGGTTTTATATTTTACGTCAAAATCATGCTCTTGAAGTCGGAGGGCCCATCTGGCAAGCCTTCCTGAAGGATCCTTTAAATTCATGAGCCAGCACAAGGAATGATGGTCAGTTACAACAGTAAAGTGTTTTCCGAATATGTACGGCCGGAATTTGTTGGTAGCCCATACGATGGCAAGACATTCCCTTTCTGTGGTGGAATAATTCTTTTCGGCTTTTGTCAGAGTTCTAGAAGCGTATGCTATAACTTTCTCGACATTATTCTGAATGTGTACTAGGACGTGCGGCAATATAAATATGTATATACATATGACAGAATCACAACATTAAGTGGTAATTAATTTTTATTTATTATCATTAAAGTATCGTATTGTCATCCAAATCAATCGTGTCTATATAATATCCTCTCAACTGAATGCTTTATTTAACACGTGAGACAAATTATTTTTTTCAAATTTTGACATATAAGTCGCCAACGTGGCTGAATTTGTATTTTTTTAAATAATTAGTTATAATCAAGTAATTTTTATTAATTATAATTAAATTATTGTATTGCCATCCAAAGTAATCATGCACATTACATTTCAGCTCAATTGAGAGTTTTAAAATTTAATTTATTAACGATTGAAAATTTCACCAAGAAAAAAAAATAAATAAACAAACAAACAAAAAATATGTATAGAGATCGAGAGCTACTAGTAGGCATTAATAAATATGTAAGTTGGCGTCGGAAATTGATTTTCAGCCAAACTGGCCAAACCCGGTCTTTATTGTTACGAAAATGCAGACGCGATTCACACTTTTTAGCGTTTTTAATTAAAATCTTTTCAAATAATCTTTATATATGTAATTCTTCTGTGCGTGTGTTTGTAACTGAACTCCTCCTAAACGGCTGTGCTGATTTTGATGAAAGTTTTCGTCGGTTCCAGTGGACTCGAGAATGGTTTAGATTTATAATTCGGTTTAGAAATGTTTATTCAATTAATTGTTTATTTATAAATTGTTGATCTTGAAATGTTTTACATTGGATTCGGGAGACTGCTCTAAGATTGCAGTACCAAATATTCAAAATATTTTTATTAAAATTCAAGTTGGTCCCGACAGTTGGTGCTGTGATCATTTCAGGAAAATATTTTGTCACTTCGTGTTATTATTTTGTTGAAATAAATCGTGTGTTAATTTAATTATTACATTCAGATGTAATTAGTGTTTGAAGAGTTTTGAAGTGTGCATAAAAAAACTGTACATTTTATGTATAATTTAATAAATATACCTGTTATAAAATAGTTTGAGTCTCAACTTTTACACCTTTAATTAAAAAAATTTAGGTTTTATTCACACAGTCTTTACATTTAACTTCGCTCATAGTATACACATACTCACACGCTATCGATTGATTGAATTGTGATAACCGTACATGTAATGATGTTAGACATTGTACTAACTTTTTAATACAAATTTTACTCAAAACGGTCCAGATTGTTAAAGCTTTTCATAAAAATTTGGAATTTTTCAATTTAACATGCGTGTATAGGACAACGTCTGTCGGGTCCTCTAGTACTTATATAAATATATAAGTAAAGGGGTTTTTTTTAGAGGTATAGAACTTTAAATTGCAATAAAACAACGATGCATTATTCGATTGACATGAATTTTTTTATTCGAAAGATAATCTTGTGGCATTACATTTTAAATATGATTTCTGGCATATGACTGCCACGGCTGGCTCGGATGCAGTCCAATCTGGACGTCCAATTTTCGATGACCTTTTCCAACATTTGTGGCCGTATATCGGCAATAACACGGCGAATGTTGTCTTCCAAATGGTCAAGCGTTTGTGGCTTATCCGCATATTCCAATGACTTTACATAGCCCCACAGAAAATAGTCTAGCGGTGTTAAATCACAAGATCTTGGAGGCCAATTCACCGGTCCAAAACGTTAAAAAAGGTGGTCACCAAACGTGTCTTTCAATAAATCGATTGTGGCACGAGCTGTGTGACATCAGGAATTCAGGAATGAAAAAGTTAGTAATCATGGCTCTATACCGATCACCATTGACTGTAACGTTGTGGCCTACATCGTTTTTGAAGAAGTACGGACGAATGATTCCACCAGCCCATAAAGCGCACCAAACAGTCAGTTTTTCTGGATGTAACGGTGTTTCGACATACACTTGTGGATTAGCTTCACTCCAAATGCGGCAGTTTTGTTTGTTGACGTAGCCATTCAACCAGAAGTGCGCTTCATCGCTAAATAAAATTCGCTTATGAAATTTGGGAACAATGGCAATCTCGTTTTGGGACCATTCGACGAATCTACGCCTTGCTTGATCATATTTAAAATGTAATGCCACAAGATTATCTTTCGAATAAAAAAAAATCACGTCAATCGAATAATACATCGTTGTTTTATTGCAATTTAAAATTCTATACCTCTAAAAACACCCTTTATATGTGTACGACAGTGTTTCTTAAAATGTGGGGCGTGAGCATATTGAAAATAAAGGCTTAAAAAATAATTTTTTGGAATGAAGTAAAACAAAATGCTTTCTGACATAACAAAAAATACACATTTACACTGATATATATATATTTTTTATCATCTGGTGATCGTCAAAAATAAAAAAATTCACTTCAAACGCTCAATAGCCATTTTTGGTCACATAACCAAATAAAAAAATACATTTTGTTTGCTTTAATGTAATCCCATAATGAGAAATTGTTTTATTACTTTATTTTATCTCCTAAAATACTACTTTTGATTATCATATATTTGAGTTTCAAATTTACTGGTATGTTTCTCTTGGTCTCTTTTTCTTTAGGGATAGTTGTAAATAATATTTTTCTGTTGATTTTTTCCCATGTGAATGAGTTTTATGATATATGGATACGCATATTGTGCACTTTGAAGAATTTTTTGGCCAAGATGTATTTTTATAAGTATTCTGATACATAAAATAAATAATGAAAAACGCTTTACACAATTAGTTTTTGAAACATGCTACACTTTCCCAGGGAACAATCTTGTGGTTTTGTTTGCTGTGTTGTACGACTTTTTATGGTTTATAAATATAAATGAGCAGAATATTTAAAAAATGGGCATGTGTGATCCATATTGAAGGAAGTCGAAACTGATCAAGCAATTGAAGAACCTGCTGAAATAATGCATAGTAATCAAGATAGAGAAAGTAAATATGAGAAAAGCGTTAGACATATATATATATATATATATATATATATATATATATATATATATATGCAACGTTTGAGTTTATTTGAAATTTTGAAATGCTGCCTAAAGATCTCTATGAAGAAACCTATGAAGCCATAATGTAGCACTTCGCCTTTTTAAAAGGACATAAGGAAGACAAATTTCAAAATGGTATTTGTAGATCATCAAACGAGATCCAAACTACAAAAACGTGAACAAACTGTGTTAGTTTTGCTGGCAAATAACGTTCATGTGCTGTTTGCGAAAAATGTCTGTGATTTATGTCCTTTTTTAAGGACACGCAGATTTGGAACATTTTCTTTAGTTTTATTGGATTTTTTTCTCAAATTTTCAAAGATAAGTTGAAAAATCCTTGAAAGTAGGTAAGTATACTTTCTCTTAATTAAATTATTCACATGAACTGTGATTTTTATCGTGTATAGTAAAAATAATTATAAAATAAATTATAGTTTTAAAACATACTAAAAAACACCCTTTTATAGTGAATCGATCTAAAAAGTAAAAAATATATAAAAATATATATTACTTACTAGTAACGTTTACAAAATGTAATAATTTTTTTGTTAATTTGTACGGTTTATATTTATGATAGTATTGTAGATTTAGCACCCCCTCCCCCCAAAAAATGTGCATTATTATTGCATTCAATACATTATTATTTTTAGACGGGGCGTGATAAAAATTATGATCGAAAATTGGGTCGCCAGTAGTGAAAGTTTGAGAACCACTGGTGTACGATGATATATTTGTCTAAAGGAATTGATTAAGCCAAAATTATTTAAAAAAACACAATTTTGAGGAATATTACAGCACCTAACACTTAAGTAGAGATGAAGAGGGGGATCACAGCTTTTCCGATATGACCGCAACAAAGAGACAACCTCCTTCTCATAGCTGAAGACTATTCTCTTGCAGTAGCTCCTTACATGACATTGTCGTTTTGTCTGTTCTTTGTTGGAAGAATCAGATTGTGGAATGATATATAAAGCACAGAAAAAGAAATACAAAGTTGCCCATGACCGTTGTTTAATTCATCAATGCAGGAGGAAGAATACCACACTTCCGTCCTAACTTAATTAGCGTCTTCGCCATTCAGTTTCATAGGTGGTAGTTAGTGGTTCAAACGTTAAAGAAAATTAGACGAGAAGAGTTAATAAAATTTAATAAGTACAGTATAATGAGCTCAAAATTTTTTCAATTGAATTCGATTTCATAAACTAAGGTTTCACGAAGGCTGGTATTCTGTTCAAATCTTACAGTTTAAGATTAAATGCAAGTGTTTACGATCCGAATCAGTGGGCTTTCAATTGAAAATGCCCTGTCTTTAACTCGGATGCTTTAAAAGTAAGCTGAAATCCTAGCTGGCGTGGCTCTAATTCTATGTAGGGATCATTTTGTCCAGGACAATAACTATATGTAATCTGTTTTAATCACAAATGAATTTAGTTACAAAGATTCACGTTTTAGTTATTTTAGTTTTACTATGCTTATTGTCAATGATACAAAATTATCATGTCATTACTTGGTGGTTATAATTTTCTAAAGTAGATGAGATTCATAAATGTGATTTGGAGAACAATTGCATTTTTTTTAAATTGTACTGTTTCAATCATAACGAAGCATGCCATTTTGAAATATACTTTGTTGTAAGCTAAAAAGAGAAGCTCGTTACATTTTATCATTGCTGCGTCTAATTCAAAATGCTTCCTTAACCTTAGAAAAAATTCGCTTTGATTATCAAAGAAAACTCGAGTATATTTCCCAGATACCCTATAGCGAAATGCAAATTATTAAATGATCAATTAATGAATCTTTGTTAAAATTTATTTAGATAAACTATCTTTTATTTAAAGAAATATAATATTTAAATTACAAAGCTATTTATGTACTTATAAAGGTAAAGACAAAGTAAATATGTGTATCTTAAAACAATATGAAAGGACTGGGGATTTTTCGAATTTTTTAGAAAATAAAATAAATAAAATCTTGTGTATTACAATGTAGAAGTATTAATATTTCCAATAAACTTAATAAGCATAATACACCTTTACAATTTTTGATTCACAGTGGTGCAGTCTGAGCAAACATGTTCAAGGTGTTCCAAACATAAATTACAAGCAAACCTCTCATATGAACTTATTTCTGGTAAACCTGAACTTAAACAATATTTTCCTCATCACTTTTCCCAGTTCTTCAACGTCTTGTTCAACGTTTTAACTCGATTTCCTGAGAGCTAAGTCTGCTTTAAAGGTTTTTTCTTCCACAAGTGCATTTGAAAGTTGTCGTAGTAATTTCATTCCACGTATTTTTAAAGCATTGAAAGCAATTAGATGCAAATCTTAAAAAAAAAAATTAATTATAAGACAATAAAAGCTTTTTACAACAAAAATGTGAAAAAAAAATATAGCCAAAATGAATTTGCGCAACCTAGCTCTTAGATAGAAACTACGGACATAGTTAGATAAGTGCTTCTAAAACTTTCAATGTTTGCGATCCATTAATCAATAATAATTTTCATCACGCCCTATTTCTACAGTTATGTATTGCATTCAATGACACTACATTTTGAAGTAAAAGCTAAATAGTGCTTTTTTTCCAGGTATAGAAGTTTAAGCTGGCATTACTTTCCAAGAGGGCGACCGATTTAACAGCTGTCAAGTGATTTATTTTCAGTTAGGTTTGGCAATTCATCATGAATAGACTCACGCCTGAACAACGCTTTCAAATTGTGCAATTTTATTTCGAAAATAATGGTTCTGTGCGGAATTTTCATAAACTAATTTTGTTTAGCGATGAAGCGCACTTCTGGTTGAATGGCTACGTCAACAAACAAAACTGCCGCATTTGGAGTGAAGCTAATTCACAAGTGTATGTCGAAACACCGTTACATCCAGAAAAACTGACTGTTTGGTGCGCTTTATGGGCTGGTGGAATCATTGGTCCGTACTTCTTCAAAAACGATGAAGGCCACAACGTTACAGTCAAAGGTGATCGGTATAGAGCCATGATTACTAACTTTTTCATTCCTGAATTGAACAATCATGATATCCAGGAGCTGTGGTTCCAACAAGACGGCGCAACATGTCACACAGCTCGTGCCACATTACATTTATTGAAAGACACGTTTGGTGACCGCCTTAATTTCACGTTTTGGACCTGTGAATTGGCTTCTAAGATCTTGTCATTTAACACCGTTAGACTATCATTTGTGGGGCTATGTAAAGTCATTGGTCTATGCGGATAAGCCACAAACGCTTGACCATTTGGAAGACAACATTCTCCGCGTTATTGCCGATATACGGCCACACATGTTGGAAAAAGTCATCGAAAATTGGACGTCCAAAATGGACTACATCCGAGCCAGCCGTGGCAGTCCTATGCCAGAAATCATATTTAAAATGTAATGCCACAAGATTATCTTTCGAATAAAAAAAATCATGTCAATCGAATAATGCATCGTTGTTTTATTGCAATTTAAAGTTCTATACCTCTAAAAAAACAACCTTTACAATACGACTTTAAATTCTTAGATTTCACCGCTGTATATAAACATCTCACTCAGTGAAAGCATTAATTATCCCGTATGTATACATACGTCTTTCCAAAGTATGAAATTCTTTTGCTTTGCAATTCTTTGAAATGCATTAACAGGACCTTGGCAGTGTTTGCAAAGGATATAACTTTTTCAGAAAATTGGCTTATTTATTCTCCCCTCCCCCCAAATTTCTCACATACTCGTGCCTATGTAAAAACGGTGTCATTGGAAAGCTAATGACATAACTTTAAATCGGCATTCAAGAGATTAATTATAAACCAGACAAATTATCCAGATAAGTATTAATTTTTTTATTATTTTATATGGCAAGCCAATTCGGACATTGGTAATTATTACCTTGTTCTTAACTTAGTATTTCTATTTAATTACAAAATACATTGGGAAGTACTAATACATTTATAAGTGTATTTCATCACCATAAATGTGTATTTTATTTTTTAATATTACAGAATGTGTTTTGTTTGTTTATTTCAAGTAAATTAATACTTTTTTAAGACAATCTTTCATTTTTGACTTTTCAATATGCTCGCCATCCACTCGTAGAGCTATCATGCCCATCTGCGCCCTTCAGTTTGAGAGACGCTGAGTTAGATCCTTATGCAACTCGAACTTTGAAAGAAGTTAGGTCAAAATTATAGCCAAACAGGAATTACCAGCATCCCTACGGGACTAAAAATAAAAAAACTGGAAACATTTGTAGGTATCTTTCATGTAGGATTATCGGTTGGAAAATCACAAATTATTTTTAGTTTCTTTTCCAATTTAAATATATATATATATATATATATATATATATATATATATATATATATATATATATATATATATATATATATATATATATATATATATATATACATATATTTAAATATATAAAAACAATCACAATTATCAATTTAAAAATTGAAATATATGAATCCCAAAATACCAAAACACTTCAGAATATCAATGGCGAATATAAAAGATAATGTTCCACATCATTTTCAAACAAAATTAAAAAATTATAAAATAAAATAAAAATTTATAAAATATCCAAGTGCAATCTCGGACGTAGGACCGATAAGTGGGGTTAAACTAGTTTGATGGCGCCAACCTTCCCCCTATTGCAACTTGGTAATTTAATTGGAACATTTTCAAATTTCAGAAAAAAAAAATTAAAAAAAATTAAAAATTAAAAAGTTAAAATTAAATCATTATACTTGAAAAATAAAACTATTCACCATCACATTCCGAAAGATATTGCAATATTAAAATTTAAAAACAATTTAGTACATAATATAAGTGAACCTTCAAACTTCCAAGATGATGCACCCATCTTTAAAATAGTTGTAAAGGTAGAAAAAATAAATTCCTGATCCGAAAGTTCAAATCAAATATTTGAGATCCGAAATATATATATACATATATATATATATATATATATATATATATATATATATATATATATATATATATATATATATATATATATATATATATATACATATGTTTTAGCGAATGACACTGCATAGGTGAAATTATGTGGTTAATGAGTTAATTAACTCTTTGAATACAGTCTTTTAGCACTTGATAGCAATTATATAAATAGGGACACTTTTTTTAATAATTAATTGCATTTTAATAAAGAAATAAAGTACGATTTAAATTTTCGTGAAATTCAATTGATGTTTATGGTAGATATAGGTTAAATTTACATCAATGAATATTTTAAAAGAGTGTATTAAGCTTTTAAAGCAGAAAACATTTTACTCATGAATTTTTAATTTTCATTCTTTTATACCAATACATACAAGAATAACTTATAAATATAGGAATATAGATTAAAAAGCAAGAACGTAACTAGTATGACTTTAATACTAAAAACGTATTATAGAAAAAAAGTTACACAGCCATTTGCTATTTGAATTTCGTATAATGATACTGAATATTAACTTTATGTGAATGAAACTTAATATGGGATTAAAGTCAAAACATGTTAGGTATAAATACAGAATGTTATATATCTTCTTAGCTTTCTGACTAATTATTATAATAAGGAACATTTGAAATATCACACCACAGTTTGGGAGGTTTGGATGTAGAGAAGAGTACAATATGGAAGTATTGAATTTTCACACGCAGTTAGGTACGAAAAATATTTCGATAATTTGTTGATTTTAAATAATGGATCTTTGAATAAAACTTAAATATGTATACATGTAACAATTTTTAGAATAGAAAGAAAATTAATAAGCAAAGAATATCATCAAAAACTTAAGCAATTTCATTTTATTTTTATTGTTAATTTTCAGTTTTATACAGCAAATTTTGTACACAACTAAATTTAATAGTGTTACCATATATCATTCGTATTCCAGTTATTTACTGAGTTAAAGCATGGTTTCGGAACTTGAAAGTAAATGGAAACAGCTAAAACATATTTTCTGTACTAAAGTAAACTGTCAAGAAACACAAATGCTTAAATTTTATTGATAAAAGTTAGACATTGAATTTAAAATGATCAGTTTTTTTGGCAGGCATTACAAAATACAAACATGTCAATTCAAACAGACATTGTAAAATATAAGTCCTAAAATATAACCTCTTACTTTTGTGATATGATCAAAGGAAGGCGAGTCTACTTTTTCAATACATGAAAGAATTTTCTGACTTATCTCATGTCCTTGAAATCCTTACAGTCAAATGTGTGTCATAACTATTACAATAATTGAAATTTTCTCATAACTATTACAAGAATTAAAATTTTCTCATATCTATTACATGAATTGAAATTTTAAGTTCTATATATTGCACAGAAATATATGCAGCATACATAAAATAAAGTAATTGCTTTTCCATTCGTAAGGAAATATTCATGCAATGTATATTTTTTGAAGGAATTAAAACTTATATTAATAAATATAAAAAAAATATTTACTGAAATATTGAATATCAACAAAGAAGATCAACAAAAGCTAAGAATATCAACAAAAAAAGGAAGAAAAATGCAATATCTTCTTTAGGCATCATTGAGTAAAACTTTAAAAAAAAATTAGAAACAAGAATGCTCATGAATTTCTGAAATAGACTCAGTTAATTTAAGTAAACTGCTTTGTTTACTATATATCAAAAGAACTAAGAAAATTATTTAATGAAATAGTTATTTATTAGTAGGTGATTCGATTATTTGTAAATGTCTTAATAAGTCTAAATTTTAATGAAACTACTCAAAACTTTCCAATATTTTATTGGTTAGTAAAATGCTATAGTTTTCATTACTGAAAGCGAAAATTTTAGTACAGTGTTCAGGATTTATAACGTTACATTATATTGGGTGATTTATAATACATTACTGCTGGCTGAGCAATGAAAGGTAATAACAGATCAAAGCTAAATTCATTAGAGATAAAAAAAACATAAGGCAGAAAAAGTAAAATGAAATATATTGCAGCCTTATTTAAGACTAGGGTGACGATGTATATTGCGTCCTGCTGCAATGGCTTGCAATAATCACTGCTTCATACTTCTGTACTGAATGAAATATACCTTGGATGTCTTTTAGGATAATTTTAGCCCATGTTGCCTCCACACTTTGTAAAAACTGATCTGTAGTAGCAAAAGAAGTTGCTTAAAGTGGGTAAGTGATATTTAATTTTTGATCAGAAATGTCCCACAGACTAAGTTGAATTTTTAGATTTATATTTAACTGTTATTGACAACAAATTATATAGCAATATATATGATAAAAGGGAAGCATTTAAATTCAATGTCATAAAGATACCAAACTTCAATAGTTGTCTACATATATCAGTATTTAGAAATATAATTTTAAATTTTCTGATTAGAAATAATAATTTAACTACGCACAATATTAATAAATTCAAGAATATCCAGAAATTTATATTGTGTTGCATACAGAATGATTATCCCATCAACTTCCTGAGAAAATATATAGATCAGAAATATTTCTTAAAAATATTTTTAAACTCATAAATGCACAAATACACCACACAACATTAAATCCACAAAGTCATCTTGTTAGTGGTCCAGCTGTGAAGTATTTGTGCATTCCACACACATGATACATTTTAATACACACTTAGACCAATTTTTACACGAAAACACTTTAAAATTATTTATAACCAATTAAACATTTATATCCAATCACACATTTATGACCAATCAAATGATTATGACGAATCAAGCAAGTTTTTTACATGCGGTCTAGTTTGCATCTAATGCCAAGTGGTTAAACTCTAGTGTTAGATTATGAATCGTTTGGATTGACATGGCATTGGTAGATGTTATGAGCAAAATATGGATGTGGTAATTGATATATTAAATACGAAAAGTCGTTCTATAAGATATGGATTGAATTCTTAATAGGAAACTCTTTGGTGAGTTTTTAATGATTTATGCTATTCATTTGTGAATATACTGTGTTTTTAATTTGAACATTCGGTTTTTAGATATTTTTTTAATTTGAACTTTCGGATTTTTTAGATTGAACTTTCGGATTTTTTAGTATGAACTTTCCGATTTTTTAGTTTGAACTTTTGGATTTTTTAGTTTGAACTTCTGGATTTTTTAGTTTGAACTTTCGGAATTTTTAGTTTGAACTTTCGGATTTTTAGTTTGAACTTTCAGATTTTTTAGTTTGAACTTTTGGATTTTTTAGTTTGAACTTTCGGATTTTTAGTTTGAACTTTCGGATTTTTTAGTTTTAACCTTTTGATTTTAGATATTTCTTAATTTGAACTTTTGGATCTGAAATATTTTTTTTAATTTTAACTTTCGGATCTCAAATATTTTTTAATTTGAACTTTCGGACCTTTAAATATTTTTTATACTTATACAACTATTTTTTCTACTTATACAACTATTTTAAAAATGGGTGCATCATCTTAGGTGTTTGATGGTTCACTTATATTATGCATTAAATTGTTTTTAAATTTTAATATTTTAATGTAGTAATATCTTTCAGAATGCGATGGCGAATAGTTTAATTTTTCAAGTACAGTAGTTTGATTTTAATTTTTTTAATTTTTCAAGTATAATGGTTTAATTTTAACTTTTTAATTTTTCAAGTATAATGGTTTAATTTTAACTTTTTAATTTTTAGTTTTTAAATTTTTGAAATTTGGATATTTTCCAATAAACTTACCAAGTTGCAATAGGTGGAAGGTTGGCGCCATCAAACTAGTTTAACCCCACTTATCGGTCCTAAGTCTGAAATTGTACTTGGATATTTTATAAACTTTTATTTTATTTTATAATTTTTTAATTTTGTTTGAAAACGATGGAATTTTATCTTTTATATTCACCATTGATATTTTGAAATGGGACTTAGTATTATAAGATTCATATATTTCAATTTTTAATTGATAATTGTGATTGAATTTATACGTTTATATATATATATATATATATATATATATATATACATATACAAAACAAAATATGTATTTTCTGATTTAAGTGAAAAATTTTGTTGTGATATTTAGATACAAGTTGTAAATACAGAGAAAGGCACTTAACAAGAAACTGGTGGAGGGGGGGGACTAAAATATATTTCCATGCTAAAAAGTTTTGTGTTAATAGATATTGGAAAAATTAACAAAAAAAACATATATTTTATAAAATTAAGCTTATTAGAAAACATTTTATTTTCATAGATATGTATACATAATGCATTTATTAAAATCGGTGAAACAAAATCATTCTCATAACTTTATGAAATTTAAGACAAAATTAGGAACTCTAAAATCTTAACAGATTTCCATTTTCGTTTTCTGTTTTTGATCAACAGCCTTAAGAAGTTCCATCTTCATTTTAAGATAAATAGAAGTTTCTTTTTCCCTGAGCTCTTTGCCATTGTTCTTGAAAAAAAATTCTTCTACAATAAAAAATGAAACCGAACTCACTGATCCTTACTCACTTTGCTATGTATTTGTTACCGAATACCAAAGCCAACTCTTGAGAGGTGAGATGTTTTTATGTGTAGGAGGGGAGGATGAAAGAAGTTTAGATCAGCAAACTCGGGGCTGGTACATAGGCTATTCCAAGGATATTCACACAAAGCCAAGTTAGACTCATTTCTACTTAATATATAAACCACCTAATCTTTCATTTCACACCCCTATAAAGTCTTGCTTGCACGGCTGTTTTTCCCGTTTTTTGTTTATTTACAGAAGGGGATGAGTGAGGGCTATGAGATGAGAGAATAAGTGATAGATTTCAAGAGAAAAAAAATATATGAAAATGCAAAGTAGTTTGTCGGAACCGTTGTATATTATTTCCTATAAACCGAAATTTCCTCTAAAGTGTTTTCGCGTTAAACGTATTTTTCTGTACATATAAGCAAATAAAATAATAAATAAATAAATAAATTCCTTCTTAGGACAACAAATAAAAATTGCATTTTAGTTAATTTTTTTATTAAATAGTTACAATTAATATAAATATGCATATACATATGACAGAATCACAGCATTGTGACAAAATAGAAAGTGATTTTTCCCTGCAATTTTCCATTTTCCTAACTATATATAGTGCTGCACTATTTTATTTTTGCTTATTACAATAAATGATTAATTATTTAAATTATTTTAATACAATAGTATAGTACAAATTAAATAACATTCACAGAAGTTAGTTCCTCCCAAGTGCGATTCGAACTCACGACCGTTGAATAACAATTCCAAGCTTATATGTACAGCTATCCATTGTACAACAAGAACACAATGAACGATTTCTTTTTTATATATGCTGTTGGACTATAACTTTTGTGTTTGTTGCTATTTATTCATTTGTTAATTTAATTAAGGAATTGATAATTGAAAAAACTGAATTAACATCCAGTGCCATCCGCTACAAGTTTAAAGAAATGTATTTCAACTTGAATGGATGAATAGAAAGTATTTTATTAACGATTTAAAATTTGAACAAGTTGCGTAAGGGATAGGAAGAGAGTTAACTAATAGAGTAGGTATTGACAAATAAAACATAAAACAAACGTTAGTGAAAACTATGCTAAATTTAGCAACTTTATATTCTAATTTTTGTTCATTTCCATTACACTGAATTATTTCAATGCAATCAACCTTATTTGACATCCAAATTTCCAGACCATTATGCGTATGCGTTTTATGGTAAATCCATAAAAATACTATATCAGATTTATTTCCATTCTTAATTAAAAGGTTGAGAGAAATTTAAAAAGTATTTATTTTTCTTATGAATTTAAATTGTCGGTTATTGTAAACGGATTTTACAGTCTGTTAATCACTTTTTGGTCACTTTTGTCCCGAATGTTTTAATAAAGAAGCGGCTATTAAACACTTAAATCGTTTTAATGATTTTTTCCCATGAAGAAAGGTATAGTAACACATCTATTGTAAATTAGATTCAATATTTTTGAGTAATGCAGTAAATGAGTAAGTTAAACATTATTAGAAATATGGATAAAAGAGACTGGGAAAATCTATAAAATTAAATTTTTAGAAAAAAAACGTCTATGAAGATAATAAAATATTCGACTTCTATTTTTTCTCATAATCTCAAGCACTCTGATTTTTATTGCAATAATCGATTAATTAAGCCCAATTTTAGGATCATTTTGCAATTTTTTACAATGGGAATTTACCTTGCATATTTGTACAGTTTTAACAATTTATTATTTACATAAACTTTTCGATATAATCTAACTGAAATTTTTTTCCATGGTGTACAATTCTCAACCACGACTTGAATATGGCAAAGAATAAAGTTACAAAATTACTTTTAATAATCCTCATATTTTTCAGTAAAAGTATTAATTCAGTTCCTTCTTTAAAACATTCATATAATTTTTATAGCTATTTGAAATATCAAGATAATTTTTTTTTAATTTCAGAAAATAAAATTTCTATCTTCAATCGTCTATATAGCATTTTATGTCATTTCAACTTTTCTTCTTGATGGCATGGTCATAAATTTAGCACATTATTCATTTTGAAACAGTTTTGTTAAAGTTTTAATTTGATACTTTCAAAATGTGACATGAAAAATTCTTTTACCGAAATGTTTCAAAATGTGACGAGCTGAAAGTTTCTTTTTCAGTTGAAAGTCGAAACATTTGTCTTCCCTCCCGTGCTATCTAAATATTTTTTTATGTGGTCATTTCATTTTATTTGAATCATCATTTTTAATTTCGATTTTCTTTGAAATGTAGTTTCAGAGGGCCGCATTAACATGCAATTTATCTTTAAAATTTATCTTTACTCTTATGAAATGAAACTCTTCTCACTGTGGTCACATTTAACATAGCGACATGCTAAAATAAATCTTGGATAACTCCGTGAAGAACTTCAATTTTTCATCCCTAGTAATAACTTCACGAAATGCCTACACGCGTGATTTATAATTTTTCTGGAACTTTAATTCTTTTTAAACTATCATACTGTTCAAAAATGTTTTAAAAAATATAACTAGAGGTTTAAAAAAATACGTTGATAATAGTGGACTTAATTTAATTTTTAAAGTTACTATTAGTAGATGATGTGTTTCATGATTAACCATAAGTGTATTCACTAAAAAGTACATATTATGTCTTATTTTATTAAAAAAAAGTGTAATTACCGAATGGTTTTAAATGATCTTAGCCCGCTATATTGTGGATAAAGTGATACTTGCTTATACGTTTGCTGAAAGTTGAAGTTTTATTTAAAAAAAAATAATTAAAAAATCTTTAAACTGTCATAAGCAAAACACATTATTGATAAACATATTTTGTATGAATCTTATAATGTCATAAAGATACTCGTCCTGTTTTAAAACTTTTTACAAATTGCCATTTTCATAAATGACTTAGAGAAATTTTAATTATTTCTCTCAGCTCATAAAATTAATTTTTTCAGCTCATAGTTTAGCAACAGTTCATTTTTGATTTTTAGTTTAAACTTAAGGCATTTTCGCGAATTATTAGTTTTTTTTTATCATTTTCGTTGTAATTAATGTCGTTAATGTTAGTAATTATTTATTTTTCTAATATGTGATGCATATTTAACATATTATCAAAAAAAATATCACATTCCCTTATAATACATCATTTATTCTTTCTTAAGGAAATGAGTTATAAAAAAAAATACCAGGTTTCTTATGGAAATATTTTTAAGCGATGAACATTTTTCTTATTATAAATATTTTTTTTTTTTATTTGAGTTCATTCATTAATATTCTGAGAAGCCTCAATGTCACACATTTCCATTACTTTTGCTCAATTCCTCCTATTTACGAATAAAATTTGAAACAAGATATAAAACATTTATGTCTTTTTGTGAAACCCATCTTCTTTGGAGAAATCGAACAGACCTTAGAATAAGTAAATAACCAAAAGGCCGAACAAATGCAATTCAAGAAGTGAAAGTAACATGGTCCCTAAAATACGCTGGTATTACTGGAGGGAAAAAGTACATGGAATTTTCAGAATGTTTTATTCATCATTGATGTTTTATAATGCGCCTTAGAGTTATTCCCGACTTATATTGTGTGTGTGTAGATGGGAGTTAAATGTATTCTCTTTGTAATTGAGAAAACTACTTCTATTCCAGAAAAAATGGTATAAAGAGACATAAATGAAAAAAAAAAGTTTTCTTGATTCTTTTATAACTTTACACCCAACAAATAATAATAATCAGGACAGTAATATAAAATATGTCTATTCGTTTTGTACACTCTCAGAAAACAAAACCGGACGTTGTTATTAATCTGCTTTTTATAATTTTTCTGTCATCTATTTCTTTGAAAGAGTCCACTGGGATATTTAGAATTTTATGTTAGGTTAGGTTTAATTTAAAATATCAAATAAGTATGAAGAAATATATATGCTAATGTGTTATTTTATTTACTCGCATATCCCTTTGATACATCATTTGAACCTTTTGATCATTCATTGGTATAAAGGTGACGGAGTTTACATATAATGATTTTTTCTAAAGCGTACGTAGAGTTATTTGATACAAAATAGTTTGGATAGAATATTTTAGTTCTAAATGAGATTTGTAGATGTTTATTCTACAAAATTAAACGTTTTGTGTTCATCTATCTTGCTGGTTATAAGCAGTGTTAAGGTGATTTATAATTTAAATTTGAAAAAAAAAATGGTAAGCGTAAAAAAATAAATAAAATCACGGGATACATCTAGCAAAATTTACAGCTTGGGTCCTGAATAGCTTCAAAGCAAAGTATTCTTAATCCTATAAATACTGCTCAAAGTTCTTAGATTTACAATATTTTCTTTGGTGATTTTATAGTGAATCAACCGTCGTTCTGAGGTACTGGATTATACCCTAACCATGTTGATTGAATCAACTCTGCGAAGATCAATCACTTACTGTGTAGTTTATGTACTAGGTAAGGTTTAACAATGATGTGATTTGTTTTTTTTTATAATAGAGGAAACATCTAGAGTAACAATGACATGCAGCAAAATATCAAATGATATTATCAATGGAGTATACCTGCACACACGCGCGTCTTTTGTAGAATAGTTCGAATAAAATCTCTCTGAAACTTTAATTCTCTTTTTAACCTCATTTTATAAAATGAATTGTATTCAAAATACCAATTTCTTTTGCTTGTATGTGTCACACATTTCTTTTAATAAATATTCATTTTTAATTGGTGTAATTATTTATCATATGCAATGTATCAAATTATGTTATATTTTCTCTTTATCTTATTTTATTATACTGTTTTTTATTATTATTATTAAAGTTTGTTTGATTTATCGTGCAGTGATACATGGTGCAATACTGATACATACAAATTTATGTAGCGGTTGTTAGGCTGAGAAACAAATTTTGCGTCTTATTTAACAATGCAGTTATATGAAAACGACTAATCTCAGCAGTTTCAGCAAAGTTGTGTTTACTATTTATGATCGTGCAACACATATTTTTTACTGTATTTTTAAGGTAAACCGATTATAAAAAATATTATTACCAAAGTTTGCATCTAGTAACTATGTATCAAACATAGAAAAAAGTCATTAATGCAGTTTAGGATGATCAACTTTCTGAAAAAAAGTTCATATGCAATTTCTAGATGCTTGTGTGATCTCTTTCATTGTCAAATTCCATTCCATCTGAGTTTAATAATTATTTTTGAACTATGCTATAAAAAATCATAAGAGATCTAACAACATTTTAGCTATAAGATTAAAAAAAACACTAGAAATATATCATATCTAAATTCATACTAACGTTTATTATCTATGGAAGTATTCACAAGAAATAGAACATTTTTAGATGTTTTGCGGAACACTATACACTTACATCAACACAAACAAAAGACAGAGAACAACGTATGTGAAAATTATAAAGGCTCAGATTTTGAGACTGAAAATCCTTGAAAAATCTCTTGAAGGCCTTGAAAATTTTTAAAACTACTTACTGGATTTCAGATCTAAATTTGGAGCGAAGTTCCTGAATATGATGTGATGCTGAAATATTTTAAATTAATGAACTAATATTTTAGACATTTTTAGCGCGCTGTGTAGTTTTGATAGATATACACACTTCCTCATGATATTGTTGTTAAATATTTCCGCTTCCGGCATTAATTAGTTATGCTTAATTTTTAGTACAAGCAAGGCTTTGTAAAATAATTTCTCAAAATAATAATAAAATATATTGAGTGGTGCGAAATATATCTTTCAACATAACACGTAAGCATAATTTCCATAAAATATAAACACATGTTGCTTTTAAACTTAACATTTTGTGTTTCGATTCCATTAAGAATAATATATATACATTTATGTGTGTGTATATATATATATATATATATATGTATATATATATGTATATATATATGTATATATATGTATATATGTATATATATGTATATATATATATTTATATATACTTATATATATGTATATACATATATATATATATATATATATATATATATATATATATATATATATATATATATATGTAAAAAATGGTAATATTTATTATTCATTTATTGTAATGATTTAACCATTCATCCCAGCGTGTTAAAAATTGTAATTCTTTATTTCTCTCGTGCTTTATATTAATGCTTTATATTAATACTCACGCGCGCGCGCATGCTTTTATTTATAAAAATTAACTGTAATTTTAATTATGGAAGGTTCTGGAACTTTTGAGGGAAATAGATAAGGAGATGGAATATTGAGTTGGAAAAATAAAGTCTTGAGTTGTATGTGGCAAGAGTTGTTGACTTTTTTTTTATTTTCGTGTTAAAACTGGCGCCCACACCCGTGGCATAAGAACTATGACCCAGTAGAAGCAGAAACCGCCGCTGTGACGAAACGCCGCAGAAAAAGAAAATTTAACCGGCTCTGTAAACCTTACTGTCCCGGAAATATTTACTGGTATTGCGCCGCAATCCTTCTAAAGCAAGAGAAAATCCCTGGAAATCGAGAGAGAAAGTGAATCATCCTGACTTCAATTGCCTGAAGAAAAGAAAAAAAGAACATGTATTTCCAGTTAAAAAATTTTGCAATAGTATTTTGTGCATTTTTCATATACAAGTGATAGCAATCCTGCTACAGTGTGTTAGTGCTAAGGATAATTTTATTACTTTATTTCATTGATTTTTTGGTATTCTTATAAAATAAGAATTCTTAATTTTGCTGTATATTATTTTATTTCTTGTGAGATAACGTTTCCTGATTAATATTTTGTAAATTGCACATTAATAATTACTATTTTGCTTGATATTTTACTGATTTCCTATTGAATTTAGGTAGCATTACATGCCTGATTATTTTAGTTTTGTTTAGTATTTTCATTGCATTGAATTTTTGTATCATTACAACTGATGATTCCTAAATTTTATTTATATTATTTTATTAATTTAATTAATGTTCCTTGTTGGTATTTTGAATATGTTATTAATTTATTTACCTATTTTTAATTGTATTTTGAAGTGCATAATAATTTTAAAGATTTTAAAGCTAGCCATATTTTAAAGTGTATTCGCATATCTGTAAGAGCTTTGGTGGACAATAAGGCCTGGACCTTAGTTATTTATTTTATTTATTTGCAACTCTTAAATTTCTCAGGCATCTCGTTTCTGGGAAAAGAGAAAAAAGCTGATCTCATTAAGCTTGCTATTGAGTTAGATGAATGTGAGTCGAATGGGGAAGAGCTAAAAATAATTGAATTAAGGACAAAAATTTAACCAAATGATGCTTATAAGGAAGACCCTGAATTTGTGAAATGTATCTTTGAGGGAATCGTATCAAATAGTATATAGAAGATGAAAACAAACAAAAAGAGAAAACACTGCATGAATTCGAGCTGCAGAAAATACGACTGCAAAATGAGACTCAAAGAGTCGTAGGTCCACAAACCCTGCCCCAAACAAAAATTGAATTAAAAAAGTTGCTACCAACATTCAATCCTGAGGTTGATAACATGGACCTGTTCCTCACCTTATTCGAACGGCAAATGAAGCTATTAGATCTTAGTGAAGATCTGTGGGTACCCTATCTCATTGGTGCCCTACCTAGTGATGTAACCTTCCTCATTGCCCATGAGCCTGAGGAGAAATGCAGGGATTACTCACACATTCGAGGAATGCTTCTGCAACGGTTCAGATTAACGGCAGAAAAATTCCGGGAGTTGCTTTTGCGTCACAGAAAAAGCCCAAATGGGACGAGGAAGGATTATTATTTTGAAGGTTGGCTCAATGAGCTTAAAATTGACTCATTTGACGTATTGAAGAATTTGATGATTAACGATCAAATGAAAAAGTGATGCTCTCCAATTACCTGAATATCTGGGAAGAACTTATCTCCCCAGAAATGTTAGAAGATAAGCTGGAAGCTTTTGACAACATCCGACGTTCCCTATCCAGTGGGCCTAGGAGACACGTGAAGGCAAGTGAAACCGTAAATGATGGAAGACAGGAATCATTCAGGAAACCTGAACGCCCTCCCAGAAGAGAATATTCCCATCAGGTACCAAATGAGAGATCCCCTCTCTGATGCTATGGCTGTGGGAAACAATGAGTGATAAAATCTAGGTGCCCCACCTGCAACCTAAACGCTTCACAAAGAACAGACTTAACAACCAATCACATCAATGCTTACACAGCTCAGACCAGAAACCCTCGATTAACCCTAATCGACATAACTTTCTGTGGAATAACGGGACGTGTATGTGCAGACACATGATCTTCCCATACAATTGCTGGGGAAAGGATGTTCCAGATATTTAATGATAAGGGACTCCTTTTCCAGGAAACCACATTAGCAATAAGCTTAGCAGATGATCAACAGACCACATGTGAGGCCCTCACAACCCAAGTAATGGTAGAAATTCAGGGGAGATCAGTCTTGACCAAATTCATAATTCTCCCAAAAGCAAAGGGAAATAGAACACTTCTAGGAACAGATTTCCTTAGTTCTGCTGGTTTGGTTCTAGATGTGAAGAATACTTGTTCGTACTTCTGGGTCAATCCTACCCACAAGTACCCATTTGGTGAAAGATTGGACACCCCGTCAATAGTTGAGAAGATGTCCAGCAACACCTGCCAATTAAGAGAAGGGGAAGGTGAAATTTTCCAAGACACACAAGCATGACTGTTGGTCAGAGAAGCTACGCTTCATCCGCTTTTCTCTCAACACAGACAAATGCAAAACGACAGGACAGATGGCAGCCTTTCTGAATTTTGGTAGAGAGTTACACACTCCAAGTGAAGTTGTTAATGATATCCGAGTCTCATCCAGAAAGATAATTTTGTGCCCTATCTCAAGAAATTCGCTAAGTTTTCCACTCAGATTAGAGAGGTGGTTGAAGAGCAACAGGATAGTAGGAAGTTTTACGCTGATAAAAAGAGAAAAGCTGCTCCAACATATCAACCTGGAGAACATGTCTTTGTAGCATCACATCCGCTGAGCAACACTGCGCAAGGAAGAAGTGAAAAACTAATGCCACGCAGAGACGGTCCCTACGTGATTTTAACACAAAGATCACCATCATCTTACGAGATTGCTAGTCTTGATAATACGGGGGAACCTCTTGGTGTTTACCACACCTCTGAATTAACTCCTTGTAATAATGACAAAGTAAAACCCCTTATTCCTTTTCGTAAACTTGGCCGTCCACCAAAGGTCCCACAGGCTCCTGGTTCCTCATCGGGACGCCGTCGGAACCAGAGGGGGAGGATGTAACAAATTGTAATATTTATTATTAATATATTGTAATGATTTAACCATTAATCCCAGCGTGTTAAAATTCTAATTCTTTATTTATCTCGTGCTTTATATTAATGCTCGTGCGGGCGCGCGTGGAATATTGAGTTGGAAAAAGAAAGTTTTTTGAGTTGTATGTGGCAAGAGTTGTTGACATTTGTATATGTATATATATATATATATATATGTATAATATATATAAAATATATATATATATATATATATATATATATATATATATATGTATAAATATATATAAATATATATATATATATATATATATATATATATATATATATATATATATATATATATATATATATATATATATTTATTGATAAATTCTCTTCTAATTATGCCATAATTTGTAAAATACTTTTACAGTAAAAATTAAGTAACCACATTTTAAATAATAATTCATTTCAAAAATCAATTCACAACAATAAAAGATGATAATCGTCTTTTAGCTTTGAACAAAAGACTGAATATTCATCTAAATAAAATTAAATATCCAAGTATTTTTAACACCAAAAATTTCATAAAAGCCCTATAAAATTCCGTAGTATCACTAATGGATACAAAACATATATCACGAAGTCTGGGAAGATCTTACAATCTCTTCTTCAAAAATCTAATTGATAACTTACAAAACACGGCAATAATAAAAATAGCTTAGAGATTGCTAGAGTTACTAAGGATATGTCAATTTTTTCCATGCATGGCTTTTGATTTCGAGGACCTTTTTAATTCTATAGATATTGACGATATGGGATTAAGGTTCTACAGTTAATTTATGATAAATATGAATTATATACTTCAATGGAAAAAGAAAAATTCGATATTCTTGTTAACCTCGTATTAAAAGAAAATTCCATTGCATTTGATCAGAATCTTTACAAAAAGATCAAAGGATTACCTCAGGGTGGTCCAGTTAGTAATTGTTTAGCGAATCTATATTTACATTTTTTTTGAAATTGATCATGTTGTAAATGATTCTTACTTGATTTATCGCTATATAGATGATTAAATAATTTTTGGTAAAAATAGTGAATACAGACCAAATATTACGTTCTACCCTGATTATCTCACAAGCTCCTTAAAACTAACTTCAACTCTAATATGGTGGAATTTTTGGATTTACACTTGCATCTTATTAACAATAATGTAGTCAGTAACATTTTTGACAAAAAGAGATTTATTTAAGTTCAATATAATTAAAATTCATGTATGGAATAGTAAATTGCATATATCAATTTACAGAAAATATCCTTTTTGAATTTTTATTTAGAAATGATAACTTAACTACCCACAAAATAGATAAATACAATAATATAAAAAAGTCAATGTTGTTTAGATCATGAATACCCTTTTAATTTCTTGAGATCTTATATTCATCACAAATACATTGACCGTCTTGCTACTTCGAATTCCAAAACCACCACACAACAATAGGATTTCAAAGTCAGCATGTTAGTGGTCTTGCTGTGAAGATTATATCATACCACTCATATCACAGTTTACATATTTTCCACACACATCTTGAACATCTTACACATTGTTGACAACCAACCAAATTAGAGCCTAGCAAATTTACATTTTTGGCAATCAACCAATTCAAATTCTACCTTATTTGATTGTCGTCTTTTTTTTATATCTGTTTTTGCTTCCTGGTTTAAAAGTTAGCTCAAAGATGTGTTTATGTATATTCGAATTTTTAACTTGGTGAATAATTGATTTTCATTGATGTCAAGAGATGCTTGATTCTCTTCGTAAAAAGCTCTGTGAGTAAAGAAATTTTGTTAAATTATTTTTTGAAAAATACTTATCTTATGCAATTGTTTTAGAATTTTTCTACTTTTCTTACGTATTTGTTCTGCGATTTTTCTGCATTAAGAGTTTGGAAGAAGTTTGTTACATAATAGTAGTGAGCGGCTTTATCATACTCTCTGAGTTTTTACATACTCTGAATTTTTGTTTATTTTATTTTATTTGGTTTTTCCTACCGAGTTGCAAAGGGGAAGTTTGGCGCCTTCAAACTAGTTTAACCCCACTTATTCGGTCCGGAAATTGCTTTCTGACTAACTAGGTTCTTTTTTTGTAGTTTCTTTTTTATTTCTCTATAATTTTGTTCTTCATTTTCAGCTTTTATATTTTTATTACGCTATTTCTTGTTATGTTCATTATCTAATATTTCTTGTTTTTGATAATACATATTTCTTTCATACATATTTCTTTCATATATATATATATATATATATGTGTGTGTGTGTGTAATCCATAAATATATGTATACACAGATAGCTATAAAACCTAAGTACAACTATTCATGATAAGAAATATTAGGCACACAGTACAATAACAAACTCCTGGCCTAAGGAACCAATATTGCAGGTTTAAACAAGTTTTAGGGCTAGCCAAACTTCACCTGTTAATTGTCTATACAAAGTGCAAAGAGGATAGAAAATAATAATATTAGGAGAAATTTAAATATTACAAAAAAATCACTACACTAATAAAATATAACGATAAAATTATCGTCTACTAGTATTCACAGTATAGATTTAAAGCCGATGTAAATGGTAAATAGTAAGACTTACTTCGTGAGTGTATCAACTGGTTATGTTTCCCGCCAAATACAACAAAGGAATATCAGTACCTCATAAAGTTAAAAATTATGATAGAATAATATAAATTCTCTCTCTCTCTATCTCTATCTCTTTATATAAAACTCTTTCTTGTGGGTGTTTGTCACTAAACTCCTCCTAAACGGCTAGACCGATTTCGATGAAATTTTTTGGGTTGGTTCAAGTAAATTCGAGAATTGTTTAGATTCACAATTCGGTCCAATATCACAAATAGTTAAAATATATTAATTAAAAACATTCAAAAATTACAATTCAGCATTCACTTGCATTGTTGTAACAATGCTATTGTTACAAACAAGTAGAATTTTTAAAAAGAATTTAATCAATTCCTACTTAGATCAACTAAGAAAAATTTATTTTAGGTACTTTTTATTAAATAGTTGCAATTAATATAAATATGTATATACATATGACAGAATCACAACATTAAGTGGTAATTAATTTTTACTAATTATCATTAAAGTATCGTATATTCATCCAAAACAATCCTGTATATAATATTTCCTTTCAACTGAATGCTTTAACACGTGAGAAAAAACCTTTTCAAATTTTGACATAAGTCGCCAACGTGTCTGTATTTGTAATATTTTAAATAATTAGTTTTAATCAATTATTTTTGTTAATTATAATTTAATTATTGTACTGTCATTCAAAATAACCATGTACATTACATTTCATCTCAGTTGAGCACTTTTTAAAATGTATTTTATTAACGATTGAAAATTCCACCAAGATAAATAAATAAACAAACAAATAAAATATGTATGGAGATCGTGAGCTAATAGTAGGAATTGAAAAAGACGTAAATTGGCATTGAAATTTGATTTTCAGCCAAACTGGCTAAACTTGGTCTTTATTGTAACGAAAATGCAGACGATTCCCGCTTTTTAGCGTTTATAATTAATATCTTTTCGGTTAATCTTTATTAATGTAATTCTTCTGTGCGTGCGTATGTAATTGAACTCCTCCTATATTGCTGGACCGATTTTGATGAAAATTTTTGTGTGTTCCAGTGGACTCGAGAATGGCTTAGATTTATAATTTGGTTTAGGAATGTTTATTTAATTAATTTTTTATTTATAAATTGTTGATCTTGGAATGTTTTACATTGGATCTGGCAGATTGCGCTACGATCGCAGTATCGAATATTCTGAAATATTTCATTATAATTCAAGTTGGTTCCGACAGTTGGTGCTGTGATCATTTCAGGAAAATATTTTGTCACTTCGTGTTATTATTTTGTTGAAATAAATCATTTGTTAATTAAATTATTATATTCAGATGTATATATATAATTAGTGTTCGAAATTTTACTCAAATTTTACTCAAAACGGTCCAGATTGTTAAATCTTATTCATAAAAATTTGGAAATTTTGAATTTAAGATGTGTGTACGGGCAACGTCTGTCGGGTCCTATAGTCTGTATATAAATGAGAAAAGCGACTCACTGACTGACTGACTCACTCACTCACTGACTGACTGATTAAACACGATATCTCCGGAACATATAAACCAACAGATTAGAAATTTAATAGGCAGGTTCCCTTTAAGGAGTGTTTATCAGCTAACAACGGATTTTGCAAAGATCGTACCCCAATGGGTGTTAAAGGGGTTAAGGGGCGTTAAAGGTAATTATTTCCATTATTAACGTATTAGATGTACAGTCTTGAAACTTGGTACAGATACTTCTTTCATACAGTAAATATTCCCTACATAATGATGTTTACAAAAATCGACATCCAAGGGGCGTTGAAGGCGCTTAAGGGGCGTTATGCATAATTATTTCCATTTTAAACTATTAGGCATTCAGTCTTGAGAGAAATTTAGTAAGCAGATTCCTTTCGTAGAGTAGAGATCCACTACAAAATAGGTTTTGTCAAAATCGACCCCCAAGTGGCGTTGTGGAGAAATAAGGGGCGTTATAGGCAATTAAATCATTTTTTTAAACTATTAGACATAAAATCTTGAAATTGAGTAAGCAGATTCCATTCATTGAGTAGAGATCCGCTATAAGGTTGGTTTTGTGAAAATCACTTCCTAAATGGCGTTGTGGGGGCTTAAGTGGTGTTATGGATAATACTTCCGTTTTTAAACTATAAACGTACAGTCTTGAAATTTGGTAAGCGGATACCTTTCACGGTGTAGAGATCCCCTACAAAATAGTTTTGGGGAAAATTGATCCCCAAGGGTCACTGAGGGGGATTAAGAGGCCTAATAGATATATATTTCCGCTTTTCGATTACTAGACCCCCCTGCTCAAAAATTAGAAGGCATGTTCCGTTCACGGAATAGAATTCCTCTTACAAAGAGTAATTTTGCGAAAACGGACCCCCAAAAAAGTGGGGTTGCAAGCGGTTAAGGCGTGTTATAGAAAAATTCCTGTTTTTGAATTTAACCCACTTACTTGAAAATTGTTGAGCACGTTTCTTTAGTTGAATAGAGTTCCACTAAGAATGGATTTCACAGAAATAAACTCCGTAGGAAGCGGGGAGAGTTATTGAGGCTTATTGTTAGACGAAATTCCCGTTTTTGAACTGCAAGGACTATAATAATAAAATTTGGTTTGCATGATTATTTTGTTGAATTGGAATCCGCTAAGAATGCTCTCAACGAGGTATTTATTGTAAAAACACCGTTTTTGCTATGTTAGATTTAGACTTGAAATTTAGCATGCAAGTTTATTTTATGGAGTAGAGATCCACTGAAAGTTGCTCTGTTGGAAATCCACTTGATTATTAGGTTAACTGAACGCAAAAACCTTTCTACTTCTACTTAAGATATAAATAGAAAATATATATATTATAATTTATGTCCTTTTTATATCAAGAGGCGAGAGCTACAGCTATAAATATATTTTTCAATGCAGTTCTGAACGTAACAGGACTTTTATGGAATTTTGGTGTAAAATATATATACGGAAACTTGAATTTAGGAACACAAAAACCTATTTTCTATAAAGCATATAAATTTCATTGTGTGACAAATCAAATTTTTGTAAGTATTCATTGTTTAAAAAGTGTTCATTAAGTATATTATAATAAAAATACTTACAAATCATAGCATAGTTACCAGGTACTTTACCTACGTAAACTATGATAAAATTCTTTTGTAATTTATAAACTTTCGGTTTTATATCATTAAATTAAATTCATAATGAGAATGGTAGCTAAATTTCAGAAGGTCTTATAAAATAGTGTACTTATATTCATCAAATGCCTCTATAGGTAGTCCATATTTAATTGCAGACTTTGTAATAAAATTATCTCTATCTTTATTAATTTGTGTTTTAACACTATTGTTGTTATTAGAAAGAGTTAATCTTAAAATTGTGCCTTTAATCATGATATCCTTTAAAATTTTGTCTTTGATTATATCTAAGATGCCAGTATGATAACCATGTTTATGATAACCATCAATAAAATCATTGTAGTTTTTACACATACAATCTTCTATGTTAATAGAAGGCGAACTATTATTGTAATTAAAGATAAATCTCTACATCATTTTGTTATATTTAAATGCTTTCTTAACAAAATAATTTTTAACAGGAAAAAGTGACAAATGTCTATTAAACACATTATAAAAATTAGTTTTGTCAAAAGTTTTATTCATGAATATATATATATGTCGAAACGATTTTAAAACTTGAATTCTTTTTAGTTATATACCATGTTACGAAATCTTAAGTGAATTATTTTTATATGATTTTTATTCTTTTTTACATATGATTGTATTTTCTAAATCAGATGTATTAAAAAAGTCCAAGAAGATTTTTACCATGCATAAGAATAAAATATTTTTAAAATATTTACAATTTTCGGTCAAAAATAAGAAATTAATTTGAAAAAAATGAAAAATTCTTTGAAAACCTTTGTTATTTGCTATTAAAGTATTTCTTACTGATGCAATATAACTTAAAACTATTAAAACAAAGTTTAATAGTTTACTTTTAACTCAAGTATTAACTCAAATAATAAGGAGAAAATCAGAGTCAAACTACTAAATAATTTGACTATTGAGTAAGGCTTATAATTCAAAGATAAACAAAAACACCATGTTTCTGTAAATTTGATGTTGATCCTCATAATATTTTTCAGGGCTGGTACTATTTTTTCTGATGATATATAATCAATATATTACAAATTTTATCAAGGTTAGAGTAAAAGAAAATTGAAAAATCATTCGAATATTAGTAAAAGCATGAAATATACCTTAGTTACTAAAAACTTATCAACTTTATAATTATGAAAGCAGTAGGGGTTCTTTAAATATTTAAAATAAATGCACTTATAAAACTTAAACTAATTTGATTCACAACATTGTTCTACGTTGTCAGATGTCAATACTGTAAAAAATTCATTTTGAGATAAATTAGAAACAAACTTTCACAACTGCTATTTTTAGTATTAAACACAATTAGATATACTTAATATATGCTCCTGATTTATAAATAACACCCTCCTAATTCTAAAATTTTAATAATTTTTTTCCTTGTAGCTCTTGAAATTTTTCTACGCTGATTTGCATTTGCTGTTGAATGTCGTTCTGTATCATTAATTCTATTAATGTCAAAATGTTTTTATGACCAGTAATTAAGTAAAATAACCAGGAGTAAAATTGAGTTTTTCTTAAAGTGTCAACACAGCCCTTGTACCCATCATTTCATTAAATCGTATGGCATTACCCAATGCACCAAATTTTAAAGTTTTGAAGTACACGAAAACTTTTTTTGATATTATCTACTTAAAATGTCTTCAAAACATTCAGTTGAATTTTTTGTATTGTAATGCCTGCGTTTAGTAATCAGTCCTTTGGTACATATATTTAAATATGTAGGCTTTTAATCATAGTTAATATTTAATTTGATTAACCTTGGTATTTTTCGTTTGGGTTTTTGCCACAGGATAGTGCTCGCTGGTATTAGTTTTTTACTGATAGGGACAATTTCCATGCATAGATTTCTTGACGAGCAATAAAACAGAACTGAAATAAAATTTTGCTGAATATTGGATAGGGGCCCAACATTGTTACAAACAGCAATCGGTCGATAAAAGAGTCAGTGAATTTGTTTTCATAAGACAGGTTTTTATTTTCCGATTTTAATTTGCGCAATCTGGCACCTGCTTTCTTTTGAACATTCCCGGTGCATTCATATTTAGGAATGCTATATTTCCCATAAGTACCTTAGACACTGACAAAGCCTTTAGAATCCCCGTCACTATAATAGAGTGTGCATTTAAGACCTTTTTACAATAGAACTTTGAAATAATCTATTAGCACCAACAGCTTTCCTTTTAATGCAGAGACTCACAAATTGCTATGACACACAGTGTTTTAGATTTCAAATGTTTCTGCCGGTGGGACAATATAAAGACATTGTTTCAATGTCCACTACTTTACTGGTGTCAACTGACAAAGCTGCGACACTTCCATCCTTAAGATGTGTAACCCCTAAGTTGCCCCATTTCATCAACTTAAACACAACATTCACCCTTTTTATTTCTTAAAGAATGTAGCATTAACAGTTCAGAAGCGGTCCTTGCATATATAGTATTCTTGATTTTAAAATCACATGCATTAATTTGTTTTCATTTTTAATGCATGCTGTTTTACTGAGCCTGGGTACATTTAATGTAGCACATAATTTAAATGCTGCACAAAAATCTTTTCCAATTTGTTGCATACCATAAACAATTCTTGTATTTACCTCAGGACAGTGTAAAGTTTTTTCTTTGAACTAGAAAACCCTGAGCAAAAATCACTATAGTTGCCACAGTTAACAAAATTTGAGCACTATCCATACTTGGAATCTTCAGATTTAAGTTAACCTTCTTCGATATATCTTGGGCAACAACGTTGTGAAATGAAATTTAAGAGGACTTTTACATCCATTATTCTGTTACTTTTTTTAGTGGTTTAGTTTCATACTCTACCATTTCTTTATCAAAAACAGAAGACATTTTAATCTTCAAATCATTGGCGTTGGTAGATGTTGAACTTTTATTTTTTGAATACTTATTAATAGATAAATTGCCATAAAATTGAGTTTTCCTATTTACTCTAGTTTCATTACATTGTAAATAAAGAAATTATAGTTTTCACCAAGAAAAAAGAATTAAATAAATTAATAAAAAAAAATTAGTAAATAAATCATAAGCAAATAAAAACAAACAATAATACATTATCATTTCCTGCTAGATTCTGGATAAAAATAACAGTAAAAATTTGTTATCAACGATATTTTTTTATGATTCTGGAAACTTAAATTCATATTTTTATAAAAAAATTGTAAAAAATTCCTACTATTACATATTCAAATAATATTTTGAAAACAAAAATTGTAAACAAACGTTATTTCCAACTCCGGAATACAGACGTACTTCCGGTTTCAAAGACTAGGTGTCAAATAAAATTCAAAGCCCTGTAACTAAGTTCTAAATAAGATAGAATATAATTTTAACAACATTTATAAAGGAAAAAAAGGATCAAATTTTGAACTAACATCGCAATTCAAAAATTTTGATGAAATTAATGATTTGAATGTGGAACGGATACTTTAAAATATTTAATTCTGTTTGAAAACTAGAAAACATGCCTTTTTTAGCTTTGTAAGAGATTAAAATGTCACTGTTTATGAAATGGTTTTTCAATTCTTTTGAATCAATTTATAAATTCTGAATTCTTTTATGATTGAACAATCCTAAATACATGAAGTGTAATGATTTGTATGTCTTCGTAGTTCCAAAACTTCACTTAATAAGCTTTAAAAATATATGCAATCTAAATGTTTATATAAATATTTGTTGCACACAATTATTTGAGACAAATTCCCATGCATAATTCATTATAATTTATATATTTGCTTATTTTTTTTTAATCTATTAAAAAAATATTTATAAAAAAAATATTATTTCATGAAATCGATTTATAGAATTTACAAAAATTTAAATGTGCATTTTTTGAGTAATTAAGAATATATATTACTTTTTTTAAAGGCCAAAAAGTTGAAATAATAAATGAAAATATAGTTCATATAGAAGTGAAAATAATAATAGAAAATAAAGTTAGTATAGAAATTGAAAAAATATAAAAAGTATACAAAATACTTGAAAAGATTCTTGAGAGTCTATATTTTAGCACAAATAATCTTCTATTTATTATTATTATATTCAAAAATATTTATTTTTTCTTAAAAAAAGCAAGTTCTATTTTCTAAACAAATAATAAGCTGTACAAGATTTAATTACAATAAGGAGGATAAGGTCTCCGAAAAAAGTCGTTCCGGTACTTAAGAGATACGATTAACATTTCCTGAGTTAAAATTTTTGGATAAATGTAAAGTAACGAAATGACATACATTTATGTATATATTAGATAAATTAATATATTTAAATAATATTAAAAAATTAATTCATGTTAATGAATTATATTTTCTCAAAATTTAATAACATATTCTTAAAACCAAGTGCATCAATTTTCGTTAAGAACTAGTTATCTATTTTAAAGATACCACCATACATTTTTGAAATGTATACAAAGTCGCATCATTGAAATGAGTAATGAGTAAACCAGATCTATGTTTCTAATTTCATTCGTTTTGAAAAGTATGCAAGTTAGAAGTACACTTTGCAAATCATGTATGTTGACTTGAAAAAAAAATAACTAAATATTTTTCTAAAAAATGAATGTGATAAAAAGATGGATATTTATAAGGAATGAATAGTATATATAGTATTGCTCTATTTAAAAAAAAATAATTTTAGTTAAATTTTGATTGATTTTGTTTCAAACGCAAACCATTGAAAAACAATTTATTTGCACCTTACATTTCTTATTTAATGTTAATAATGTTTTTTTAAAAATATTTCGATAGAAAAGTTTAAAAAAAAATAGTTTTACTTGTATTATATCTTTTCAAAAAATTTTCTATCGAACTACCTGTATATATACATATATGTTTAATGAAAATGTTCCTTGACTTTTTAAAAAAATATTTTTTTTGAATAAACTGGCTATTGTATACATATATCCGTTTTTTAATCTTTCACTCAAATATTAAGTGACAACCCCATTTCAGAAAACCGCAGTAGGCTACTATCTCTCAATCTATCTGTGTCACTTTATATATTTACTGATAAAAATTATATGAGCACTTCGAGTTTTGAAATCAGAAAATAAAAAAAATGCCTTAAGTATAATTTAAGTACGTCGAATATGATGATGGAATGCATTTATTAAAGTTAGGTTTCACTGGTTTTGAACAATTGAACACAATGTAGTAATTTTAGATAACATATGTATTAGAAATAAAAGAAACATTGTACATCATATGAGTAAATAAAAAAAATGTATGAAAATCCATATAATACTGGTGCTCTTGTTTTTTCTCTCATTACCTGAGAAATTTGGTTTTTCATTATAATGACTGGGCTTAAAAAGTTACACTGCTGTTTGTAAAAAAATGTAGCACCATGAAGGAATCATCAGAATGCTGTGAACTTTGCAGCAAAAATCAATTACAGGATGTTACGTAAAATAGTGAAGTGTCAGAGCCACTGTGCATGCGTGGCGAGTGCAGCACCCTCTAAACTGATGCTGAAAGCGTATAAACAGAGAGGTGTAGCAGGAAATTGAAAATAGTAATTATTATTTTTTAGTGGCGAGCGTTTTTTGAGACCTAAGTATGCCTCCAAGACGAAATAAGGAGAAATTCCAACAACTTACGTAGTTTGAACAGGGGAAGAGAGATTATTGACCTTCAAGGAGGAGTATTTTATTATCACGCAATAGGGGCTCAGGTGCAGCGGAACAGTTCCACGGTGATGCGGGTTTGGAAGCAGTGAAATGATGAGCACCGAAAAACTGACAGTGGACGACGAAAAGTGACGTCAGCGTGCGATAAACGACACCTGCTCCGCATACGGTGAATGACTGTGCAGCTTCCTACAGGTAGTTGGCAACACGTTGGCCTACTACTACAGGTGTACGTCGGCTACTGTCGGCTTCGTCAATTCGTTGACATCTGCTGCATCGTGGATTGAGTGCAAGTGTTAATGGCTGCCACTGGAATGGGCTCATGGACAAAGATCCCGGCAAGCTTATTGGCCCCAATTTGTCTTCTCAGATGAATCACGCTACAAATTGTGGCAGCATGGTGGCCGCATTCGGGTTAGACGCCATGCCGGTCAACGCTTCTTTCAGAGTGCGTTATTGAAAGACATAGTGGTCTAACACCTAGAGTTATTGTCAGGGGTGCGATTTCGTATCATGCACGATCCAATTTGATACGAATTGAGGGTAATCTCAATAGCAACAGGTACGTCCGTCAAGTGCTACAGCTCGAAGTCGTTATCTTCCTTTAAGGCATCTCTGGAGCTTTCTTTTAGCAGGATAATACACGCCCATATGTTTCAAAGACTGTTCGAGACTTCGGTTCAGTCAAACGCATGCAACTTGGCTTGCTTATTAGCCGGATATGTCGTCTATTAACAACGAATGTGATTTGGTTGGTCAGCGTCTCCCTCGTGATCCGCGTCCTGCCGCTTCAAAATAAGATGTTGAGATGCGCATACAAGAAATATGGAATTATTTTCTACTAGCAGTCCTTCAAAATCTGTTTGACTCCATGCCACGTCTTACAGCAGCACTTATTGCAGCGCGTGGTTGCTACATCAAATACTGATTTCAGACACTTAATACTGTTTGTTTGTTTTTTGAAATTTCGTCATTATTTGTACTAACATATATTGTTTCGCATTAAATTTCATGTAATGCTGATGATTCCTTCATGGTATTACAATTTTTAGGAACAGCTGTTTAAATTTCAGAAATATTGTGCGATATCTTTGACAACCACTACTTCCAACTCTTTGCCCCCCAAAAAACGTTTTACTACTAACATAAACTATACCATATAACTACATTATATATTTATACAATAATACTATACTACTTTACTACTAACACAAACTATACGTTATACTATTAGCATAAGCGTTTCACTATTTGCGATATACTCTACCCTAAAAATTTCCTAGGAGTTTAAGTATACCACTTGACAATGACCAAAAATTTATTTTTAAAATATGCCCCGACCCTAAGGTTGCATGATAAGTTTTAGTATCCGCATGAATAGACACTGTTAATAAAATAACTGTTATTTGTTTATCAATTTTAAATTATAAAACTATGTCGACCGAAACGGCCATCGAATTAATTGACTACCTTAAATTCTTAAGACAAATACTGAACAACTTCACTGAGTGTGATGCAATGAAAGAGCATTCGTCAGATCTCTTCGGGGTCAATTATACTCCAGCCTAAAGCTTCTTCAACCATTCACCGTTCACCAAAGCTTCCGAAAGTCATGTCGTTAAGCCACCCAGGATCATGATCATATATATGTGATCACGCTTTTCTCTCCAGAGCCCACGTTGTCATATCTGTGATTGCGCTTTCACTTCTCTGAGATCCATGATCACACCGGTTTGCGATCGGAGTTTGAAAATTTTTTTTTATATTATTTTTAACAAAGTATTAGATAGCGGCTAAAGTTCATTTTTTTTTCTAAAAATGTTTCACAAAACTTTAAACATCAATATGTGCTTTAGGCTCTGAGTATTTTTTGTTAGATCAAGGATATTTATGAATGTAGACAACTGCAAATGCTTCGACTTTTCTAGAGAATCGGGATTTAAAGGTATTGCGTTCTGGATGTCTATTTATGTTTTGACTAAGTTGGGAAAAGACGGAGAGATTATTAGTTTACTGGGCATCGCACGCAGACTTTCGTAATAACAGTTTTGACATTTATTTTATTTATGGTTTGTATTTGCTACAATAATTTTAATACCCAAAAGCAGATCTTAGAACAAACACGATGGCTCCTTTTTAACGATTACGAACACTTCGTTCTAGCTGACTCATTTTTGATTCATTAAGAATAAACGAATTCTGTTTCGTTTTTATCGTAACCAGAGTTCCTATAATCATAAGAGCGTAAAACCATTAGCAATAGAAGGATTAATTCATTTAAAAATAAAAAAAGTGATGTATATATTAGCTGCTATTTAAAATATTTGTATCAGTTCAATGTACAACAAGTTTAAGTGAGAATAAATTTATCGCGTTTGGGATTAGCCAGATAGAGTATTTTGTAAGTTTTGCGTCAATTTTACTTTAAAATCATGGTAAAAAAAATGAAAACAGTGTTTTTAATTTTTTTTTATTGAAATGAAAACATTTTCTTTAAAACTCGCAATTGTTTTTTTTAAATATAGCAAACATTGTTTTACTAAATATTTAGATATCATCAATGATGATAAATTGTAGTTTTTATCGTATTGATGGCAGTAAAGATTTTATATAAATTTTTAAATGAAATTATGCTTCGCATGGACATTGCTCGCTCCCGTGCGTGCGTGTATTCTCGAAATGTGCAGGCCTGGAGAAACGCTTCTTTATCCTTCCTCCGGTTCTGAAAGGGTTAATGTTAAAATAATAAGAGCATTATATGACTAATTCTAGCACTCTTATTTCTAGGCTTTAAATAACACTCAAATTAGCATAAAACTACGTTATCTCTACGGAAGTTGCTATTATGCTCACACAACAATTAAAGAAATATTTTTTCCCGAGATGATTAATAGAAGTATGCGAATATGACCCATCGTATTTATCTCTGATTGGCCTGAAATTAATGGTAAGATGAGTTATGATGCAGAATTATCCAGTTAATATAAGGACCCAAACAGAATCAGATGATCATACGCCATAGTTTAATATTGTAAAGAGCACATGCGCCTCGAAATTTTCTATCGATCACTCAATCCATTTCGGTTATAGTCCCCAAATTATTACTTTCTTCCTCTCATTAGTGGATTGAAGCTTTCTTTCAAAGCCATTATTTATTCAAATCTGCTAAACCAATCCCATAATTTGTTTTCACTCACCGTTCCATGGCATGAAATTTTTATCCCATTTCAATTTTTCTCTTCAATAATATATCAGTAGTTTTTTTTTTCCATTTTCATAAATTTTCTATTAGTGTTTGTTAAGTAGCTTAAAAATTGGGGTATGTAAAGTCATTTTCAGAGCTGTTTCAAACTTTCACGAGTTGAAAACTTTATTTTAATATATTAATGGAAATTACATGTATAGCTTTTCTTAAAAAATGATTTTCTTCCAGATTTTGTTTTTATTTTTCTAAAACTCTTTTTGTCCCTCTATGCCAGCTTAGAAGGCTTCATTGATCTTACTATTTACTTTTTTAAATTTACCAAGACCCTTGAAAAATGAAATTTTTCTCACTTCTCACTCAAATAATTCTTTTCCTGTGACACTTTAAATATTCTCTAAAGAGGCTGCGTATTGTTATTTTTTACCTTTTCAATTCTATCCCCAGATATGGTATCACTTTTTAGTGTGGCACCATACAGGTGATACTAATTACCGCAAGCAATTTGGACGCCCAGTTTCTTCCCCAGAGGGAGACACCTGAGTTCTGACGATGTGAAATTGAACTTAGAAATTTAAGTTTGCCGAGAGCACCCAAGCCTAATGGGCACTTTAAGGGATTTTTTACGTGTCACATAATCATATGACACGGTCGCTGTTAATTTTCTGCATCATGAAAATCCACCATCTCGGGACGGGGGCACTTTAAATATGAAATGTGCAGCAGCATACAAATCTGTATATTTGGTTTTAAAAAGTACTGCTTTCCCGAAAGGCTAACGTTTCTATTTCATAAAGATTTAAGTGTGATGTATAATATTCTACATTTTTTCAGTTGGTCTTAAAATTTTTAACAGGTATCTATAAGACAGTTCTTAACTTATTTTCGGTATTACTCTGATTTTTGTACACTATTCAGCAATGAGTAAATATTTTACTGCGCATGCACTCATAACATACATATTCATTTCTCTATCTTTTACTAATCTAGGAAAAAAATACAATCGACAATGCAAAAGCAGCGATCTTAATTTATAATAATCATTATTATTTTTTTGTGTTCCACATAATATTAATTTTCACCCTTCCTTTAGGAAAAAATTATTTATCTTAAAGTGCTGTTGTTGTTTTTTTTTCCTTGGGGACTTCTAAAATTAATAGTCTTATATTATTAACAGTTGATAGATTCACGGAATTTGATTAAAGATATAGTTACTACATCAACAATTTACAATATATTGGGATTCAGTTGAATGTTAGACGACCAATACCTTAATAGCGTCATTGAAATCTGATGTTGCTAATTATTTTGAGCTAATAATAAAGCCGAAAAACCAAACTATATTCATTCATCATAATGTTTGCATTTGAAAAATATTTTTCATTCTGTACTCATTTTCTAATATTAAAGGGAAATAAACATTAAAACATTTGTTTTGCATAACATTGGTAGTTATTATAGCCAAATTAATATTTTACGTGCCATATAGTAAGCTAATCATTTCACTGCATTCTTTTATTCTCGAAAGAAATTTGTGCAAATAAGTCTCTTCCTGTAAGGCTTAAGATATTTTTTTCAATGGATGGAGCAAGAAAAAAAAAAGATAACAGTGTTCTTTTTAAAATTCTGCTCATCCCTCATAGCTATTCAAACTCGATAAAAGTGCCAAACTCCAATTTTCTCACAACCCAATTGGTAGAGACGAGTTTAAAAGTTTTTATTCGCGCTATATTTGTTTTCAAATTCGTTCAGTGTCTTCAAATTATGGTAAATAAGTTTGATCCGTGCGAGCCGGTGAAATGCAAATATTATTCTTTCGTGTATTCACTTTTTTTTTCGTGTATTCACGGTTATTTTTTTATCTTTCGTGTATACCCTTTTTTTATCGTTTTTCTTTTACTTTTTCTTTCTCCTAACTTTCACATTTTGGTTATTGTGCAGGCCATATGCAACGTAAAATGATCGAAATTTCCGCCTTCTTTTTTTCTTTCTTTTTATACTTCTACGCTTTACTTCTAAATTGATTTTTTTTCGAATTTTAAACAGTAAAGTAATTTTAAACAACCTGCCATAAACAATAGAATTTTATTAATACGTGAAAATGTATTAACTTAAATTGAAAAAAGATGAAAGAAATATATCGGAAAAGAAATGTAATTTAAAAGAAGCTTGTGTATGGTCGAATAAAAGATGTATTTATTTGAATGAAACTGTTTCTGAAACATTAGAATTGTACTCATTCAACGAATATTTGTGTTTTATCCATGGGGTATCATAAAGGAAGGAAATTGTATGATATCAATAAGAGATTTGTATTTCTAATTGGTTTTTCTCTTAGCAAAAAAAATTATACGGACAGTGAAAAAAATAGATGTTACCATTATGCTTCGTATATCATGCTTTTTTTATGTTAAGTGAATTCTAAAGAAATATTAAATATTGAGTTATATAAACAGGTAAACCATTATATTGGCAATTATTAAAATGTTTGATGAACAAAAAATAATTACACAGCTCTCTGATTTTTTTCAGACTTGAGCTGTCAACGCCCACACAAAGAATATAACCAAAACCATGTTAAGTATATATATGTGGGAGACAGCAAGGGGTCCAAGACGTTTGTCTTTTCTTCTATTTTATTTTAAAACTTAACAAAAATTAATTAAAAAGGTAGATAAGTTTGACAATGATATGCAGAAGGTAACGCCTGCTCGCGCACCTCTCGCGTCTCTCTGCTGTTTTCCTTAAAAGTTCACAGGTTTCAGTTCTCATTAGTTTCAGTTTTTCTTTCGCTTAGCTGCGCCTGCGCGCGAAGACTGCTTGGCTTTTGGCTGCATGCCACAACGGCCATTCTGACTGTCCGCAGCGGTACGTCCATGGAGACCAGAGAATCTGAAACATACAAAAAAGACGGAACAGACAAGGACTATGCGACAAATACACTAAGATTTAACATCTCATAATTTTTCTGAACTAGACAGTTTCTCCATCATGTGAAGGCACCTCTTCGACATCCGGAAGGTTCCACAGGAAAACATTGTGTTTCACAAGCATAATAACGTCTTTTTTAACAAGTTGATCTTTGGTTGAACGCATCGATATTTTCCTCTGTAGAGTTCTGGACGTCTGTTCAAAACGATTTCTCTTTTTCCTTCGTTTCCACTGCCAGGGCTGAAAGATTTTCCGGAGCAACGCAAACCGTCGATATTTACTATTCATAGGTGAAGGGGTAGGAGATCGGGAGATAAATTCCACGGAACTCTTTTTCATGGCACCATTTACTTTCTTACACAATACTATATCAGAACATTTTTCTCTTATAGTACTCAATTTTAACTTAGTACTCTTAATTTTATTACATTTATAATCCTTATTTAGATAACTCAAATCATTTCTAGTATTACAGTTTTTAACATGTGACAAATCATAACTAGATTTTTCTATCAAATTTGAAACAGAAACAACACTTGGATAAGCATAAGCACCCAAAGAGGATTCACTTTCATTCAATAAAACATCGCTCTTTGCGTGGCCTAGTTTCTTTATTTCAGAATATACACTGGGATGTATAATAATTTCTTCAGTCAAGGTCGGTGATATTGCCGTTCGAACACTTAGACCGGGAGAGTGTTGATTAAGAGAAAGATTTATCGGTTTAACTTCTACCATTCGCTGTTCGCCAAAACATGAACTTAATGTTATGATCTCTTCGGAAGGTGTTTGCACTCTAATTAGTGAGGAATTTAAAACTGGGATCTGGCAACCTGAATCGATCAAGGCTGTTACGGGCTGATTTTCCACAAAAATGCTTGCATATTGAAGATTTGCGGACTCAACGCTATTTTGTTTTTCGCTCTCGACTTTCAAAGTATTCACGTTTACTGTATTATGGATGTGGTCGTTAGATTCTTTAGGTTTAAAACGCTTCTCACAGTCTCTTGCGTAATGAGATGAATCACCGCATATATAGCAATTTTTATTTTTTCTCTTTCAAGATATTGGCGATAGTTCTCTTTAATCTTTGGTTTAAAGTTTTGTGATCCATTTTTAAAGGGGTCTTGGGTATATCCATAAGTAATAGGAATTTCTTTATGTGATCCGCTTCTAGATGAAATATAAATATCGCACTCTTTAGCTAAATCAATAGGCCTAAACCAATCTTCTGCTTCTCGAATGCTAATATGAGTTGCAGTTTCCTTATTTAAAGTTTCAAATAATTTATCAGAAATTATAAGATCACATAGAGATTCAAAGGAATTAACTTTTCTTAACGAACAATAATATTTTAAGTTTGCCGTCAACCTTGCAGCAAATTGGATGTATGTCTCGCCTGATGATTTTACAGCATTTTTAAATGAGTTTAAACACTCGCGAGGGGTTAATTGGAATTCTCTGAGTACTATAGATTTTAGTTTTTCATAGTCATTTAATTCCTCTTCTTTAATATACAGTAAGACGTTATGAGCTCTTTCGCCCAGAAGATTTATTAAAATTTCAGATTTATATTAGTCATTTATTTTCTTGGTTAAAAATGCGCGTTCTAATGATTGGAAGAACAGATTAAAATTTTCAGATCTGGTGGGAACAGGAAGAGATAAAGTTCTAGTACTGTTTATCATATTTTCTATGTTAGTTTCGAACTGTTTTTCTTCGACTTTAGCTGTAGGATTTAAACTTAATGCTTTATTTTTAGCCGTTTGATGTTCGACTTCTTTTTCTAACTGTGCTAACTGTAGTTTTGCGAGCTCAATTTTCTGTTTTTCTAAAGTTACTCTCTTTCGTTTCGCGATACTCTCTCATCTATACAGTTTTGAATTAAAGTTTTAACGAAATCTGGATCACTTTCAAATGTACTACTGTTCTCAATTTTAGTCTTTAGTTTAGCTTTGGTGTCCGTACTCTCCACAGTACCGTCTAGATCCTCAACAACTCTTATGAGATCCTCTTTAAGAGCGTTTTTATACATTTTAGAAAAATATGGAAATATCCTACCTTTTTTTTTCTTTTCTGGCTCCCTTGTTGCTCGCACGTACGATGTATCCAATAATTGAAAAAAACGTCGATTCCACTGATTTCACTCTTCGCAAGTAATATCGTTAGATGAAAAATAGTTCTTGAAATTGTTCGAATTGACACCTCTTCGCAGGTGTTTGTGAGTGGTTCCAACCTCTACAGGCGGAATTTTCGTCGATGGGTTCCAACCTCTACACAGGCGGAATATTTTCGATGGTTCGTTGAAAAATACACCTCTACACAGGTTATTTTATTCAACAGTTCCAACCTCTACACAGGCGGAATTTTCATGCTGAGTTCAAACCTCTACACAGGTTGAACGAAGTTTTCGAAAATGGCGGCGCGTCTCCTCCACGGACGGCTTTTGTTCACGTTCCAAACTTTGATCAAAATCGAAATTTTTTTTTCAATCCCGGCCTCTACACAGGCGGAGTATTCATGCTGAGTTCAAACCTCTACACAGGTTGAACGAAGTTTCCAAAAAATGGCGGAGCGTCTCATTCACGGACGCTTTTGTTCATTGTCCAGACTTTGGTTCAAAATCGAAATTTTATCGATCCCGGCCGAGCCCCCATAATTTGTGGGAGACAACAATGGGTCCAAGACGTTTGTCTTTCTTCTATTTTATTTTAAAACTTAACAAAAATTAATTAAAAAGGTAGACAAGTTTGACAATGATATGCAGAAGGTAACGCCTGCTCGCGCACCTCTCGCGTTCTCTCTGCTGTTTTCCTTAAAAGTTCACAGGTTTCAGTTCTCATTAGTTTCAGTTTTTGTTTCGCTTAGCTGCGCCTGCGCGCGAAGACTGCTTTGGCTTTTGGCTGCATGCCACATATATATACTTTTACAATTCTTAATTATTTATGAAACAAATAATTCTGTGTAGAGAAACTTTACTTTTTAATATGTGTCCTCTTATCTCCTAATCAAGATATTTGTTATCAGTTATGTTCAAAATGATCATATGCATACATATAAGATAACCAGTTACATATGCATATGTCTGGTTCACATACATATGGAACCAGAGCTATCAAATTTAAAGCCTTAAAATTTAACTAGAATGTTTGTTTGAGAATATTTCTGCTGAGAACACATTTGAGAAAACTGATATTCAAGAAAGGTTGCTAACTTTATAGACAACATATCCGTTTTATAATATTAGACCTGAAGAACTGAAATTTGAAAACAGTGTTTCTTTATTTCTTTTTTTCTTGTAGAAAGTCGAGTTTCTCAATAATCATTTCCCACAGAGGTATAAAAGTTATTATTTATGATTTTTTAAAGATAATATGAAAACATGAACAAGAAGATGCATCAAAGAAGTATCAGTGAATGAACTATATTTTTTTCATGTGTTAAATAATTTTCCCCTGATAGTTTAATCTACAATTTAGTTAAAATTACATTTTAGAACACGTGTCTTCTTTAAGTCCGGCGAAAGTAGAAGTCAAAGTCCTTATGCGGGAGGGGGTTGAGATGTTCTGGTAGGAAGTTTATCCCAACTGACACTTGAGGGGCTGGGAATTCATCACAATTTCCTTCCTCCACATGGCTCGTACAACAACAGGGACAGGATCACAAACGACACAACGATGGCTGAAAACTGAGGTATATTGTTTTTTAAAACGTTTATGAATTACTTTGATAATCGCCATGGCGTGGAGTACCTAATTCTATGTTACACAAATACTCAAAATATTTCCGATTAAGGAGTTTAACCGAGGACAACAATATCGCAATCACTAATTATTACAACAATATATGGTTGATATTTACAAAGCATGATAACATATTTCAAAATAATACAATGATATACTAATGAAGGTGTTAAACAGATATGAAAATTATTCATTGAATACCCTGAAAAGGGGATATTTACAACAATATATGTGTGAAACGCATATTGTCTCAACTGGAAACAAGGTATATTTTAACAATTGTAAGTAACTTGTTTAAGACATATGTATACAATAGCAGAAATTGAGTTTTCATTCATAACTTATCAGGGGAATAGAAATATCTTAATTTTGAAAAATGGACAATTTGGGAATCTTTCTTCACCAAAGACTATGGTTTATTAATTTCATAATTGAATTCCGAACATTGTTTTATTATTTCATAAGGGCCAGAAAAAGGGGAGCTTAATTTCCTCGTATTAGGATACTGGAACTCTTCATACACAACAAGATCACCTGGGTTGAATTTTTTTCAATACAGCGAGCATCATATCTAATCTTATTTTTAATATGATAATCTATTGTTCTCTGCAAGGCCAATTCACGTGCTTAATCAACAGGTTCATGGTAATTATTCTGATCTATAGGTGATTGATATGGCAAGAGACCAAATAGCAAGTATGCTGGTGGGTATTTAGTTATTGAGTGTGGAGATGTGTGTGAGTTATTATTACACACTTGGTCTAGTAGTTTTGTTCAAAGAATCTTAGTAGATGAAGCATTTACCTTGCATTTAAGTCTAGTAACAAGAGATTGATTGACACGTTCATTTTTACCATTTGTTTGAGGGTGATGAGCTGTAGTTAACAAATGTTTAATATTATAATTTCTAAGGATTTTTTTAAATCTGGAAGAAGTAAAGTCGCCATTTCTATGAATTAATAATTTTTCAGGAATTTGGATTTGAAAGATTTGTTTTTAAGATATTTTCATAGCTTTCAGAATTTTCATTTTTTGAAGGAAAAGCTCACGCATATCTTGTTGCATGGTCAATCACAATGCGCAAAAGTTTTTTTGTAGAGTTATAATAATTGAAACCTCCAACAGTATCCACAGATATAAACTCAAAAGATTTACTGGTAGGTGGAACGTGTTGCAGTAACCCAAATTTCTTGTGTTTCCTTTTTTTGTTTAGCTGACATACCATGCAATATTTAACGAATTCATTAATATCAATTGTAATGTTAGGAATGTAGTATTGAAGTGAAATTAAAATCAACATATATTTTTGAACACCAGGTTGACCAAACTGCTCATGAGCTTGATTCAACAGTTTTAATCTTAATGAAAATGGAATAACTATTTTATGCATTTTTTTCTTTTTAATTACTATTACATCTTTGATCTCAGGGTATTTAGGTCCACAAAGATTATGATTCTTTTGATGAGTTTTAATTTCATTAATGCCAAGTAAATGACTTGAATGTTGAAGGTGATGAGCAACCGTATGCCTGGATATCATATCTGCTTCAATGTTAGTAGAACCCTTTAAATATTTAACTTCATAATCATGCATACTTAGCTTTAATGACTAGCGGAATAATTTACCTCTTATTTTTTTTGTTCTTTTTGCATTTCTTAGCCAAACAAGAGCTGCATGGTCAGTATGCATGATAAACTTTTGGTCATGTAGGTAGTAATAAAATGTATCTAAAGCATCTATTATTGCAAGACATTCTAACTCAGTTATAGCATATTTTTTTCGTAGTCTCTTAAGGTTCTAGAATGGTAAGCAATTGGGTGTAACACATTTGAGGCATCAGGTTGTTTCAACACAGCTCAATCACTTTTTTGTGATGCATCAACAAAAACATGACAAGTTAAGTCAGAATCATACAAATGTAAAATCGGATTCGTTATTAAACTTTCTTTTAGTTTCTCAAATGCATTTTGACATTCATCAGTCCAATTAAATTTCGCATCCTTTTTTAATAACTTATTTAATGGATATCTAAGGTCAGAATATTGTGGAATAAACTAATGATACACATTTATTGAACCCAAGACATTTTTAATTTCTTTTACATTAGTTCACGGTTTCAACAATTTGATAATGTCGATATTAGTATTATTTGGAGTAACTTTACCCTATTCTATTTCATATCCCAGAAAGTTAATTTTAGTTTGTGCAAAGACACATTTAGATAGTTTTAATTTAATATTTTCTTTTTGGCAAATGTCAAAAATTGTCTTCAGATTATTCCAAAATTCTTTTTCTGACGAAGAAAAGACTATGATATCATCGAAATAATTGCAAGCAAAATCAATTTTATACTTAGTTAATATTATTCGAATTAATCTTTTAAAAATTGCAGGGGCTACCGTAATTCTAAATGGTAATCTGCACCATTCATATAAGCCAAAGTTAATGCAGAAAGCGAGTTTCTCAGTATACTTTGGGTGAATGGGTACATGCCAATAATCGGAAGCTAAGTCTAAAGTTGAAAAAAATTTTGCTCGAGCTAACTTGTCTAATAAACTATCCATTATAGGCAATGTTTCAGAATCCGCTTTACATAAAGCATTTAATTTTCTAAAGTCTAAAAAAAGTCTGGTATTTTTACCTTCCTCACGTTTAAAAGCAAAAGTCACTGGGGCTGAATAGGGACTATTACTTTCTTTAATTAATCCAGCTTGCAATAATTTCTCAACTTGAACCATAATTTCTTTTTCCTGAATAGGAGAAGTACAATAAGGTCTGAAATGAACTGGTAAGTCAGATTTGAATATAACTCTTTGAGGTTCAACTCTTAATTGACCTACATCATACTTGCCTTTAGAACAAATTGAATCATAATGGGAAAGTATTTCTCTTAACTCACACCTATTATCTATAACAATCTGTGGTAGAACATTTTGATCCTCAGAGATCTGAGAATGAGGAGGAGTTACATATGTTTCTTCGTTTATATGTAAAGAATATTTTCGTACATTTTTGTAATTATTTATTTTATTTACAATATTTCCATTTTATTTTATTTGTAGATGAATGCAGTCAATAGTAAGGATAAATTGTCACAGTTCTGGTCGTCCAAGTATAAGGTAGGGTAAAGTGCGATCTACAACATACATTGTTACTAATTTAGAAATAGCACCTATTTTTAGATAAAATGAACATACCTTACTGAGATTAATTGTACCATGGTTTTGTTGTACAATTATGCTGTGAACATTTTTCTTTTTTAACTGGGGCTTACTTACAAAATTATGAGATGTAATGGAGATAGTTGAACCGGTATCAAGGATACATGGTCAGGGTTTCTTTTTAATAAATCCGGATATTTCCAAGAATTGTCAATTTTGGGATTTTGCCGTTGGAGGATCAACATTTGGGTGCCAAATGATAGGCATTTTGAATCTCCTGGCACTCGCTAAATCTACTCGGGTTAGGTGGTAAGTTACTCTGAAAGTGCATTTTCGGACTGTTTAATGTTCTAGGAGTTTGGTTAGGAACCTGGCTTTGTGCAAACTTATTTGGCCTAAAATGTCTAGGTTTCCAATTTTGGTAGTTTTCCCTAGGAACATTGAATATTGGGGTTCTACAATTATTATGATTTTTAATTTTGTTCTGTTCACTGTTTTGAATTTTTAATAATTTAGTCGCGGTTACTATCCATTCTGTTGGGTTACTATGATGACTTATAGTGAGTAACTGCCTAAAATTAAAGGGTAAGCCATCTGTTAATCCTTCTATTATCGTAGATGTGGGTAAATTCAATTGTTTGCCAATTTACAATTTTTCACGGAAGTATTGAGCAATTTCCTTTCCATTAAAAGTTTTTTTGCGTGAAATCATTTAAGCAAGTAATTGATGGCGCAAGATATTTTTCTGTTATGAAACAAGTGAATTCCTCCCAATTGTGTTAATTTTATCATAAAAATTAATGTAATCCGTTAAGGCATTGTTCTTTAAATAGTTAGATATATTGGTAATTTTCCAAGAATCATCTAAGTTCAATTTTTGACATGTATCATTGAAGTATTTTAACCCTGAAATTGCATAAAATTATTTGCATCAAAAGCTATTAATTGGTTTGGTTGATTTAATTGGTTTTCAGCAGTTTGAGCTTTTGATATATCACTTGTATCCGTCATATTTGTTTTTTACCACCGCGTAACTGCATAAATAGTTTAAGAATAGAATAAATGAAATTAAAATTTTATACACCGAAAAACTGTATAAAAAAGTTTTACATATCAGCAAACGATCACAATTAAAAAAATTATACGCAAAGGAAATCAATGCAATTTTTTAAAAAAAATACATATACCAAAATATAAGAAATCAAATAAATACCAAAATATAAGAAATCAAATAAATACCAAAGTATAAGAAATCAAATAAAGATACCAAATCAAGCATTAACTTATTCAAACTTAATAACGAATGCAAGTCACACACACTTATAATAAATTTACCATAATACAGAATTCTAAATAATTATTTTGCGAACTTAAAATTACTAAACTTACGAACTTGAAGCACTTGAAAACATCCCAAAATTTTAGCATTGGAAGTGTAAGGATACCTATGATTATTCAAAACGAAGTGTTTAAAAAGTTTTCCTTTCTTTTCTCACTACACACACTATTTTGAATTTGAAGACGTACTGCTAGACTTTTGTTCTGTTGATTATCACTATGGGTACTTGGAGAATTTTCTTTTGACACAATCATATACTTTGAATTCTGTTGATTTTCGAAGTGAAGTTTTTGAAGAAACTTTCTTTTAAATAAATCGTATTCCGATCTATGTAGCCGTACAGATTTTTACAACAAATTGCTATGTTGCGCTATTATTCAATTTTTGAAGCAGTCATTTTTATTCTTGCCGCGTGTTCACATCCTACCGGCTATTATCATGTTTTGGAGAATTTCTTGGATTGACAGGAGAAACGCAACAGGCAGCCGTTTGACTTATTATATTTTATTTCAATATTCAGTAAAGAAGTCTGCACTCCAAGCCATGACAAAAACTAGAGCTCTTTCAGCGTTGATCAGCAGCGAATGAGTCCCTAGAACACGTGTCTTCTTTAAGTTTGGCGAAAGTAGAGGTCAAAGTTCTTACGCGGGAGGTGGGTTGAATAGTCCTGGAAGGAAGTGTATCCCAACTGACACTTGAGTGGCTGGGGATTTATCAGACATATACATATATATATATATATATATATATATATATATATATATATATATATTTTCTAGAATAATTTTTTTAAAAACAATAAGGGCTTTGTTCTTTAACTAATGAGAATAAACCGCCTAGATATTGAATTTTGTTCACAAATTAATATACTACGTATGTTTGTAAGAAATTTGTCATGCATTTTAAAATAGTATTACACTAAATTTTGCTTTTTTTTTTTAATAATGCTGCTACAGATGTATATTATCATAGATGCATTGTTCTATACAAACTTCTGCTTTAAACGAATTAAATGTAAAGAATTTTAAAAATTTGATTATTATTTTCCTACATAAAACATGAAATTGTTTATTATATATATATAATTTTTGTATAGAAGAATAAACTTAACCCAATACAGTTAAATTAAAAGTTTTTAATAAAAAGAAAAAAAAATTTCAAACATCAAATTAATAAATTAAATCAAGGAATTTTTTGACAAATTTCAGTTAGAGTTAAAACACTTAATTAGTACTGTCAATATCTTTTAAATTCACATATATGAGCAATTATATTTTCATGTAGTAAATCTTTGAAGTAAAAATGATTATTTACAATTATTAAAAAAAACAAGTCATGGAAACGGGATAGTTAAATGTAGTTTGTTAAAAAGGGGATTCCAATTTGATGCCGGAAAAAAAAGATATTAGGATATTCATTTTAAAATAATTATGAATGTTAAAGACCATTACTGGATTACAAGAGCAAGATGCTTTCAGCATGTACATTATGTACACAAATTCTGCTTCATAAGGACTAAGAGAGCCTTTTCATACTTCCTCGGAAAAACCAGTGAGTAAAGAATTTTATCTATATATTATACAAATGATACACCAAATATGAAAAATAAACATACGGAAAAAGTAAAAATATGATTAACAGTTAAGCAATTGTAGAATTATTTTCCATGTTTGATGATTTTGATAGAAACTGTATAGTCATACAGTCAAGAAGGGTTTACTGCCGAATGAGAAATAATAAGCTAAAAATTCGTATAAACATTTATTTCGACACTCTAAATATTGTCTTGAAAGTCTCATAAAATCTTGTGTCCGCCTTTTAAGATATTTGAGGCCAAAGGTCAACAAATCGTTTTTTTTTAAATATCTTGTCTTCTATGGCTTAATGCTATTTACATGTAGTATAAATATTGTAGAGAATAAAATTTTATATCACTTTTATTTGAAACATTTTTTATACATCAAACCATTTTTGAGATAGAGGACGTTATTTGCGCAGCTCTTAGCAATCTACAGCATAATGCAAGATCAACCGTTAGTCACATGACATAATACTCCGCATAAAGTCTATATTACTTAAGAATATGCATAGTTAAAACATTTGAAATTTCTTATTAATTATTACATTACATTTAGTAATAGATTTCTTTATCCAAGTATATATTTCTTTTATTATAACTTTTGAACTACACTGTTCGTGTAGTTCAAAAGTTATTGACAGATATGCTTAGAATATTTTTAATTATATGTTATTATTATTATTATTATTATATATATATATATATATATATATATATATATACTAATTACATTTAAAGTAGAAAAATAAAGTAAGTAATTTTTCAATATATATTTTTATTTAGAAATATAGTTTTATAATATTATTAAAATTAAAATTTGGATGTGAAGAGGTTTTACAAAAATTTTAATACTAAGACGAACATAAATGTTAATTTTTTTCTTCCTCTTTTTTAAGGTCTTCCAGTCACTCGAAAATGTACAATTCATTCACGTTATTTTCCCGTCACGGATATTGGTCTCCAAATCTTGAAGGATTTTGGGATCAAAAGTACAATCTTCATCGAGATCGCTCTCATACAGTGAATCATTGAAAAAGGCTTGCCCATTATACTGGTCACAAGCTGAAGAACATTACACCCCGATTTCATAAATCCACAGCATGAGCAACAACTGTTTTTGAAATTGCAATTTATTGTTTTGAGTAAATCATCTAGAGCCGGCGGTAATATTCTCATAATCAGTTCCAAGAATTCATTCCGCAGAATCCAACCCTCTTCCTGGGTTCTAAATGAACTTGATAATATACACACGGATGATGTGTTTATGAGCCGCTGCCCTTGGTGGTGGAATATTGGATAAATGCACGGGCTTATTAAGCTTTGTTGACTTCATGAATTGGGTTTAACGAAGATAACCAATACTGTTCTCAGATTATGGAGCATTGTATATCACCAACAAGACTCGCACTCCATTTTAATGTAAAGAGTTTGTACAGGACAGTTTTCTTCTTGGAATACTTGAGCTAGTTGATCCAAATTAAGAAGATTCTCTAATATTCTAATGAATGCGTGCAGAAATAAAATGTGCTTTTTACAATGCGGATACTTATCAAAACTTTTGGAAGAGTATATTTGAAAGTTTTAACATTCACTTAGCCAACTTTTTCGAGTAACACTTCTTCTTGATGGGATTGAGTACGTTCAGTTAAAAGGATGAGTATCTTCTCCTACTATGATGATTGTCTTGTGATATTCCAAATCTTCAATAGCTGTTTAAACGATAAGAACATCTGCATCACATCTGGCATGTATTTGTCATGATATCAACAGATATTAATTTCCTTTTAGAATAGTAGAGACCTTAGAGTAGTGTCCTTCAGAGTAGAGAGAGTGATCAAAAGTAACTAAAAACGTTCTTTTTGGCCACGTAATTTAACAATATTTGTTGGTTAATGTAAAGTAGTATAAATTGTGACTACGTTACTGACAAGATGATCAATAAAAGTAAGAAACATAACCTGAGAAGAAAAATCCTTATTATTTTTAGTGAGCAATTCGAGAACGCTATTCCACCCAGACAACGATGAAATATTCTTCCACTTTCCATATAACCACAAAATATCAACCCCGTTAAAATAATTTTCTGTTAATGCTTAATCATCATGTAGAATTTTGACTTGAATTTTGCTGTATTCAGGTACAATTGGTTTTTTTATATACTAGAAGAGACATGTGTGATATTGTTGCTAACTCTTTTGCACTTGGTTTGGTTGTATTTTTTTGTATATGGTCAAAATGTATCTTTTGGAGTAGCAATCTTAATCATCCCCATAACATGGAGAGTATAATTACCATCAAGAGTATTGACATTTATATTGACATTGTCTCCCCCATATTGTACTAGCGCAGCTGATTCCGATGAAAAAATACGAGGCTGTGGATGGTAAGCTGTTGAAATTTCGAACTGTACTGTATTACCATACGAAGCTACAAATTCTGCGCTATATAGAACATCCATTAGTCTTTAATATCTACATCTTCTATGAAGAGATACAGAAAGGCTTAATAGTAGCTGTATAGAAAATTATCGAACTCGTAACGCAGCCATTATTGCATGACTTATTGACGTGCATTTTGCTTTCGAATTAACTATTTTTTTTCCTTTCTGTTTTTCAATATGACATCCTGTAAGAATTGCATAGGTATATTTTTTATTTCTTGGTTTTCCTTTCTTAATATTTTAATTGAAGGTGGATACGACTTGGTTTCAAAGAATGTCTTCATTAATAATAGCTGCAGCAGCTTCTACATTTCGCAACCGTTCTTCTTCGGGATCACTTTTATTATCATACCAAGTGTGTGATAATATATTAGCTTGCGTATCCTGAAAAAATATGATTGTAAAAGATTTTATTTTTGTCGTAATTATTACATCAGTCAAATACCTTTGTTAAAGTCATGTAATTATAGTTTTATTGTCTGGTACATTCCCCGTCAAGAAATATCTGAGCTCTAACGATGTAAATTGCGAATCGTCGTGATTTTCAATGTAATTAAAACTCTTTGCAATAGCTCCTGAAACTTGATTATCTTGGCGATGCTTCTTTTGAGTAGATGATAGTTGATTTAAGAAATTAGTGTAGTAGAGAGTATGATATTTTCCTTCCGAAGCAATGAAATCATTTTTACAAAGTATACTACCTTTCACTAATTCTACGACAGAATCATTTCGTTCTGCTTTAAGAGCAGTCAGTAGGGTAAATCCTTTTTAAAAATCAATTTTGAGTTTTTGATATTTCTAAAATTTCCAAATCAAAAATGTTCCAATAATATAACATACAAGCCATTATATGAATTAGAAATATTTTAAAATGATTTTTAAAAAATATAATCAGCTGATTTCCCACGCCCATTTTGACAGAGAGAAATGTAACATTTCCTTTTTAAAACTGGGGAAAAGCTGCAAAGCCTCGATTAATTTTTTTACTACCCAAATTAACTTTAGATAATTGTATAACTGCAACTGTTAGATTTGCTAAAAACCTTTGCAGGCAATTTCAGATTTTCATGTGGGTTTTAATAAATGTTATAATTAAAATGTAGGCATTTTGGACTGAAATTTAGGTCTTTTCTTTAAATTTATTTTTAATTAGTTAATTAATGATTATTAAATATTCGCGCGTTTTAGGGTTAAAAGAAAAAAAATAGGATATATAATTGTGACCAGGTGAAAAATATTTACGTAATGAATCTTGATTTTATAACTGCATAATGCATAATTAAGATAATGTGTGATGAAAAATAATAAGATAATACTTTTACAAGGTAAGATTTTTATAAAAAATGTTTTCTAAATGTTTATTTTTAAATTGTATAAATGTACTCTGTTTCGTAATGTAATTGTGTATACTGAAGTGAAATTTTTGAAATATTCTTAAGCAGATATCATAACAAAAAATGACAATTTTCAATAAATTTATAATAATAATATTTGCTCGATCAAATAAAAATTTGTTTTTGAAAAAAACTAATTAATATATTTAAAAAATTTCTTTTCAGTATAAATATAAATGTATAATTAATACATATAGTCAAAATATTGAGTTCATATGTTTAATAGTTTCTGAGATAAAGGTATGGAATGATACATCAAATGTGATGTTTATTGCCTTTGCCAGAAGCTTGTTACACACATAAAAATACATAAATTTCATGTTTAAAAACATAAAAATAATTTATTTTGACTGTTTTTGAAAACATTTGTCCAGTTAAGAGTAATTTTTGAAGTTTAAAAAATTGGGAAATGTCTGCAATTACAAAACCTAATGATAACTTTACAAAATCCCAGCGAAAACTTTCAAAATGTCTTATATATATATATATAATCAGGTATTTTTATAAATACCATCTCAAATTCATACAAAAACCATATTGATACATTTTCAAATTATATTTATGTTGCTTTATGTTCAAATTTGATATCTGTAAAGCATTAAAGCTACTAATTATTCAAAACTTGATACAGAATTGAGAAAATTGATGTAATACTATAAATTATCTCGTTAGAGAGAGAAAAAACTGAAAAATGCTATTCTGGGCAATGTAAGACGTTTTTGCTTACTATTTAATGCAAAATAACTTACAAAGTTGCTAATGTTCAATAAAATAGGACAAATACATGCTGTAATTCATGATTTTTGTGATTAAATGGCACTTTATATTGAAAACTCAATTTCCTCAAAAATGTTTTTAAAACTGTATTCATGTTTTTCTTAGAACAGTGTTTCTCAAACTGGGGGGCGCGAGCATATCGAAAATAAAAGATTTAAAAAATAATTAGTTTACTGGAATGAATTAAAACAAAATACTTTCAGACATAATAAAATATTCACTTTTACTCTGATATAATTTATAGGCGCCCTCGCACGATATTAAGTGAGCAAAAATAAAAATGTCTTCAATACCTAATTAGCTATCTTTGATCATATAACCAAATAAAAAAACTTTTATTTGATTTGCTGTAATCCCATGATGAGAGATTTTTTTATTACGCTTTTTTTTATATAACCTAACATACTACTCTTTCAGAGAAAAAACAGATCCCAGACCCAGAATCGAAAAAATTTAGGAAAACAAAAAATTCATTACTGTCATTATTTTTGAAATACTGCACATTATACCTGTAATCTGTTTGACCTTCTAAGTTATTGGTACAGTTAGTTATGACCCCTCTCTTATTTGTTCTCTGTTGCGCCTTTTTCCATGCAAAAGAGTTTTAAGATATTTGGAAAACCACGGAGAGAGCGCACACACACACATAAGCACATTAATGATTACTTGGCCAAGACATATTTTTATACATATTCTCAGTATATAAAGCATAACGAAAAACTTTTCACGCAATTTTTTTCGCAGTAACATACATATTATCATAATGAATATACTTTTTACCCGGAAGTGGTCGCGCGGAACGCACAGATTACGAAATCGTTAATTCTGGCAAAACTGTTTATTTAATACCAAAGAAAACTTGAAAAGTCCTTGAAAGTAGGTAAGTAAACTTTCACTTAAATAAATTATTCACTGGTATCATGATTTGTATCGTGTACAATAAAATAATTATAAAAAAAAGAATCGGGGTGACTCAATAACCCCGACCGTAACGAGTGCCCGCCTGCTCCCAGGTTAAAACATGTTGAAGTCTTTTCACTTTAAATACTAAAAATAATACATTTATTCTTCATCGATATTTTATATTATTGATCATTATTTAACATCAGTGGTGCACACAAGGGGGGTCCGGACCCCCCCCAAAACCATTGATTTTTTTTTGATTGATTATAATTCTAAGTTTATAGTACGCAAAATTTAATTAAGTATTTGTTATTAATGATTAATTTTATTAATTAATGCTAATTATTAATTCAAGAATTAGTTTTTTACTGTGTTTGGTTCCCGAAAATCGACAAAATAAAAAGGAACCTGATACAAGATTGGTGAACTTTCAACCCCGGACTTCCCCTTGAAAAATTCCTGTGTGCGCTACTGTTTAACATCACAATTATAAATGCTAATTCTGTGAGGCTTAAAATTACAATTCGCTTAAAACTAATTATAATGTGAGCAACGATTTGAAAAAAATCATTTTACGTTTTTGTAAACATTGTCGAGCACTTAGCTTTTCTTCCCTTACAATTCAGCTATTATATCAATAATGTTTTATTTTCTTATAAATGAACTCATGCAAAGTGCGGACACTTCAGCCGGTATACTTTTAATGTATCAGTGTTGCACAGAATATTTTATAACTAATTAATTAATACCAAATTAAGAACAAGTTTAATAAGTATTAATTACGTCTATGATCTTGTCTTGGAAAGCAAAGTTTTTGTAAGGAATTCTTATGATTAGAAATTTACCCTCTGTGTTATTTTTCTATATTTATCAGATATTTTTATTTTGTCTTCTAAGCAGCTACCGCATTTTGCAATATGTTCAATTTAAAAATTAGAGAAAGGAGAAAAAACATAATAATTATCCTATTATTTTATTTATTTATTTATTTTGCTTAAAAGTAGTATACAAAATTTAATATTTATGTTACTAATTTGTATGGTTTATAATTAAGATCGCCTATTGTAGCTTTAACGTCAAAGTTCATTATTATTGCATTCAGTACATTATCTATGTATGTATAAGGGGGGCGCGAAACAAATTGTGATCGAACAATGGGGCGCCAGTATTGAAAGTTTGAGAAGCACTGTCTTAGAATATAATGTATGAATGCAATGAATTTTTCTCCTCATGTTACTGATATGTAACTATATAAATTCATGTGAGTTTTTTGGGGATTTTTTTCAGAATATTTGACTGGAGTGTCCGTATATCGTAACAGAAAATGTCAATTTTTAAATAAAAATTCATAGTGATATATTTATGTTCCATGTTTTTGAGAAAAGTAAAAAAGTATTTTAAATATTTCACTTAATTGGAAATATTAATGTTTATTTATTGTTCAGACAAGTTTTTAAGCTTCATTATTCAAAAGTTTTTAAATAATATGTAACTAACAACAACTCAGATGTGTAATGCTTTTTGTCGTTGCGAGAAGATTGTTACATGCATAAAAATACACCAATTTCATATTAAAAAAACAAAAGAACAGTTTTATTCTTGAATTTTTTAGAAATATTTGTACAATTTAGAGAAAATTTTAAATTTTGAAATTTTTAGACATTGTGTTTGCATGGAAACATACAAATCCATAATTAAATTTTTCTACCGTCGTAAAATCACATATTCCCGAATCATGACTTTTACATATTAATACATGTTTACATTATATTTATGATGTTATAAGGTCAATTTTGATGTTTATAATGCATCGACGTTAAAAATTCTTCATAGATTCTTACATAATTTGTGAAAATTGATGCAAAATGCTAAAACAAATCTCGTTAAAAAAACGTAAAATTACTATATATGTATTTTCTGAACATTTTAAGGCTTTTTGTTTCCTATTTTATGTTTAAAAATTAAGAAGATACTAATGTTTAATAAAATAGGGCAAATACATGTTGTAATTCATTATTTTTCTTATTAAGTGCCTTTTTAAACTTAAAATGCAATTATATCAAAATGATTGTTTTCAAAGTGCGTGTACCTTTTCCACAGAAAATAATGAATGAAACTACTTGCAATTTTTACTGCACATAAATATTGTGTAACTATATATAACTGAGCTACTTTCTTGGAGATTTTCCCAAAATATTTTGCTGAAGCAGTTATCGTTAAAGAATGACAATTTTCACAAATTTCAAAGCGATACATTTACGATGAATTTTTTTGAAAAAATAAACAATGTATTTGAAACATTTTACCATGATTTAAATAAAAAAGCCTAATTATTACACAGCCATAATTTGAAGTTTTTTTATTTAACAATTTCTGAGAAACAGGTTCCAAAATGGCTTAATTTAACATTGTCGGTATAGGGGGACAACTTCATTCCATTCTGCCGCCCACATCCATTTTCATTGCATCATTGGCGGCGGAGACGTCTGTGGTTCTGCGTCAAGGGTAGACCAAGCAATGGACGTCTTGCGGACAGATCACTCTGCTGTAAACTGCATCGGATATTATGCGCAGACACTGAATGATGCTTTACAGACTCAATGTCCTGTGCTACGGTTCGTGATGTGACTGAGCGATCCGTCATCGCCATGCTCTCAAATTGCCTATCCTCATGTAAAGTGGTGCACTGAGCAGGAGGCGATCGAACACGTCGTTCCATAGTACCCACCTGCATCCAACGGTCACATATCAACATTAACGTTTTTTGGTTTCGTTCAACACGACTACCGACTTTCCTGAAAGATAATCCACAATATCTCGGTAGGCCACTCTCTGTCACTTCTTCTGTCGAACTCGGATATTTGATCAAAAGCTGATCGCTGTTTTCTACGATACATAACAGATCGTTTTTTCAAAAAGCCACAAGAAAAACACATTTGCCAATCTTGAAATCTTTGAAATCCCCAAGCCTTAAATAGCACTTCCAGGTGGCGCCACATGCGCACGTGATGTGAGTCTGTGCTGAAATTTTAATCATTTGCACACACACATTTCTAACCTCCGCTAATGCATGTTGTAAATTTCAAGTTATTTGCATGCTTCCTTCAGGGTGTTGCATTTTCTGTGACCAGCAGTATATATATATATATATATATATATATATATATATATATATATATATATATATATATATATATATATACTAGCTGGTATACCGGCCCTTAGCATGGTTGTATTAAAAAATTAAACAACACACATTAATGGATAAAGAAGTTTTAATAAGTTAGTTTTACGTGAATTGCAAGTTCAAATAAGAATAAGGTTTACTTTCATCTCAGCTAAACAAAAGAAAACATATTTGTTTAATTTTAAGTCTGTAGATGTAAGAACTTATAAAGAGGTTTCTTTTTATTTATAACTCCACGTAACTCTCGTGTGGGACGATTTTTGAAACACCTTTTTAAGCTGATCTCTGCTCAGAAAAGTAACACATAGTTATAAATTCTGTGTAATGAACGCTTAAAATAGTATAAATAATTTACATCTGGATGTGTAATACGTTAATAGTACTTTTTGTTGTATTTATTTTGTGATAAAACTGTAGTATTCGCAAGCAAAGCCGTTTCTTACTTTATAATGACGATTCAATAGAGACATAATTAAATGTTGGCGGTAGCGTCAAGTTATCATCATTTTTCGCTACTGTGCTGGCAACTTGGCGACTGATTGGTGCAGAAGTTGATATAATGTAGCGCCCCCTGGTGAAAAACTAAAACAAAGGGGATTGCACAAAAACCTTCTCCACAAGAATATACATATTCATGCCAATTTCCATATTTATTGGTTAAACGATGTTGGAGTGATGCAATTTCATATATGTACAGAAACATCTATTTATATATACAATATATATATATGTACTCCATCAACAAATAAGTATTTAGGCACCCATGCATATGAGGATATCTGTAGTTCTGATCTTCGTGAAACCCTTAGTACTGAAATTTCGGGTTTGGAAGTAGCATTGACATTAGTAGCATGCGTAAGATGGCATGGAATTCAGAGCCGTCTGACTTCGAGAAGGCCGTAAAAGTCGGATTATCATAAAAATATTCTGATGCTTAAGGGACATATTTAGGGAGTAAAAATTCCAAAATCGACAGTTTGGTGATCAAATGTGAAATTTAAGTGGTGATTATCGAAACGTGCTTTGACTCGGTGGACCCCCGAAACTCAGAGTTACTCACCGACGTATGATATCCAAATAAATTCAGAAAAAGCCGCATTAATACTGTAACTTATATACTACAGGGTCTTCAAAAAGCACAATCCTTTGATTATAAATTATAACATGTTATCCAGTTAAGGTGCTGCAAGACACTCGAAATATGACTATAAATGAGAGTAGAAATAGGTTTTCTGAAGTAATGAATCAATGTTCAATCGCCACCCGTTGGATCGTAAAATGTGGGTTTTGAGTACGCCTGTACGCCCGTTTGCCAGAATGCATTGTGCCTACAGTAAAGTTTGGCAGGCGTGGAATTATGATCCTTGGATTATTCTTGTAACATGGACTGAGACCATTGATCTCAATTCATGGTAAGCTTAACGACAACTCCTTTACCACTATTAAAGACAACAATATGCTTCCAAAGATGTGGCAATTTTGCGGGTTAAATCATTGTTACTCTTAGGATGACTACGCCATACACTTTTCATGTTGCGAGGTTCACCATGGATTGGTATGATGACAATGAATCCAATGCTAAGAATCTTGAATTAGATCCTAAGGGAAACCACTAAAACTAGTTGGATAACTGAATTCAGAGGTACAGTAAAAGGTGGAAATCAGTAAAAGAACTTGCATGTCTTCTTTGAGCCAAATCGATGAAAATACACTGTCCATCACCCAAAAAACTTCTAAAAACATATAAAATCAAATTACTTTTTTTCAGCAACACACTATATTCTAGTTTATATACATGTGTATTTGTGTAATAAAGTTCAATATTTAAAAATGGCACGTCAATTTATTCCAGTCATTCTGTACATTAATAGCTATCACAAAAAGTAAAGCCAAATAAAAATATTCGAACTATGTGTTAAATTCCATTTTAATTATTATATCTATGCCATACACATGTACATCCTAATTAAATATGACTTATATAGGTATAATTTATTTTCCCGTTGATATTTTGATTTATTCTACTTTTTATTTTAACAATAGCACTCCATCTCATTTGAATTTATATTTATATTGAACTACTATTTAGAAGATATTTACTGGCCTGCTAATTGTGTACAATGAAATGGATGTAAGTTGAATTTATAAATCCTTTGACTGCTTACTACTCCTAACCATAGAAGAATTTTAGTGCTTAAATCTATTTTACTCAAACATATTTCTCATCATAATATATTTCATCCGGTGATATGATTGAAAATTAAACTTCCTTTTCTCAAGTTCCAGTTATTTTATTTCGACTTTAATTTATTAAAGAATATACTATGATGGGTAGACTGACTTTTAGAACATTGTGTAATATTTATTCAAAATATTTATGGCAAAATTCCTAATGCAATTTTTTTTAATAAAATAGCATTTAGTGAAGTATGCATTTTAATGCTTCTTGAGTTATCCGCGTTTCCATGGAAAAAATAATTATACTGATCATTTTTAGAAAGATGGTAATGATTTATTAAAAATTTAGAAACTAATTTCGAGAATTACACAACATGATGACATATATATGAAATTTTCATGAACACATTTTAATATCGTTAACTTAACATCTTTGGCTGTCACAAGAAAAATGAGATCTAAGATGGATAAAAGATTCAAAAGGACATTCAATACTGAAATATTAGCTTTATCAACTTCATTTACCAAGATATTATCATCACTTTTGTTTCTTGTAGAAAAGAAATATCTGATAACCTTTTAAGACCCAATCAGTACGATCGTGTGGATTAGATATTCTTATATGATTTTGCTTCTGGAATAGTTGTATTAAAAAAATCTCGAATCCAACGATTAAGCGTGTTTGCCGAAAGTGGAAAGTATTACTTTTTATCAACAAAAGGTAGTTGTAGTCCATGTATTTACTTTGAGCTGGCAAATCTAGCTTTGTTTGCAGATATAACGAACGCAGGTCTTCTTTATATCTGTCGTAAAGATGTAATTATCAATATATTTCTAATTGCTTGGATACAAATCTTTGTATTAATGTTTAAATAATTGCAAAATAAAAATATATTAATAATACTCTATTAATGTGGCTTGTAGGACTCGTGATTTCACTACCCCCATGATCGGGCGGGTTGGGCGTTACTTGAGTCACTGTAGCTATAAAAATAAGTTTTTGTCATGTGAGGTTTTTTTGTGTTTCAATAATACTTTTAGAAGTTTAAATAAAAACGAAATATATATTGCTACATGATTAAAAACATATTTCCTTGGGATTGCGATGGAGGAGTACCTTTTTCCTTTTTCTGGCTCTTTTTTGCAATTCATTTTCTCTTTTACACAATATAGAAGATGTATGTCATTTCCATCCTTTATACATATATTTGCATTCTTATCTTCCTGTACCCCGTAAAAAAATTTAGTTTTCCTTTAGGAGTTGGTAAGGTGTGGTTTATTTATTTATTTTAAGTAGTAAAATTTTCCATGCATTCTATTATTTTCAGGGAATACTGTCCTAATTTTTAACCAAAAACTTTCACAGGTGTCTAAACGGAAGAGAATTCTCACACTAGAAGAAATTTGGCAGTTGATGAAGAAATCAGACTGAACATAGATCAGAACTTAGTGATCTCTCGGATGAAGACAATGCTATGAAAAAATAGATATCAATCACGTATACTGAAAGTAGAACCAAGTTCATATGAGATCTATGAAGAAAAACATGGATGTATTTTAAATGGAAAGATAATTTTAGATCATTCTTTACCACCAAAGTCTCTTGAGCCCATGCATTTCATTGTGTTTCAGCTAGTGCAAATTCTTGGTTTATGTTCAAGTAAGATGAAATATCAAATAAATATCCTCTAAAAATCAAAAGAGATCACTTAAAATTTAAGTTAGCGATATTTGAAGCGTTAGTAGCCTTTTCACATACGAACAAAAAACGTTTTAACTGGTGATTAAGATAACAGTTTTGTGATTCCAGTAGCAAAATGATCGAAATGTTATGATCCACCTTCTACACTTATTATGCCTTTTATCCTGGTCATTCTAATAAAAAAAAGGCTTGACACGTATAGCCATTTTCGATGTGTTGGTGACATTTAAAGGCTGTGCAAGTACAGATTTGAGAATTTCGAAAGCAATTCGAAAACATGTTGTGGAAAATGCTCTGTATATATTTATGCTTATCAAAAACAAAAACATGTTTAAAAAAAATAAAAAGGAAAACAGGAAAAAAATAATGAAACAATAAAATAATTAATTTTACATCAATAATTACCTTACAAATAACAATTTTATTTGAATCATGTGTGTTTCCTTCTTCAACTTAGATCCAAAAAATTGTAAAATTTCAGAGGTGCTAATTTCACAGAAAACGCCCAACCCTCACGATGGTGTGAGTACCATTTACGTTCCCAAGGGGAAGCGGGAATTTTTTCATTAGTTTTCCCAGTGCCATTGGAGTCCATATAGAATTAATAATCAAAAGAATTTATATTTAAAGATAAAAATAATTCGGGTGTTAAGAAAAAAGAAAAAAAATAAATAGCTAATTAATAATTATAAAAAAATCTGATTTAAAGAATGCAATTACTACTGAGATTCTGTATTTTAAATTTTATAATTTGTGTAGTATTCTTTTTTCTTTAGGACACTTTTGAACTAAATTTTGGAGCATAATCTTTTTTAAAAAGAAATACTAATAAATATAAGTAAATAGTATTTGGTTTTAATAATATTTTATATATATATATATATATACTGCTGCATATATATTAAAATTTAAAACTAAATAGTACTAATAGTTCCCAAGTAAAAAAAAAAATGTTTGCTGTAATTTTCTCCATTCGCATCGCGTTTGGATAATAGGATGGACAGTAAATTTCTGCTTAATTTAGGAATTGTTGTCAAATATATTAGGAACATTTTCAATTTTAAATTCCTCACAGCCAACGGTGTTTCGCAAATATTCAGACATTTTTCAAGCGAATTAAAATTTGATTATATAGAAGATCATATTTTTGCATGACGCTGCGGAATTTATAACTCTTTTTGTTGTTTGAGGTGATTTCGAGCTTAAAAAAATTTTTTTTTGCACATTTTCAGTTCAAACGTAGCATAATTTCTGGAGAAGTCAATATAGATGCACCCTCATCATCATGAATATTGCACAAGAAATTTAATATCCCATATTCCGTAAAAAATGGACTTAATTACTTCCCTAAATAATGGATTCATTCGAAAAATGCATATTTAAAACCACATCATCTAACATTATGCATATTTTAAAGAAATTGAATTTTTGTGTGTTTGCGTGTACTATGGTATTTGAATTTAACTATTTATACGAAATTTTACGAGTAGCTACAGTTTCTATACTATTATATTTGATAAATACATTCCGTAGAATATAACTCCGATTATACTCAATATCTCACACGAGAAAAATTGTTTTAACAGTTACTTTTGGATATGAATCAAAGTCAAATGTTTTCATGAGTTAGAATAAAAAGAGGTTATACATTTATTTTAATTATAATTCAAAATTACGAAAACTTTCGTAAATGAAAAGTTCTCGTATAGCCCTATATATGAAGTATTACAAAAACAAACAAACAAATGCAGAGCCTCTGAAAAAAGAAAACAATTTGTACATAAATAATTAGAGATTTAAGGCAGTTCCTCATTATCTTTTAATTTAAGAATGTATTTCAGTGGTTCTGAAACTTTCACCACTGGAGACCTAGTTTTCAATCATAATTTCTATCGCACCCTACCCCAAAATAAAAATGTATAGAATGCACCTTTTGCGCAAAAGCTACAAAACGATCATAATTATAAACCGTACAAATTAACAAGGTACGTATTAAATTTTGTATTCGTTACTTCTAAGTAATATTTATTTTTATTTATTTTTTTACTTTTTAGTTCGATTCACTATAAAAGCGTGTTTTTAGTTTGTTTTTAAAATATAATTCATTTTATAATGATTTTTACTAAACACGATAAAAATTACCATTATAGTGAATAATTCAATTAAGAGAAAATATACTTAGCTTCTTTCAAGGACTTTTAAAATTTTCTTTGATAATTTGAGAAAAAAAAAACAATAAAACTATAGAAACTGTTCCAAATGTGCGTGCTCTTAATAAAGGACATAAATCATAGACACTTTTCGATAACAATGCAGGAACGTTATTTTCCAGCAAAACTATCATATTTTGTTCGCGTTATTTTAGTTTTGTTGTCGTGGAATAATCTGCAAATAGCATTTTGATCTTTTTCTTCCTTGTGTCTTTTCGACAAGGCGAAGTGCTACATTAATGGCTTAATAGTTTTCTTCATAGAAATTTTTTAGGCAGCATTTGAAAATATCAATTCAACTCAAACGTTTCATATGTCTATCGCTTTTCTCATATATACTTTCGCTATCTTGATTAATATGCACTTTTTCAGCAGGTTCTTCAATTGCTTGATCAGTTTCAACTTCTTTCAATAGAGATCACGGATGCTTATTTTTTTTATATTCTGCTCATTTACATTTATAAACCATAATAAGTCGTGAAACACAGCAATCAATACTACAAAATTGTTCATGGGGAAAATGTAGAATGTTCTAAGAAAATATTTTTCAACAAAAGTGATCGCGCAGGAACTCGATCTAAACAAATGCCTTGATTGTAATGAAAAATGTTTGCCATGCTCAAAAATGTGGCATATTTGTGACAAATTAATTTTAGTTCCCATTAAGACTGTCTAATAGTAGGATACTGTCAAGGTCACTGTTAACGAATAAACAGTTTTCCTAGAAATAACGATTTCGTGTATTCAATATCAAAATATCAATGTTCGTTTTAAAAAAAATTGTATGAAATGTTTTTCTCTATACATTCAGTTTCAGAATACTCATAAAAATACATTTTGGCCAAATAATCCTTCAAAGTACTCCATATTCCTATCCATATATCATAAAATTCATTCGCATGGGAAAAAAAGCAACATAAAAATATTATTTACAACTTTCCTAAAAGAAAAAGAGACGGAGTGAAACATGCCAATAAGTTTAAAGGTCAAATAGATGATAATCAAAAGTAGTATTTTATGAGTTAAAAGAAACGTAATAAAAAATCTTTCATCGTGAGATTACAGCAATTCAAACAAAATGCCTTTTTTATTTGGTTATAGGATCAAAGATAGCTAATGAGCTTTTGAAGTGGAGAATCTTTTACTTTTTGATGATCACCAGATGATATATATAAATTATATCAAAATAAACGTGTATTTTTTATTATGTCAGAAAACATTTTCCTTTACTTCATTCCAAAAAAAGAGTTTTTTTAACCTTTTATTTTCATTATGCTCGCCCCTCCAACTCGCAAGGTTTTTGCAATCTGCCAGGGGACGCACCCGACAATTTGAGATACGCTGATGTATTTCAATATATTTTTAGGTTTGTTCAAATAATTGCACAACATTGTTCTCTTAAGCTAAGGTAATTCATAATTTATTGAACTTTAGATCTACATACGGCAGGAGTTAATAGTTTTTCAAACAGTGTGAAAATTGTGTTTATAAAATATTGATCAAATCTAAAAAAATCACATAACGAATTAATTTGATTTCATCAATGTTTAATTAATAGTCTACGATATTTAGTCAACATTAAATAAGGAAAATTGTATCAAATGTCTTGTATTTCATTCTGTATGGAACACATTCAGTATAATAGTAAATATTGTAAGAGATATAAATTCTTAAGAAATGAAAATGATAATTGAAAACAAAAAATAATAAAAACTGTCTTCTAATTTGTGAATTTGTTAACTAATTTTATTTTAGGTATTTATCATATCCATCATTTATTTTAAGGATGCAATAAGATATTTAGGAGTATCAAATCCTTTCGAAGTCTCTATCAATCCTCTCGAAATATTAAAAATATTTTGTTTTATGAAAATTTTTTTCACTTTTCGATAAAAAAATTCTTACATTTAGTAACATAAGAATTATACCTTATTAATCACAGCTGCATAGATATTTTTAACTGTTGCTAACAGCAGATGTTTGTATTTTGCAATTCCTACTATATTAGCTATCTCTCTCTCTCTATATATATATATATATGTATATATATACATATATTTATATTTATCTTGTTCAAATTTTCAATCGTTAATAAAATACTTTCTATGCATCCAATAAAGTTTAAATATTTTTTTAAAAAAATCAGTGGATGACAATAGATGCAGTTGTAGTAGTAGATGCAGTGCTAGATTTCTCACCATTGCTGTAATAATGCAACTGTTAAAACAATGACAAAAGTTGGCTTCAACACCAGTTTTTCATACAATCTAAACAAACCGGGTGTGCATTGTTACAACAATGCAGACAAATCATGCTCTTTTTTCAATTCCTACTATTACAGTTCACTCTCTCCCTACATATAGACATTTTTATATCTATAGATATCTTGTTCAAAATTTTCAATCGTTAATAAAAACATTCTATTGATCCATTCAAAGTAGAAACTAATTTATTTTTTCATATTACTTGTTCGATTTAAAATAAATATATAAATTTGTAGCATATTTTCAAAAGAAATAAAACCAAACTGAAAAGGCAATATTTTACGATACAAAGAAATAAAATATTTAATTATTGCACTATATCTAGACCATAAAAGGAACAGAAAGAGGATGAAAAAATATCAGATATACAAAAGAGTTATCCTTAAATTATATAAATAACTTATGGACATTCAGCTACTTCAGTTAACTTTTAGAACGATTTAAGTCGTCTAGACTATATCCCTAGAGCAGGGGCAAGTTTATTCTTTTGGAATATTTTAGCATCAAATACAAAAAAAAAAGTCATGAATATTTATCATTAAAATAAAAAAATCCCATGTGCTTACATATAATTTAAATATGCACAATACTTGAAATAAATTATCTAGAAATTACAATTTTATTTCATCTTACTCAATCAGATGTTTGTGTTAAAATATTAAAACTAATGTTTGCATTTGCATTGTGTGCGCCCAAATGTGTATAAAATATTCAAGAAAAACTGTACACTTTAGTAAGCTTTTTAAAGTAAAAGAGAAGAATATATTAAATTAACTTAAAATTATTTCAAGTATTTCAAAAATTTTTAGAATAAACGGAAATTTTGGTTATTCGTTCATTTTACAAAATTGATTATGATTTTCGAGTAAAAAAAAGATTTAATTATGTTTCAATCAGATCATAATAACAGAATATTTAAGTTTAAATAACAATAATGTATAGTAACTCTCATTTTTTGTGTGCATATTTAAATTTTTGTTAAGAAATCATCTATTTGTTTTGTAAATGGACAGGGAGAAACAAAAGTAATTTCCTGATTATAAAAATTAATTATAAAATAACAATTTAAAAATCTAACTTTTGTATCACTCAAGTTTTTGAGAGAATCGGACATTTAAAGGTTCGTGATCTACTACTGTATATATTTCTGTTTATATTTTGAATCAGTTGGTTTAGTTTTCAAATATATATTTTTTTAAAAATGAAAACATTTTCTTTTTTTAAAATTCGCAAATGTTTTTTCTTTAAACAGAGCAAAGATTTTTGTACTCCATGTTCAAATATTATCATTTATAGTAAATTGTAAGTTTTGGCGTATTTGATTTTTTAAAACTTTATATGAAGTTTAAAAGGAAAGTAGGCTTATTAGGAAAATTCGCCCCTGGTCCAGCGTGTTCATATTCCCTCGGAACGTACAGGCCTGAGAAAGCGCTTTTTTCTCTTTCAGCTGGTCCTAAAAGGGTTAAGCTGCATACTTATTGAGAGTAATACACGTTAAAAACACATGGTGGAAAATAGAATACAGCTTTGACATCATTCGAGGTACTAGAGGGAGCACTTGTTAAAATTTGTGATAGTAAATTATCTTGTTGAAAATTCATAATAGTTTTTACAATATATGAAAACTAAAGTATAATTATAATAGTTTTAGCACAATAAATTTTATATTCAGGGGTAGAGACTGCTAGTCTACTTTGTATTTGCAATATGGTTCATATATCATTATATTTATTTATGTATATATTTTATGTTTAGAACCATAAAATATCGCTTTTTAATAGACCTCAGTTTAAAATTTAGCTAATAGATAATTAGTTTTTAATTAGGGGGGATTAAAGACAAAGTAAAATGAAATTTGGTAATATTCAGTTGCACATCCATTACAAATAAAAGGAGCAGTTGAAGATAATATAAAAATAAATATGTTGCAACAGATTTCAATGGACTCAGAATAAAAAAATTCAAGAAATCAGTCTGTCATTTCAAGAAAGAAATCCAATTCACAAAGTTAAATGCTATATTTCAATTCAAATATTGCTGTGATGCTTCATGTGACGAATAATACATTGACAAAAGTTGCATAATCTGCCATTTTTGCAAAAAAAATTAATTTGGAGGATGCCTATGAAACATTTCGTCCAAGTATATCTTAAATATATTCGGTTGGATTTGAGTAAGAAACATGTGCTTACCATTGCAAACGCATGTGTACTAGCAAGATATTCTTTTACCAGTTGTGAGCAGAATGCCGTTGGCAAAAATGGCATGCCAAACGATATAAAAGAACATGAGGCTTCCGAATCTTATAATTGTAATATCTTTCATTCATAGATCATCTTCTAAAACTGTGAACGGTCCGAATGTTCTGTAAATACTGATGGGAGGTCGCCGGTCATCAACGTTACAACTGCAGTTTTTACATTTGCTCTGTTTACAGGAAACGGAATTTTGTGGAAGGAATGTATTGTTTTGCCCCACCTCTAGTGATGGGAGGTCGCCGGTCCCCAAAGTTACAACTGCAGTTTTTACAATTGCCCTGTTTACTGGAAACGGAATTTTGTGGAAGAAATGTGTTGTTTTGCCCCACCTCTGTAAACGAACTTTTAAGGGAGAATACGTTCTCACGCCCGCAAGGTTCGTTACACCCATAAATCATTGGGGAGCGTCGGATGACTTTCCTGCGCTTAAAAAATGACACTGACCGTGTGTGGTAACCTTGCGCTGACTCCGGACCAATCAAAAGAAATTAAGTGGACGAGGTAAAGAATCCGCTCTAGGATTCGGAAGTGAAGAGGACGCCGAATAAAAACGGGATGCACCCCGATTTCGAGACTCTCTCACACATTCACACTTGAGACTCTCTACAATCTCAATCCAGGCCTTGAACTGGACTCCGCGGGACTCCGGGCGGCGACCATGATTCACTCCCTTTTACCAGACTCCCCCTTTCAAAGCTAAGTAGAATTTTGTTATAACCATTTGTACAATTACTTAAAATTAACCTTGTTAATCATTAAATAAATCAAATGTTAATTTAAAGAACGGCCTTTTAATTTAGTGTACTGTTTTATTGTTTTTAGAGGATTTAGTGTTTAATTTTAACTTAAGCTATGATGCGATGTGACAGTCTACCTGGGTATTATAAAATGGGTATTTGAAAATAATCAATTAAGTTAAACCAGCGTCGCATCATTTAGTGCCGATGACCAGTCGTCGGAAATTTTCTTTTTTTTACATCCTTTGATGTTGTAAACTTTTCTTGATGGGTCACCAAAACAAACTGTTATCGTGTGCTATTATGTTTTATCTATTGCTCGAATTTGATACTTGTGAATTTTTTTCTTGTAGTTTTGAGAAGAGGAAAGGTGCAAGGTGCAGCATGATGTCACAGGTACTGGTGCTCTTTGATTTTTTTTTCTTTTTTAACATTGATGTGAATTTTTTTCGTCCCCTTCACTTCCGAATCATAGAGCGGATTCTTTACCTCGTCCGCTTATTTTGTTTTGATTGGTCCGGAGTCAGCGCAAGGTTACCACACACGGTCAGTGACATTTTTTAAGCGCGGGAAAGTCCTCCGACGCACCCTATTTATTTATGGGTCTAATGAACCTTGCGGGCGTGAGAACGTATTCACCCTTAAAAGTTCGTTTACAGAGGTGGGACAAAACAACACATTCCTTCCACAAAATTCCGTTTCCTGTAAACAGGGCAATTGTAAAAACTGCAGTTGTAACTTTGGGAACCGGCAAACTCCCATCACTAGAGGTGGGGCAAACCAACACATTCATCCCACAAAATTCCGTTTTCTGTAAACAGGGCAAATGTAAAAACTGCAGTTGTAACTTTGGGGACCGGCGAACTCCCATCACTCCTCCCCTCTTTCAAATTCACAGCACACAAAAAATGTAATCAATGCTAGAAAAGAATTCAATGGTCTTTTGTGTCCAAACCGCCAAAGAAGCCTGTGGCTCGTCCATGATGCCTGTAGATTCCTGCGTCTTTGTTGCGATAACAATTATCTGGCTGTTGGTTGTCCGGCGGTTCCATATTTCCAACAAATCTGCTAAACTGTAAAATAAAAACTTTGTCTCCCAGGGAATCCATATTAGTCAAACAGCCAGAGCATTGTTGTCGCATCAAAGACGCAGGAATCTACAGGCATCACGGACGAGCCACAGAATTCTTTGGCGGTTTGGACACAAATGTGACCATTGAACTCTTTTCTAGAAATAGATATTTTTGAACAATATATAATTCGAATGTTTTTCAATAGCTCGAATTTAAAATTGATTTTTATGTTTATTTATATGCATAAATGTCTACTGTAAATGTTTCCGTATATTTTTGATAACCATTTATTCAAACATTCAAGTTATAAAAAAAGGTGTGGAAATCTTCATTCATGTTGTCTTTGATGTAAACTGAAGTTCAAGCACTTAAAATTCAAATATAATTCGGTGTATTATAACAATATATAACCAGGCACTGTACTTAAACTTCCCTGAACACTTAGGCTTTGAAATCTAAAAAAAAAAAAAAAACTAATAAATTTTAATTAGTTTTTTTTTCGTTATTATTTTTATCAAAGTGTAAGAAAATATTTCAAATGATTTGAGATGAAGTTTAAATTTATTCATTTTTAGTGGGTGGAAAATTGAAAAGGTTCCAAATTTTAAAGAGTTTGATGTTTTATTAATTTTTTCGGTATCTTATAATAAAATAATCAGGTTTCAAAAACTGAAAGCTTTGAATAAGAAAATGAAGCGAAAGAGAATATACTTAAAAAAAGATAATTTGTCTAACTGTATAAAATAGCAGATTGCCCTGACACGCCCCAACTTGTTACAGTTTGAAATTAATATGAAACCAAAAGGAAATTGTAACATATTTTACTTATGCGTTGGGAATTTTGGAAACTTTTAAAATACAAGCTAGCAAAGAACACACTTCTTGGGTTGTAAAGAAATTTCTCCCCGATTTTTTACGATTGGGGGTCAAAACACGGGGTTTCCTGCGAGCCATAAAACTCCTGCTGTGTTGCTTCATCCGTCCCTCATTAAAAGGGGGAAAGGATTTCAGAAAAGTGCGGCTAATCCGCTTTTGAAAACGTTACTTGAAGGCAGAAAAATTCGTGCAGTCCATTTTCGATGCCTCTCTAGTAGGGCGGAAAAATCCGTTCTGTCCATTTGGAGGGTTAAATTTTATTTTTCACCGAATAGGATTGAGTGAAAGTGTATAGTGCTTCCACACCACAGGTCTGGGCTTCTATTAACGGGCTGCGCAAGGTCGACTCTGTCATTCATCCCCGCTACATTGGGTCGATAAATGGTCCCAAGCTTGCTTCGGGTCTTAAACACTGAAGGTCTCTCTTCAGACAGACCACCAAATTGGGACATCTGTTCATGCACCTCAGCGTCCAATGGTCACGTGTATTATGATGGGCACAGTAGTTCCTGGCCCTCATGGATTGTTGTGCTTCTGAGTTTGAGTCTTAAGTTTGAGGATTACCTCACTTTGGGGATACTCCTTAGATAAACATGTATTTCCACTCATTTGCAATTAAACATTTTTCTTTCAATTACGTTTATTTCAGAAGGAAGTTTGATTTTCAAATGTATTTGCTTAATAACATGTATATTTGTGTATTGTATTAAAAATTTGATCAATCCAAAATTACATGTTTTTAGCTCCTTTAAAAGCTTTTAGGATTTTACAACTGATCTTACAATCCATATACGTTTTATAGTAGTATATTTAAAAATGATGACATTTTTACGACTGTGTGAGCTGTTATGCCTCGTTTATAAATATAAAAAATTGCATTCAGGTACAGTTTTTAAAATGTACAGAAATAAGTGGAGCAACAGGATACTTACATATTATGAATATTTTTGACTGCAGTAAGATATATTTATATTTCAGTTTTTTACAATTTTGAATAGAAATTGTAAGCCATTTTGCGAATTGTTTGATACTGAGTATAAAACCATAGGCTGTTTAATATTGTAAAGTGTTTTACTTTGATACCAGCACACATTAAAGTAAAAGGCTCATTTTCAGTTATATGATCAGCTTCAGTGATATTTAAATTTTCAAAAATAGTCTACACGTACGAAAACATTCTTTCACAACCGCACACCACATCTCTCATACTATATCTTCCCTACAGCAGGAAATATTTGTTTATACTGAAAAATTTAATACAGGATACATTTCCAAGTGTTAAATTTGTTTTTAAAATTTGGTATGAATACATTGTGAAACTGTCGGTTAACTTCACTGAACAAAATTATTTTAAGTGTAATGTTTTGAAAGACAAGATTATAATTAGGGAGAACTTTTCTCACAATAGAATTTGTAATGACTGAATTGTGTGAAAATGTAGTTATCGATGTGTGACATTTTTCCTTGTAATAAAAGAAACAGAAAGATAAGCAATTTAACTTGAGTAGAATATAGTTAGAAGTACTGTCATGCGCTTTTGAAGAAGTATATCCCCCATTAAAATTAAAAATTATTGACTGAATGTGTGTTATGTGCATCAGAAATGCCGATGTAGAAAAGGAATTTTTATTTAATACAAGAAGTTCGAAAAAGAGAACACTAGGAAGGAAAATTTAAATTTTTTCCGAAAAAGATTTAGTTAACATAAAAATATCTTTTATATGATTTTAATTAAAATAAATTAAAAGTATTGAAATCCTTTTTTATGCTATTTTAAATTAAAAATATACTTGAAAAGAGAAAGATCGGTTTTATTTCATAAATATAATCATTGTATGTAATATTTATTCTGTTATTGTTTAAAAGTGAGATAGGGCCTTTGCTCTTTTTACCTCATTACTTTTTTAAAAAACAGGAAAGTGAGCGCGTTTTCTTACTCTCATATTCAAAAATGAATACAGGATGCTTTTTTCTGGTTCAAATTGCAATACCAAAAATATATATATATATATATTTTAATTTTTAAAAAATGACAGAAAAATAAATTTTCTTTGAAGGAAATATAATTGTTTCAACTTCCAACATACTATTTATTTCATGTTTTCCTCTTTTTTTTTAACTTTCATTTCGTTTTTAATTTTACTGTGACTGAACATATAGGAGAAAGAAACACCGTATCTTTTTCAAAGAGGATTGATCAAGAGAGGATATCTACGCTTTCAAAGAAGATTGCCCAAGGCAACTTAACAGCTAGCTGTAAACGATTGATCTCTCGGTTCTTATTTTTCAAAGCGACCGAACTGGGTCGTAAAACTTTCCCCGTTCGACCACCCAAGTTCTAAAAGGGGAAAGGAAAAAAGTCTGTTGCATTTTTGAAGGGAATCGCAAAATAAGAGTTAAACGCTTTCGGAATAACTTTTCAGGAGGAAGGTGTCCAGTTAGAGGGTTAATGTTAGAATCTTATATAAATCCCTAATGAATGAAGGAGTCCAAACTTTTTTTTTCATGTAAACTGTTTAGACGGAAATGGTTAATTATGAAAATTTCACAAGTTGCATAAATTAAAATTAACCGTTATATTTAACATAAATTTTTAAGGGTACAAAAGGTGTATTTCGGATGCACGAGATAATTTTAAAAGGAATACGATTACGAAAAAGTAGTACAAATCTATCTAAAGTAGGGTTGGTTACCTTAGATATTGTCAAACACAACAATGTATTGGAAGCCAATTCCACAATTCGTTGTTATAAAAATGTATGGAAAATTACAAGATTTATTTTTGCAGTTGTAATTTATATATATATATAATTTTTCCTGGGAGCTTTAATAGCTAGAGCGGCATCCATTAAAAAACCGCGGATCTCTCTCTGTTTTCCAGATCGCCCCTGACTAAGCCGGCTCGGCCATAGTAAGTGAAAATGCCGGATTTTGTTTGTCATGATCATTTTATAGCAGACTGCATTTTTTATGTATTTTAGATGGTCGTTTTATATTTTCTACATCAATATCTTAATGTCTGAATTTAAAATTACATAAAATTCTTGACATTCGCATCAATGACCATGATAATTTTTATTAGTATATGAATGTGTCATCAAACGATTACATGACTAATATTAACACATTATTTTAACCATTTAATTGATATCAAGTATAACATAACGCACACAAATTTTCTAAACTTTAAAATAAATATTTCGAAAACTACTTCAGATATACTCAAAAAATTTTATTCCTACGCTTTAGCTTCTCACTTTTGCTTCTCTATGTAAGAATTTATTGTAATTGTATATTCATCAATTTTTTTAGTATATTTTTTGCTCTTAGCATGCGGTTTTCAACCGAATTGTATGAAATCTTCGAAATATATTAAATGAATGATTGAATATTAACGTCGCACTGTTCAGCTACACGAGGGCTTTTGGCGACGGACCACGTAATTTTGAACCATGGTCAATTGACGTGGACGACACCTGAGCTGGCACCCCCCTCTCCTAACTACCCCACCACACCAACGGAGGACGTTTCAACTCTCGACAGATTTAACGTGCATCGCGTGCCCTTCACGGCGGGTCTTTAGTGGTACTGGGCTCGAACTCGTGACAAAGCAAGCCACGTTCCGATACCTATACCACTCGGCTACCGCGGCCGAAATATATTAAAAGATACCAAAGAAGCTATATAATAAAATTTGAAATTTTTATTATACTAAAACAATTGCTAAAACTTACGGTAAATAATTTTTAACTGCGCGATGCATTTTTTTTTCGAAATTTCAAATGGAATTTCTAACATAAAATTTCTAGCTTTATAAGGTCGAAATTTCAAAACATATCCAGATTTTAATTACTTATTCAGTTAGCCTTTAAAAAAGATAAATGTTGAGGTATTTTGCATAAATAGATATTTTTGAAGAATAATTCGAATGTTTATGAATAGCTTGAATTTAAAATTGATTTTTATGTTTATGTATATGCAAAAATGTCTACTGTAAATGTTTCCGTATACTTTTGATTACCATTTATTCAAACATTCAAGTTATAAAAAAATGTGTGAAAATCTTCATTCATGTTGTCTTTGATGTAAACTGAAGTTCAAGCACTTAAAATTCAAATATAATTCGGTGTATTTTAACAATATATAACTAGGCACTGTACGTAAACTTCCCTGAACACTTAGGCTTTGAAATCTAAAAAAAAAAAACTAATAAATCTTAATTAGTTTTTTTTGTTGTTATTATTTTTATCAAAGTGTAAGAAAATGTTTCAAATGATTTGAGATGAAGTTTAAATTTATTCATTTTTAGTGTTTAGAAAATTGAAAAGGTTCCAAATTTTAAAGAGTTTGATGTTTTATTAATTTTTTCGGTATCTTATAATAAAATAATCAGGTTTCAAAAACTGAAAGCTTTGAATAAGAAAAATGAAGCGAAAGAATATACTTAAAAAAAGATAATTTGTCTAACTATATAAAATAGCAGATTGCCCTGACACGCCCCAACTTGTTACAGTTTGAAATTAATATGAAACCGAAAGGGAATTGTAACATATTTTACTTATGTGTTGGGACTTTTGGAAACTTTTAAAATACTAGCTAGCAAACAGTTCTTGGGTTGTAAGGAAATTTCTCCCCGATTTTTTACGATTGGGGGGTCAAAACACGAGGTTCCCTGTGAGCCATAAAACTCCTGCTGTGTTGCTTCCTCCGTCCCTCATTATCTTTCAAGATGTTGAACCTTAAAAGGGGGAAAGGATTTCAGAAAAGTGCGGCTAATCCGCTTTTGAAAACGTTACTTGAAGGCAGAAAAATCCGTGCAGTCCATTTTCAAAGCCTCTCTAGTAGGGCGGAAAAATCCGTTCTGTGCAGTTGGAGGGTTAATCATTAAATAAATTAAATGTTAATTTAAAGAACGGCCTTTTAATTTAGTGTACTGTTTTATTGTTTTTAGAGGATTTAGTGTTTAATTTTAACTTAAGCTATGATGCGATGTGACAGTCTACCTGGGTATTATAAAATGGGTATTTGAAAATAATCAATTAACTTAAACTAGCGTCGCATCAATACTATGCCCAATCGTACCAAAATGGCACTACAGTGATACTGTTCTAGATCTGGGATATTATGAAGTTAGTAAGATATTCCACATTCTCTCCAGATTATTCTGCGTTTAAAAATATCTTAGTAAGCCAGAGTTTCTCAAACTTGGAGGGGGCAGCATATTGAAAATTCAAAAAACTAAAGATTATTTTTTAAAAAAAATATTTTTTTACTGAAAGTAAACAAACAAAATACATTCTGCCATAAAAAAAATAAAATACACTTTTACGCTAACATAATTTACTTATAAATGTATCAGTACTGCACAATGTATTTTAAATTTTTTTTAACAATACTAAGTTCAAAACAAGCTTCATAATTAATGGTGACCCCATGCGCTTGCCAAATTCACACCTATCTTTATAATTTGTACGGTTTACAATTGATTACTTTAATTCCGATTTATAAAGTAACGCGCTTCGATCCCCAATGCCACAATTTTCCACGTAGTCACGCGTATGGGATGTAATGGAGGGATGGGGAGTAATTTGCAATAAGCAAATTTTCAGAAGAAGTGCAACTCGCAATAAGCATTGTTTGTGAAATAAATCCTTCACAAACACTATCAATGTTCTTTTATTGCATTCTAAAATCTTCGGAATTTTTTTATGGATAGTAGTGCACAGAAAACACCGCACTTTGAAAAGACGTATATTTATGTCCAGCTCAATTAACACTTTGAAAGAGCAAGACGTTTAAATACGTCAGTGACACTTAAGATGTTACAGTCGTATTTTAGATTTTCTGTCAAAGAATAGCGTCATTGAATTAAATGCATTGTTATTGTATGGAAGGAGGGGAGGCGATAAAAACTCTGAATGTTGGGTCGCAAACATTGAGAAAGTTTGAGAAGCACTCTAGAGGGCTGAATCAGTATTATTCGGACAATTTTCATAACTTCGGTTCCATCTTGTAAAATGCATCACAATGTGCTCTTTTTTTTTCTTTATTTGCATAAAGGTCAATAAAAAACAGTAGAACGACATCTGGCATATTGGTATATTCCTTGGACCTTCTGTAAACTGTATGGGTGAAAAAAAAAAACTTTCCCAGTATTTTAGCAACCTCAGAAGACATTTCTTTAGCAAATATAGTTGGGTTGCATCATGCAGTTATAAACAAAAATCAGCCTCTTTAATTTATTTCTATTTAGTTCTAAACTTAACAACATGTTTATAAACAATACCAAGGAATATATAAATAACATTGATGCATCTTAAAGATAACGACAGTTTGAAAATAATTCAGAACCTGCTATAATTGAAACAATTAAAAATTGTGCAATATTTACGACATTAAATAAGTCTGTCTATAGCCATTTACTTCCTAATTTATGATGATTTTTAACTTTTATGAATGAGTGGATTTTTTTAATTTTTGAGACTTAATCAACATTTTACAGCAGTTCAAACACTGAATGACCTCAGTGATTACACAAGTAATTGTACTTTTGATGCATATTCCTTTATTTACAAAAGTCACAATAGACTTTTCTGCGATCCTTTTATGTAAATGGATATACACAAATCCCTGATTAACATGCACTTAATCAATTATTTGCAGCTACTGAATCTTCAATATCCTTCAAAATCTTCACATTTATATGATTTTCCAATTATCTTTACATTTTCTACATTAATGCATGCATTTCAAGTATTGACTCTATATTTTATATTAATGAGTGATAGAAGAGAATTAGAAATGAAAAAGGGAAAATATAAAGAATGCAAAATAATTGATTGTTTTTAAAATCCGAACAATTCCTTGAATGCAAATTCCTGGAAGAAATCTAATAAACAAAACTGTACTATAAAATTCTACTAACTGTCTCAAAATAATTACAATGAATCACATCTTACTTTTATATTTCATTTTAATAAATCATTAACTTAACACGAAGAGAAACACAATTTTATTATAACTTTAATGTATGCAAATTAAGATTAAAATACAAGCGTGTTATGTTATAGTCACTTTTTAGCATTCAATTATCAGATAAAAATTAAAATATGCTACAAAATCCAACCGCGAAATTTCAAATTATTTAATAAGCTAATATTAGGAAAAATGACAATTTATTTTATTCCAAATAATTCTCGTTAGAAAATCAAAATTGATTTCTAGGAAAATTGGGCACAGAATGGAAAAATTCAACTTTGTTTTTAGAAATATTCTCTGCGTTGTAATAAATTAATGTGCAATGAATAATTAAGGATTTCCAATTCTATGTAACCGTAGGAAACTGACAAATATTTACAAAAAATTATGAATTTGTTTTAGAAAATAATTTCAAGTAAGTAGAGTAGGCAAGCATCTTAAATTTTCCTTTAAATGCTATTAAACCTGCCAAATTAAATCCTCAAAACCCAATTTGTAATAAACGCAAATTATTATTTACTATATCACTGTATATGCATTACTTTAAAATGTTTATGGTTATCTGGGATGGGATAAATGAAAGTTTGTTTAACCTTTATTATGTAAGAATCTTTGAATTTGGCTATTTTATCGTCAAATGCTTGTCTGAAAAAACATACGTATATAATCCCTAAAATGTCTTTAGAGTGGATTCCCCGTTTGTAAATTTTTAATCTTTTGCAAAAATATTACGTTTTTTAAATCTTGGTATTTTCTTGAACGGACAGCTGAGTTTTGTGGTACAGTTAACTAAAACATTATTTTTGCTGAATAAAAAGGGGTGATTGGAAGTGATACATTGGGGGACTAGCAGAAACCATGGGATATCTGAGGGAAACATTGTTTTTTACACTGTTTTCGTAAAGTGCTATGCTTTCCCACACAATTATTTACTATAAATACTTAAAAATCACTAACACCAATAATGGTACATGCTTTAACACCAATGAAAAATTTGACAAACAATTCTAAATGTGACGGGCATTTTTCCGCCTGCATGCAGCGGCAACAGGTATCCCACATCTGTAATTCTTATTTGAGTCAACATGAATTTTGTAAATGATAACTTTCAGATGCACCCGTAAACAGTAAGTAATCAATTATTTATGACAATCGGGTCATCAGGCTAGTTCACATAGCTCGATTCATCGTGTTACGTTTTAGATAAATAACGGTAGCGTGATATTGATCAGATTAAATATTTAGTTTATTTACGCCACAGCTATTATTTATAGATTATACATTGAAGTTAATAAACTTATTAAAATATTAGAGTTCAAATGATGGGGTTTGTGAGAAAGGAGTTCCTTTCCAGGTGTACTCAGTTCGAAAGTTTAAAATCGTATCCCCTGTCTCTTCTCCGGGGATCAGCGGTCAGCCTCTTAGCATCCAGTTACATCTTGCTAATGGCGGGAATATGGTCCCTCGGAAATCAAAGGTTGTTCCATGTAGAACCACGCAATAACTTTCAAAATACAGCTGCAAAATACACGTGTAATAATTATTTCCACAAAGCAGCCAATTTACAGCTGAGTGGCGGGAATCATTATAATCCCGCTGCAAATCTGACATGCATCTGGTAACTGAAGACAAATACCTCAAAATATGCTTCCGGATGCAAACCAACTTATCTAAACCCCATTTGATTGCAAAGGCAGTCAAATAAGATGGTTTAAGTCATTGATTTAACTTTTAAATGCCTGATTTTTTTGTTTTCTTTTAAGCTTTAAAAATTTGTTTATTATTGGAATGCATAGTCATAGGTACACAGAAAATAAGCTAAAAAATACTGGCAATAATATTAAACATTCATTTCGAAACAAGTTGCGTGAATACATTTGGCTACATCCAGTTTATCCAATAATATTTTCAAATGCAGCATCAAACATTGATAACTTATCTGACAATAGTTGAGAAGTAATATTTTTCAGTTAGATACTTAAATTACTCCTCTTTGAAAACTTCGAAAATTCAAAAATATCTCTCCATGTAATACACGGAACTTTATCACCCATCACATTCGAATGTCAAAAGAAATATAACTTACCCGTCAGGAGTAAAGTCTCTTATCTTCCACACATGGTTTATTGCCTATGGTTATCAAAGTGCGTCCGGTGTTGTACACACTCAGGTTTTATAATAAAAGTAACTGGAACACTGTGTGTTTGGGAAATGTAGACAATTGGCAATAATATGCATTTCACATTTAAGGTGGTAGTGGAATGTGATTTATGAGTAAATAGTTCAAAATACCTCCCCAAATATTAACAGATAACAGGATGTTTTTTTATGTATTTGGAAGTGTAGTATGTGAACTATCTATGCCCGCACACGTGTGTACATTGAAAACACATTACTATGTAAAAATCTCTATTTTTGTGAATAACACATATGAATGTAAATACGGATGTATTGCAAACTGGCCGAATATTATTCTCAATGAGGGATTTTTTTAAGGCGAGAAGGAAACCTTTATACCGACAATGCTAAAATGACGGTACTCGATGTACCTTTTCTTGAAATTTATTTTATGTACATTTTTGAAATTTTTCATACAATTAAGGTACCTTTTTTCATTATACTAAAATAAGTTTTAGCTAATTTTGAATTTCTCATAATTTATAAAATATTTTATCAAACATAGTGAGATTTGACTAACTTTTTCACATAAAAATATTTGTAAAAAAAATTGATTTTTATGTATACAGTGAGACTTCCATCAGCTAGGATATAATAATTAAAAAAAACGCTCAAGTGACAATGAAAGATGCATGTTTGGTTTATATGAGACGTCCAACTCTTAAGGAAAAACTAAGTATTTTGTTTACATGTATTGCCATTCAAATGGGCGTGGCCTAGTTTCAACAATTATACAAAAATAGGTCTTAAAAGATTCTAATTAGCCTCGAAGTTAAAGTAAGATATTTTAGAAAGGTTTAAATCTCTACAATTTGAAAAAGCTTTAATCTCAAATTGTCATAAAAATACAATTTAACTTTCTAACACCTCTTAAGATCACGAACGTATTAAATATGGAATTAATGTAAGTATCAGTCATTGAAATATCTTCAAACGGTACTTTCTCTCGCAATTATGCTCAGTGAAATAGCTCTATGGGATCTTTTTTAGTTATGTCTATTATCATTTTATTTCCTGTTTAGAAGTCAAACATTTCGCATTTAATCCTATCGTCAGAGCTGGACTTGAATGAATATTTTATAAATTTACCAATATTATCACTGAAAAATATTTGCTTTTGCATATTCCTATTCAAAAAGCATTAGTGTTTTAACCGTAAGGCTGTTGCTTCAGTCGCATTAGCAGCATCATACTTTAGATGTATATCAAAACATTTACAATTAGTAAAATATACTATCCTTAACTCAATTTCAAATTGCGTTTTTCGTCAATTGAACACGCTAACTAGAATTTCTAGTATCCATATCACAAAGCTACCTAGTACTACAGTTATTAGACGCAATTTTGAAAATTGCTAAAAATGCAGCTTACAGTAATGATGCAAATACATGATGTTATTGCTTTCAACTTAATGCCATTCTTTTGTGACCCAACGTGTCATTTTTGACTATACATTCTAAAAAAAAGGATATGCCATTATACACTCATGGACCAAAAGATAAGTCGTTAAAAAGAAACGAAATTTTTCATAATTAATGACTACTTTCATATAAGTAAATGAAATCCAAGAAAAAGGATAATTTATTTCATAGAAAAGGCAAAGGAGCGGATGATTTAATAATCTGTTGAACCTCCTCTAGCGCAAATGTTCGATGCGATACGATCGCACTTTGAGGCATACAAGTTCTGTATGATGTATTGACACATTTCGTTCCATATTTGCTTTAACCTTGCCTCTAGTTCGTTCAAACTCGTGGAATGCCCAACTCACCATCCCAAATAATTCCATATAAGCTCGATTGGAGACAAATTTGAGAACGTACAGGCCTAGGAAGGTTAGTAACAGTGCAAGGCAGTTATGTGACACCCTTGCAGTGTGAGGCCAAGCATTGTCTAGTTGAAAAATGGCTCCTGGGAACCGTTGCATGAGTGGAAACACATGTTGTTGCAGGGTGTCATGGTCCTATCACTGGGCTATCATTGTGTCACGGATAAAAACTAGGGGTGCTTGTGTATTATTGATCCCCCAGCCTCGTACCATAACACCAGCTGTGGGAGCGGTGGGTCGCTGTAAAGCAAAGACAGGATTGAGGCGTTCACCACGGGCTCTCTCGACAAGGACACTTTTGTCATCATTACTGAAATGGAATCTGGATTCGTCGCTAAAGATGACCTCACTGTATTCCGCTGCAGACCAGTTTCCTCGTGCATGGCACCACTTCAAATGGAGGCGTCTGTGAGCATACGTAAAGGGTAATACACGTAATGGGCGCCGCTATCTAAAACTTCCTTCAGCCAGGCGTCTTTATATGGTTTGAGGAGACACAGGAGTCTCTAATGAAGGTACTGCTAGTGCCTGGATGGCGACCGATGAAGCAGTCGCCTGTACGCGTGCATTTCTTCCGATGTGGCGGTCTTCTCAACGACTGGTCTGTCGAGGGCGTCTTGAACTTGGTCTCCGTGTAAATGACACCTCTCGGATCCAATGGTCCCAACAAATAATCGCAATACAATTAGAGAGGTCTAATTGACGAGCTAATAGCCTAGCTGGTCACTCAGCTTCCATCATCCCGATGATTCTCCCCCTCTCAAACTGTTCATATTGTCTTTAAAAGCGACGTGGTGGCATGTTTACCTCAGCTCTTACGTTGTAAAAGATTCAGCACACTCAAACAAGCTTTGGTTACTTTTTTTATACTCCATGCAGAATGACGTTAAACGCCATCTACTGGCTACACGTAATGCGCAATCACGTTGCATTTCTAATCATTTTGATATCTCCCCTAAATGTACCTTCATGCCAGGTATCGTTACGATCCCGTAATTATTTCTTGGTACACAATTTTCTTTGTCCATGAGTGCATATATATGCTATGCTATCCCTTAAAGTTTGTCATAACCATAGTATTCCCCTATATCAGTGCTAATCAAACTTTCACTTTTGGTGACCCAATTTTTAATCATAATTTTCACGGGGCCTCCGTATAAATTAATAATGACTTCGGTACTAAATCTACAATACGAACTTAATCTGAAACCGTACGAATTAACAAGATAAGTATTAAATTTTGTTTTATAATAAGAAATTTTTATTTTAAACAAATTACTTTTAGGTAATAGGATAATTGTTATGAATTTTTTTCTTTTCTCTAACTTTTAAATTGAAACATATTACAAAATATTTTATTAAAGCTTTATTTCTTCCATTATCCATTTCTAAAAGTATACATATATCATTAGAAAAATATTTGTTGAAAGATATACATTAGAATTATTCTATATTGCTCTCTAACATATGTATCAAATTTGTCATTAATATTTGAAGCGAGAAGACTTCAACATGTTTTAAGCCGAGAGAGCAGGCATGCACTCGATACTAACGTTAATAGTTGCGCGAAGTAACTGCGTCATCCCAATGTTATTTTTACAATTAATTTTAATGCACATGATACAAATCCCGAGTTTAGAGAATAATTTAACTAAGAGAAAGTATACTTTCCTACTTTGAAGTACTTTTCTTTTGTTCTATGATTATTTTATAAAAAATCCATTAAAAGTAAACTTAAAACTTTCGAAGGTGCCTAACCTTAATAAAAGCAAAACCGTCAAATTTTGTTCATATGTTTGTAGTTTTGCTGTCATTTGATTCTGCGTACAACATATCCACTCCCAGGTAAAAAGTGTATTCAATATAAAAATATGGATATTAGTTCTACAAAATTATTGTCTAAAACGTATTTTATTATGCTTTATATGTATCAGAACACCCATAAAAATAAATCATAGACAAATAATCCTTCAAAGTGTGTGTGTGTGTGCTCTCTGTGCTTTTCCAAATATCATAAAAATGCTTCACGTTAAAAAAATTGCATTAGAAGTTCTTTATTTACAACTTCCCTAAATGAAAAACAAAAACATAAACGAAGGGACAGAAGTAATCATATTAGTAATTACAAAGGTCAAACAAATGATCGGCAGATATATTCTGCTTCCTAGAGGAAAAGTGAATTAAGGCTTCATTTTCTTTCTGCAGCTATTACACATCATTTCAATAATAAAAATAGTAATGCATTTTTTATCTTCCTAGAAGTTTTCTCAGGGTCTAAGTTTTGCTTTTTGTATGAAAGAGTAGAATTTTAGATTTAAAAAGAAAATATAATAAAAAGTCTTTCTTCGTGGGATTACAGCAAATCAAACAAATGTTTTTTTTAATTATTATTTTTTAGTTTTAGGATCAGATGGATATTAAACGCATCAAGTGGAAACTTTTATTTTTGATAACGTAATATCGCAGATGATAAATAAAAATTATATCAGTGTAAATGTGTATTTTTTATATGTCAGAAAGTATTTTGTGTTTACTTCATTCCAGTAAGATAATGTTTTAAACCTTTAATTTCGATACGATCGCACCCCCCTTGTAGGGCTATTACGCCCTCCTAGGGGGTGCACCCCATCGTTTGAGGAACGCTGCCCTGTATTCAGTGCATTTGCTAAATTCGTTCTCTTTGTTATATATATTTAGTTAGAATTACTTCAATCAAAAGTTTAGTTATGTTTCCAAATTTGTATTTCTTTATATCAAATAAAATAAATTGAAGGTTTTTCTTCAAATATTTATTATTGGTTTTATTTCTAATATGTTAAATAAGACTTTGTACTATTTTTTTAAACATTTAATCCTTGTTAGTTTCCCCTCTGGGAGCTTGACATACATTATAACAAAATACTAAACCAACTGTAATGTAAGAAAACCACAAAATCTAAGTACATTCTGTTTGTTTTCAACTGCTGAAACACCTCATTGAAAATCGTTCAATCCAAGAGTTCAGTTGTTTAAAGAAGTAATAATCTGTTTCTTGACTCTTTTTGACAACTTAAGACAATAAAAGCAATTGATTAATACCCTAAGGTATACCAAAACTTTCGGAGTACTAGTTAGCAAAACAGCATACTTAAATATTATAAAGGCAATTTAGGGCTCAACACCAATAAATTCAATTTTTTAACTAAGAATATTTTAAATAAATTGCTTAAATTTTAGAATAATCACAATTATAAGTGAAATTTTAACAATATTTTTGAAGAACTTCAAAGTAATTAGAAAAAAAGTAATAAACTTATATTAGTAAGTATATTAATAAAACAAATTAGATGCATTTATCTAAAAAATGTACTAAAATTTTAATGTTTTATTAAAATTTGAAAATTATAGAGCTGATTGAGTAAACATTATAAGAAATGGGACATTCTTTGTGATATCATTCTTCAAATAATAAGCCCCAACTGGAAAAAGTATTTATACAATAAGGAATATTTTAGTATATTCTCTAGGAAATAACATAAATAATAGGTTCAAAAAGCTTTATAGAAATACATTTGTAACAACTTCTGCTATCAGACTTGCCATGATATATTTTAAGCAATTTAAATGCCTTCTTCTGGTAGATCAAAGACCCACTTCAATTTTTTCTAACATTTTAAAATTGATTGCAACTTGGCCTCTAGGTAGTGTAGAAAGAAAATTAAGTATATTTTGTAATGCCAAATTATAGCTCTTTTCAATAAAATAAGGAACAAAAATATCTGTCTTGACCGAATTTGGTCATTTTCAGCATGGTCGGATTCCTTAAATGTGCAGAACGTTTGAGGAATAATTTGAATTGTAGCTTAGAGGAGAAAGATCAAGTATTCCTCACAAGTAAAACATAGCTTTTCTTAGCAAAATAACTATTTTTTGATTCATTTGATATTAAATAAATAATTTCTCGAGTGTTGCAGTATGATGGTTTTAATTAAGATAACATATAATATTTCTAGGTCTTAGGAATTCATCAAGTATTGATTTATGTAATTATTAAGTATATTTTTTTAAAAAGAAAAAAAAAACGTGGTTGTGGACAGTAAGGAATTAAAACTTTGAAGTTAAAGTATGTTCTGCAATTTATGGTTTTTGTGATGAAGGACCTTCGAGATCTTTTAATTTAACTATATATAAAAATAACATATATTTTTATTCCTTTTGGATATCTCAATTATTTATCAATAATTCAAAAAATATAAATATGGTTTTAAAATCGTTGGTTGCTGACAAATACATAATTTTTCGGTACTTATAATCACAACAATTGTCAACTCCATTAAAAATGTGCCAAGTTTGAAACCCAGGTTTGATATGTATTTTACGCGCTGAATTGGCAACCAAGTGCTACGTTTCATATAATGTCAATAATAGGTTGCAATAATATTTAAGTACCAATCTTTAAAAAATTTGTTTTTAAAGAATATTATATTAACAACTGGAAGACATATTTTTCTATCATTTTTCCTGAAAAATTGTGATTATTAATTTCTAACAGACAAATTACCTATGCACATTCTAAATATATTTCTTAAAATCTCTACATATAAAATTCCCGCAACACAGTGTTTGTCCGCGATAGACTCCGAAACTGCTGAAACGATCCTAACATAATTTTGCATATTGTGTGTCATTTTTTTCCAACTTAAAAAACATAGGATCTTTTTTATCTCAACTTTTGACATCATTATTTTGTTATTGACGGAAATACGTTGAATCCGGGAAACGGGAAAATTCGCAAAATGTCGGAATACGTGTGTACCGGTGGAAGCGGATTTTGGAGATCAAGGTGAATGAAAATTAATGCTTGGTGTATTTCGGGACTTGGAATCCGAAATTTGAATTGAATACCAATAATATCTGAAACTTTGCTGGATAATGCTGGTCTACCGTATTTTAGCACACCCAGGCAGAAGCTTACCTTAAAAGCCTTGGAGAACGAAAATTGATCCCTGGAGTATTTTGAGACAGGAAATTTAAATCTGACATCCGATGTGAAAAATTTCGCGAATTTGCCGGATAATTCTACGCGACTGTCAATTACGCGGACAGTGACAGGTGCTTTCCTCAAATGGCTTGAAGCGGAAAAAGTACTTTTTAAATAATTTTTGGGATGGTGAATAAGAATCCGAAATCGGATGTTAGAAATTCCCTTAACTTTGCCGGATAATGCCAGACGACCCTAATGCCCATTTCTAGCGACTGAACTTTCAGACTCAGGGGAAGTAAAAGTAGTCCTCGGTTGCGTCTAGGTATGTTAAACGAGAATTCAAAATCAGATTGCCCAATCAGATGAATTTTCAGGATATTGCCGAAATTAGGAGGAATGGTTTCGTGTTCGAGTCCCGCTTACGAATTTTTATTCCCTCTTGTGGCTAAATTGGTAAACGCTAGGGCACGGAAATTCAGTTACGTGTTTGCTTCGGACCGAGGACGAAGCATCTGAAATCGGAGAGGGGATTTCCGGTAACCTTACCGAATAATGCCAAATGACCATAATACGCGTAGACAACGATGCCAGTTTAACTTGCAAAATTAAGGATCCTTGGCGTATTTCGTGAAGGCTGATCCGAATATTTAATCCAATTCGAGAAATTCTCGTTATTACGTTAAATGCTCAGACGACCGTATTTTAAGGTAACTGGGACGTCTACGAGAAGGAAAAATGAATTTTATTACTCCAAATTTAAATGGTACTCACTTACTTAAATTAAAAGCAACGGAAATAAAGTTTTTATGTTGAATTATCTGTACATTTATGCACCTGTTAATGTAAAAAAAAATTCCATTTTAAATTACGATTCAATCTGTATGAGCAATAAACAATCAACAACTTTTTTTTTTTTATTTTCTAGACATGTTCTTACCTTTAGGTACACTTTTCATAAAACCCACTGCATATATAGCTATAAAATTTTACAGAGTTTTTGCAAACATAACAATATGTAAAATGAATGAAATGAAATTTTAAAATATAAATTTATAAAAATGTAAAAATATTTTAAATTTAGTGACTCATATTTCCTTTAAATTTTACGCAGAAATAGTGCTACAACTAAAATTTGGGAATGTTTATTTGAAAACGAACTCATTCACTTTTTTGAAAATTTGTGGATCTTATAATATGCAAAATATCAGCAATATAGGTAACGTAGATTTTGAGAAAAGTGTATCGGAATGAACAAAAAATGCATTTTGAGAAAATCGCAAATAAAGATATTTCCATCTATGATTTGTAAAATAATACTTTTTAATGTAAGATAGAGTCATACCATAATTCATTGAATTATTTTGCATCATTTCTCAGTTTTTAAATTGTAAATTTAAAATTCTAGATTATTTAGAAGAATTTTTAATTACTCTTTCTTTACTTCGTCAACAAATGTTGTCAACGATCCACATTTTCTTCCGCTTAAAATACCAAAACTTTGTGTCTAGAAGTTTCAGTATTTTTACTTCACTTTGAACAGCATTATTACAGGATATTACAGAATGTCTTACACATATTTTTATTGTTATAAAAATACACAAAGAAAATCTCTTTGGTTAATTAAAAAATTTAATTTGATGTCTTATTTAAATGGAACTCTATTTTTAAAAAGTATAATAAAAGAAACTCTAATTTTACTCAATTATATTTATTTTAAAGTAAAACTAATAGCTATAAATATATAGAGTTACACATGAGTAATCAGATGTTAATAATAAGCAGTTAGGAAAAACGAAATGTCTTTTTTACACAAGCTGTGCATTTAATTTAGAATAATCCTGAAGATCCACTTTGAACTAAATAGATTTATAATTTAAAAACTTTACTGAGTATTTATTAACGTAAAACTAAATATAATTAACATTCCAAAAAGCTTAAAAAATTAACTTTGTCTGTAACGATTTAAATTTTCAGTAATTTTGCAGAAAAAATGTAGAATTTTCAATACATTTGAACATATAATACAAACAAATTACATTCTTTGCATAAAAAATTAGTTTTTTACAATACGTATTACATACAAAATGTATTTTGAAAAAAGTATACCTCCATCATACTTACATCACATTTGCTTACAATTTTGAAATTCAATTTTCTAGCGTTCTATTTTTCGCATTTTCATAATTAATGCATCTATGGATGCAGAAAAAAGCCCTCTATTTTTAAAACTATAATAAAAATTAAAAATTTATAGCAGTTTCGCGTCCCAGTCATCTTAAGCGAACCATGGCAGGAGCTTACCTTAAAATTCTTGGAGTGTGAAAAGTGCACTCCCGGTGTTTTATTGAGTGGAGAACAAGAATATGAAATCGGACTTTAGAATTTCCAGTAACTTTGC